>CM064963.1:50722384-50886186 GCA_032847665.1 Solanum chilense | reverse complement strand
GTGACACTCCGATCCCCTATATGTGTCGGAACGTGACACTCCGATCCCCTATATGTGTCGGAATGTGACACTCCGATCCCCTATATGTGTCGGAATGTGACACTCCGATCCCCTACATCTACGTGTCGGTTCGTGACACCCGTCCCAATAATACTATATGTCGGAACGTGACACTCCGATCCACTAATACTATGTGTCGGAACGTGACACTCCGATCCACTATTACTATGTGTCGGAACGTGACACTCCGATCCACTAATTCTATGTGTCAGAACGTGACACTTCGATCCACTAATTCATTCTATCGTTCATCAAGCCTTCTCTATACCAAGGCATCATCAATCCCATTACTTTAATTCATCAAGCCTTCTTTTATACCAAGGCATCATCATTAATGAAGTATATTAAAGTTTCTTTCAAGATTTGGGATTCAATAGTTTTCATCATGCTTGCTTTATCAAAATCACACAATCATATTCATTCAAGCATACAATTAAGCATATAGCAGGGTTTACAATACAATCAATACATATTATTCGCTATCAAGAGTTCACTACGAATATCGTAAAAACCATAACCTACCTCCACCGAAGATTTGGAATCAACAAGCAATTTCCCAAGCTTTGATTTCCTCCCTCTTTGATCGACCAATCTCTCTCTCCCTTTCTGTTCTTTCTCTTTTTCTTATTCCAAACCCTTTTTCCTTTTACCCTAATTAGTATATAATTAAGAATAAAAGATGGCAATAATAGCCCACTAATTAACTTAAGGTTACCTCTTTTAACCCCCAAGTAATTAGATTTATTAATATTAACCCTTAAACTTTGTAATTAAGGAAAGAATAGTCCAAAACGTCCCTTAAAACGTGTAAAGAAATCCGATTCTGACTGGGCTTACGCAACCTGTGACGGCCCGTCGTGCCTGCGACGGTCCGTCACGCAGGTCGTCGCAACCTCTTGGCATTCCCTTTTTCTCTAAGGATTCTGTGACGGTCCGTCACGCCTGTGACGGTCCGTCCTGCACTTCCGTCATGGCGTTCAGAAACTCGTTCCCCGTACCAAATTCTCAAGAGTTAAAGTGTTTTGCAACGGACTATCACGACGGTTCGTCGTATCTGTGACGGTCTGTCCTGCAGGTCCGTCACAATTTACAGAGAGTCGATTTTAGGACACAATTTTCAGAATTCTAAGTGTTCTGGGATGAGACACCCTCGACGGTCCGTCGTGGTATCGTCGTCTCAGCCAGTTTTTCCAAAAATAAAATCTGCTGCTCAAAACGACTAAACAGGTCGTTACACCAATAGTCCATTTACTTGAGGTTATACACGTTGAGTGCATTAAATAACTTGGCTTTTGGTTTTTGTTACTGGTTGTCTCTTTTCAACTGGAATCTTTTTATACTATCTTGAATCTTTCAATGTTCAGCCACTACTTTGTTTTGGTCACGTATTCTCTCCTTTCAACTTCAACAAATATCTAAAAAAGTTTATATTTTTAGTTTTATGATTGGCGTATTGGATTGAAGGAGGGAGGACTCTAGTGATTTTGTTATGTAGTTGTGTACATTTTTTTCCCTTTTGTATATATATATATATATATATATATATATATATATATATATATATATATATATATTGTTTTGGATTGGTTGGCTTAGAGTGAATATTCTTCAAATTTTATTGTTATGAATTGGTTTGACTTACTGTGCATTAAGGCAAATGGAATACATTATTTATGTCACTATCTTATAATTTTATTTGGAATAATATACAAAAAAAAACTCGTAAATGAATTTGAATTGTGGCTAGAAGTATACTGGATATATTATAGTGAACAAGGAATATTTTTATGTAAACATATCATATATGTTTGAATGCATTCGGTTTTGTGGAATTAATTGATAGTACTAAACGATGAAGATTCTTTTTTGTGAAATATATTTAGTTTTGTACTATTCTTGTGAACGATGAAGAGTTTATGTAAGAGACTTGTTTCACGAAGATTATTTCAAATATATAGCTTCGATTTAATTATTAGTTAATTTTGTTCTTATGGTAACTTGTTTACTTAATTATGTCATTATTGAATATATGCAAATAAAAATTATTCTTTTAAAATAAAAATTATGGGTTCAAAATTCTACACAACATTGGCACACTTCAAAAGTGTTGCTATAGGATTTCCAAGAAAAGTTACACTTTATAAGTGTTGTTTTAGATGTGATATAAAAGGAAACACTTTTTGAGTGTATCAACAACAATGCAAAAACAACAGTTCAAGTGTAGTATAATAAAAAAGGTGTTACTAGTGAATCACTACAAAGCGTGCCTGTATACCTCTTTGGCCACGCTTTATAAGTGTAGATGTGATGGCAACATTTAAAAAGTGTTGCCTAATGTCAAAGGTTACACTTATTTAGGACACCTCTTAAAAAATGTTGCTTAAAGTCCAAAAGTGTAGCCTTTTATTAAAGGCCACACTTTTTGATAGTTGAGGCTACACTTTATTGGTGTAGCCAAAATTCCTAAAATGGTGTAGTGCTATGTTTTAACATCAATAACAATTTATTATAATATTAAGTTTATGTTTCATAAAATTATATCTCACCCTCACAAATGAAGTTTTTTCTATCCTAACTTGCCATAAGCTTTCCCTTAGTGTACTTGAATTTTCTAAAAATGTTTATATATAATCAAGATGACTTTCATTCGGTTGTATTTTCAACTTTAGGTAAGGGAGAATACATTTCGGTAAACTTTAGTGACTCATTCTCCCTAATGCACATTTTTCGTTTTCCATGACATTCACAACTTTTTATTTTCCTCATACATGCTTTCCAGATGACTTCAATTTGTTGCCTTCACTTTCACTTGAGCCCCTCTTTTTTTTCACAAACCCCTCTTTGTATGTACATATTTATTTGTTTTTATTTTCCACCTTCAACATCTTGTATGACTTACAAGTCTCATTTTATCACCTTTTCTTTTATTTTATTCTCCACAAAATGTCACACCCCAATCCTTAGTGAGGTGCACGAGTACCATATGAACACATGTTTTACAAGTGACCGATGATGAGAAAGTAAAGTGTGATGCAGATAGATTTACTAATGAGAAGCTTCATATACAACACATTTTTAACTAGCTGAGCCGCTTCATGTGACAAGTGAAACTATGAACACAGATGATAGCTTTACTATGTCTACAAAGCCTCTATTGGAATCCAAGAATGTACCACTATGAAAATATACATAATAAAGACTCGATTAAGACCCAAATAAACATGGATCTCACCAAAACCACTATTTATAGTGTGCTTTTTTTGGGGATAGATACTAGTTGAGTACTTGTACATGCAACATGAAATGCAGCGTCCCCAAAAAGGGATGTCAGTATGAAACAAAATACAAATAGATAAGGATTCGAGACCACCTTTGCTTGTACTTGTGTGAGTAGTGCATGTTACATTCTTTACTTTACTTTTCTATACTTTATAATCTTTTTACAACATATGAATCAAATGAACAGCTAATCAGCGCTAGAACAGGATGACCCATGCTAGGCATTTTAAACCTTGGGATGTTTCCTCATAAGTCTATAAATTGAGATTGACCCATGCTAGGAATTCACCCCTGAGCTGCTACCCTTAAATACCAATAGGGATCGACCCATGCTAGGCTTTTGCCGATGAGATACCGCCCATAATCATACAGATTACATCACTTAAATTAGTTCATCTTTGAGATTGTTGTTTATCAATTCATAGATCTTTTGGGATTTTTCTTTGGATAATCATAACTCTTTTGAGATTATTGTTTTTGATGTTAACAAGTTGTTTGTGATTGTTGTTTTGGTGGTCATAATCCTTGTTTAGATTTGGAAGTACAAACCAATAGTAGAAGACATATAGATATGGACTCACGATAATGATATTGACATGGGAAGTAAATAAAACATGAACATGATACTTAGGACCTTATATGACTCTGTAAGCATTTTTACATCTCAAATTGAAACACATATCTAGTGAATTCATTTAACATTCAACCAAATAATTTGAACTCTATATGATACAAATACCAGGTGTTCATGAATGTGGAACCAAGGGGGAATATATGCAGATTTAACTTAAGGACAAATACATATTATAAGTAAGTACATGTAAACATACAATTGAGTAAGTAGTGATCATGTGAGGTAAAATAATAGTCTAACACAATGGAAGTAATAACAAAGAAACTGAACATATGAACATGTGACAAGATGACATAACTATAACAATTGAAACAAGTTGACATGATACATGCATATTGTACCATGTGTATATGGAGTAGGAACTGCACCTATGGATCTGTCAGTACCAAGGGCACTTAGAAAGCTTACTCTTTGTAATCCATGTTTTAGATTAATGCCAAAGAAATAGAAAATGGAATAGCCTTACATACTTTGATATACAATTCAAAACGTATGAATTAATGTCCTTCTCTTAATATCACTAATCTACAATAAAATAAGTTAAAACACTAGTATTAGTTGCTAATCAATCAATTTGACCCACTTAATCTCACCCAAATTGTAACGAAGCAGTAAGCTGCAATCTATCCCGAGAGTATTTTTTCCTTCCGTATCCCTTAAATTGCCTTCTTTCCTCTTTCTCTCTCTATTCGAAGACACTATTGAAGACTAAGCTAAGGAACGTCTTCGGGGAATGAAAGGGATGAACTATCATTCAAATCTTTTTCAAAACATTAAGATATGTTATCTATTTACCTTTGAGACTCTTTCCTCAAAGGGTTCCTTCAAAATTGATTTCAAAAGTTGAGTTTTCATGTGGGTTTCATCAAATTACGAAATTGAAGTTATGAATTGAGTTGTTGATGATTTATTTAGGTTATATTTAATATATTAACATTTCTTTTAACTTGTTAATGAAAATTGTTTATGATTTGGTCTAAATTGAAGAACATGACCCTCAACCCCTAACCTTAGGTTGTGATCTTTATTTATATTATATTGTGATCATTCAATTGACTTGGTTATTTATTAGATTACTATCCTATGTTGATATTATGAAAAAATTAAGTTGAACTATCGGTATATAATTCTAGTTCTCGAGATGTGATTTATGTTATGAAGTATATTATGAAGTTAACCTATTTATCTTGTCTTAAGCGATTATTTAGTGTTGAATTGTGTTATAGCGATGCAATTGGCCTTATTATCTTATTTGTTATCATTAGGTTATGATTTTACTCACATAATTGAGTTTGGTTATGGGTTGATTGTAAGACCTTTGTCATGAATTGTGAAGACGACTTGGTAAGTCTTAGAATCTATATATTTACATCCAATTGTGATTAATTGTGGTTAACTCATAATGTTATATTGGGAGTATGCCTTGTACTAGGATTGATAGGATGTTATGATGATTGAATTAAAATGTATTAACTTTGGTTGAGAGGTTGATTAGGGTGTACATGTTATAAGGATGGTCAGGTTTACCAATGTGCCCTATTATGAAGTGATATGTAATGTGTTAACCTCACTTATATGAATTGTGATGAAAGGACTATACTCATACAATTTGTAATGAGCTATGATGATGATGATTATACAAGGGCTAGACCCTATTACCTAAACTAAGTTATGATGGTTAATAAATACATAAATACATTCCAATAAAGGGACCTAGCTTAGCACCGAGTGATCTTTTATGTGAGGGAGCGACTCCTTTCCAAGTAAGCAAGGTAGGGTTCACTACAATTTTAACAGGGTGGATAGCCTCATGAACTAAAAAGAGTGTAAAGTAATATATCTATGAATCCCCCAAGTTCCATGAACTATGTTGCCACCATAGGATACTATCTAGTGGATCCACCTAGGAAGTTATGTTTTTATTAGGTTTTACCTTTGCTGGTAAACCGCCTTACATCATTGTAGGGTTTTATGACACCGGATTCTATATTTAGCTCATGTGGTCTATGTTGGTTAAAGTAAATCTTCCCTAAACTAAAATTAAGTAATGAAGTATTAACTAACTAAGGTGACTTGAAAGGTTTAACTTAGCTTAGGTAGGTGCATGAGACTATACTTATGCATTGCACTAGTTGGCCTTGATGGGAGCTTTAGGAAGTTAACATTATGTATGTACATGACAATGATGTAAATGATTAAAATATGTTTATGTATACTATGAATAGTGTCATAAGATGATGATTATTCTTTGGAGCATGTTGACTTTATTATATTACCTAAGTATGTGATTATGCCTTCTTAAAGGTTGTTAAGTGAAGTACGGCATTGGTTATGGTTTCTTGTTGAGGCTACTTGATTAAGTAAGGTTATGGGGTTTTAGTTTGTCATTGTATTTGTTTATTCGATTAGGATTCTTAGGTAATTGTCTTCCTTATTGTGATATGGTTATCTCTTACTCATGGTTGTAATGTTATTCCTTGATGATAGGGTTGTAGTAGCTCATAATTTCAAGTATGTTGGTATACATTCTACTTGTTTGAGTTAGTAAGCATGTTGGTTGCTTTATATGACTTTTTGAGCTATCCATGAGACTTTTAAAAGGGTAAAAGTTGCATGGTATAACTAAATTTTCCTTTTTAACATGTTTTGATCTTATATGTTCATCTGGTCTCATACTTAGTACATGTGGCATACTAACCCGATTTTTTCTCCTTTTTCCCTAATATTTTAGGTTCCGGTTATTGAAGGCTCATTTAAGACGACTTGAAGAGTACATGGATATTCTCTATTATCAAAGGGGTGGGTCCTCACATTACGAGGACAATGCAAAAATCTTGCATATGAAATTGCTTTATTTTCAAAGACTTTTATGTTCATTCCACTTTCATTGTGTACGACTTGTACAAGCGTATATATAGATTATTTACCTTTCATGTAGCACTATTCCAAAACTGTTACGATAATTTAGATGGTTTGAGATTAGACAATTTTTGAGACTATTACTATTTCAAATATATGCATATGCAATAAAAGTAGAACGCTATGTAACCTTCCTATCTGAAGGGTCTATGTATACTCGATATGAATATATATTATGTGTATGTAGAGGTCTATGTAAACCTCCAAGTTGATATAATGCAAATTTTTAATTCTTCATTATTTTTGACCTATGAATGTTATGATGTAAGACTAAGAGGCTAATCCTAGTCCTCAACGAGGACGACGATGCCGTTTACGTCTAGGGGGTAAAACGGGATGTGAAAAACTTGGTATCAGAGCATGAGGTTGAATATCTTTTATTTTTATCTCTCTCTCTACCACGTCTTTGTATGTTTGTATTAATGATTTTGAAGCGCGCCAAACTTATGAATTGGAATCTATATGATGCTTAGGAATCACTCTCTTCTTGGAAATCCAATATCGTGCCTCTAGAGTGTACTTGGTATATTAATTAACCGAAACCTTGTATTTTAGTTATAGGAAATTAATATTAAGAGGAATGTGGGTTGGAGTCACAAGGAAGAGTTGCTAATGCGGGAGCTCCTCCCCGTGGTGATCAAGTTCATTCACTTAAAGAAAATGTTGTCGATGATCATGCTCCACCAAATCGTCAACCCTTTGCAGACGGTGACATGAGGTCTATCCTTGTTTAAATGGTCCAATCAATTACTACTCAATCCCAAGCCGCAACGGTTCAACCCCATGCTATGCGGCCTAAGCTATTCGAGAGGTCATGCCCCGAGTTCATCAACAAGTTTCTTTTATGGCTTCCCGTCTAAGGATTTCACTCGAATAAAATCCTCCTACCTTTTATGGGTCTAAGGTTTGTGATGACCTCCAAGAGTACATTGATAAAGTCTACAAGATACTATTTTCTATGGGGTTGTCTATAAGTGAGAAGGTCGAGTTGGCCACATACAAACTCAAAGATGTGCCTCAAACTTGGTATATGCAATGGAGGGATAATAGGACTCTTAGGGGTAGGCCGGTGACTTGGGAGATCTTCAAGAAGGCATTTATTGACCGGTTTTTCCCTAGAGAGATGAGTGAGGCTAAGGTGGTGGAATTGATGACGGGAGTATCAGATGACTCCCAAGAAGAATGTCATTCAGCGATGCTTCACGACAAAATGAATTTTTTCCGTCGTATGGTGCATGCTAGGAGAGTGGAGGAGTGTAGAGATAAGAGGAAGGATAGGGATACAATAAAGGCAAGATCTTTAAATGGTGGAGATATAAAGAAGAGGCTTGAGATCCAATACAAGCCTAGATTCAAGAAAAGGTTCTCTAATCATGTTCCATCCAAATTTCCTAAGGCTCCTGATGATAGATGCCTAAGCCGATAGTCCAAAAGGGAAAGAGAGGAAACTCACCAAATGAGAAGCCAACTTATAGTGAATGTGGAAAGATGCACATGGTTCTTGGATACTTGGGACTGACAAACTCTTTGGTTGTGGGAAGATTGCGTACAAGATGCGAGATTGCCCTAATGCGAAGGGGAAAGGAGAAGAGTCGGAAAGCTATTTGTTCTAGTCATGCTCCTAAGAAGAATCTCTTCTATGCTCTTCATGCTAGGGATATGCAAGAGACATCTCCCGATGTGGTGAAAGGTATGTTAAAAATCATTACTACCAATGTGTATGCTTTACTTGATCCAGGATATACCTTGTCTTTTGTTACACCTCTTGTAGCGAAAACGTTTGATACTTTACCCGAAACCTAGCACGAACCCTTTTTAATGTCTACTCCGACGGGTGAATTTGTTATTGCAAAAAGAGTATATAGGAATTGTGCTATCATATTGCGCAGTAGAGTTTCTAATGTATATCTAGTATAACTAGATATGGTTGATTTTAATATCATTTTGGGTATGGATTGGATACATACTAGTTTTTCCACTATTTATTGTAGGACAATGGCTGTGAAGTTAAATTTCCCAAATGAACCATTGTTGAGTGGAAGGGTTGGAATTCTATTCCTACAGATCGTATCATCTCTTCTCTAAAAGCATGTAGAATGATCTCAAAGGGTTGTCTATATCACATAATAAGAGTCCAACATTTAGTCTTCGAAATTCCTCCCATTTAGTCGGTCCCTATAGTGAATGAATTTTTGGAGTTCTTTTCTAATTACCTTCCCAATATTCCTCCCGAAAGGGAAATTAATTAAGGTATCGATTTTCTACAAGAAACAAATCGCATTTCCATTCCTCCTTATCGGATGGATCCGGCAAAATCTAAGGTCTTAAAGCCTCAACTAAAAGATTTACTTGACAAAAGCATTATAAGGCCTAGTATTTCTTCGTGGGGTGCTCTGGTGTTATTAGTGAAAAACAAAGATGGGTCCTCGAGAAGGTGTATTGACTACCGTAAACTCAACAAGGTTACTATTAAGAATAAGTATCCTCTCCCGCTAATTGACGATTTATTTAATCAACTACAAGGGGAGAGTTACTTTTCAAAAATAGAAATGAGGTCAGGGTACCACCAACTTATGGTGAGAGGTGAGGATGTACCAAAGAATGACATGAGGTCGGGGTATCACCAACTTTTTGTGAGAGGCGAGGATGTACCAAACACGGCCTTTCGGACAAGGTATGGGCACGATGATTTCTTGGTAATGTCTTTCGATTTCACTACTGCTCCGACGGCGTTTATGGCTATGTTTAATAGGAAATTTTGAAATTCCAAAGATTAATTAGTCATTGTCTTCATTGACGACATGTCAGTATATTGGAAGAATGAGGGTTATCATATAGGTCATTTGAGGGTGGTATTACAAACCCATAAATAACATCAATTATTTTCCAAAAATAGAAAGTGTGAGTTTTTGTTGAGGTCGGTGACATTTATTGGTCATATCATATCTTGTGAAGGAGTTGAATTTGGTAAAAGATTTCTGATGGTTATGCATCCATTACATCTCCAATGACAGCTTTGACCCAAAAGAGTACGATATTTGAGTGGTCGGAGGCATGTGAGAGAAGTATTCAAATTTTGAAATACAGGCTTACTTCTGCTCCGGTTTTAACCTTACCTGAGGGTACAAATGGTTTTGTTGTGTAATGTGACGCATACCGAGTGGGCTTGGGGTTTATGCTGATGCAACATGGAAAGGTGATTGCCTATTCTTCTAGTCAATTTAAAGTGCATGAGATCAACTATGCCACTCATGTCCTTGAGTTAGCAGCCATGGTGTTTGCTTTGAAAATATGGAGGCATTACTTGTATGGTGTTCATGTTGGTGTTTTTACCGACCATAAGAGTCTCCAATATTTGTTTACCCAAAAGGAGTTAACTCTCCGACAAAGAAGGTGATTAGAACTGTTGAAATAATATGACATGAGTGTCCCCTATCATCCTGGCAAGACTAATGTGGTTGTGAATACTCTTAGTTGTATGACTATTGGTAGTGTATCTCACATTTATGAGGCCAAGAAAGACCTAGTGAGAGCTATGCATAGGTTGGCTAGGTTGGGGGTGATATTATAAAGTTCTCCGAATGGTGGTTCTACAGTTCATCATAACACCAAGTCACATTGGTTGTTGATGTGAAGTCTAAACATTACCTTGATCAACCATTAATGTATTTTAAGGAATCAGTTCTCAACAAGTTAAATGAGTCATTCTCCTTAGGGGGGATGGTGTGTTTAGGTAACAAGGGAGATTGTGTGTTCCCGAGGTAGATGGGTTGAGGGACTAGATCCTTGAATAAGGCCATGGGTCTCCTTGCTCCATTCATCCGGGTTAAAAAAAAATGTACCATGACCTTAGGTAAATTTATTGGTGGGAAGGTATGAAGAAGGACATAGCGGAGTTTGTCGATATGTGTCAAAATTGCCAACAAGTAGAAGCCGAACATCAAAAGTCCGGTGTCTTACTACAAGAGATCCAAATTCCTACATTGAAGTGGCAAAACATCAATATGGAATTTTTAGTAGGCTTACCTCGGACTCAAAAGTCATATGATTCTATATGGATGGTTGTTGATAGGTTGACTAAGTTCTCTTGTTTTATTACCGTCAAATCTACCTATTCGGCAGAATATTATACTAGGATCTTCATAGATGAGATTGTGTGTCTCCATGGTATTATGTTATCCATCATATCCGATTAGGTTGTACAATTCACATCTAGTCTTTGGAGGTCATTCCAAAAGGGGCTGGGTACTAAGGTCAAGTTGAATACAACTTTCCATCCCCCAATGGATGGACATGCAGAACCCACTATTCAAACCCTTGAGGATATACTTAGGGCTTTTATTATTTATTTCAAGGTAAATTGGGATAACATTTGCTTTTGCTGGAGTTTGCTTATAATAATAGTTTCTATTCATCCAACTCCATGGCTCCCTATGAATCTTTATATGATAGGAGGTGTAGGTATCCAATAGGGTGGTTTGAAGTGGGAGATCCTCCACTTCTTGGTCCCGACATAATTTATAAGACTTTAGAGAAATTTCATAACATAAGGAACTTGTTGCAAACGGCCTATAGTCGGCAAAAGCGTTATGACGATCATTGGAGAAGGGATTTGAAGTTTGAAGAAGGTGATAAGGTGTATCAGAAAATTTCACCCATGAAAGGGGAGGTTAGATTTGAGAAGAAGGGGAAATTGAGTCCTCGTTATGTGGGTCCCTATTATATCTTTCAAAGGCTTGGTAAGGTTGCTTACGAATTGAAACTTTCTAGTAAATTGTCTTTGGTTCATCTAGTTTTCCATGTTTCTATGTTGAAAAAGTGTGTCGGTGATTCCGAGTCCATTCTTCCTATTGATGATCTTGGTGTAAAGGATAATCTCTCTTATGAGGAGGTTCCGGTCCATATTCTTTATAGAGATGTAAAGAGGTTGAGGAACAAAGAGGTTGTTTCCATAAAATCATTATGGAAAAATCACCTAGTTCGGGGTGCGACATGGGAGGCCGAGGCGACATGAAGTGCCGTTATCATCATCTTTTTTGATAATTAGGGTTAGTCATTCATTTTAATATTATAAGTATGGGTATGAATTGAAGTTAATTGATTTTTGGATGAAATTTTGCAAAATATGCATTTTTGAATACTTCACAATGATGTAACAATGAATAATGCCTTTGGACTTGAAATTTTTCTTTTGTTTGATTTGAGTTATGTTGTGCATTTTGATATGGTGAGTCTATATGAAATTATTTGTAACATGTTGATAAGTTGAACTTTGTACTAATTGACTCATGTAGTGTATGTTGAGCTCATGTGTGTTGTGAGAAGGAAATACATCACGATGAAATGTTTGAGCCTTATGTGTGGTGATTGGAGTTTTAGAATTTTATTTTTGAAAGGAAATGATTTAAGCTGATTTGATAATATTGTTGATTGGTTGGGATGCTAGTCATGAGTCTATTCCTTCCTTCAAAGGAATTTTAGTGTTATTCGGGCACGAATTCCTGGGGGGTGGGGGTGAGAAGGAGGGGCGAGTAATGTAACACTTCAAAAATTCAAGACGTTTCGTAAAGCCTAACATAGGTTTGATGATGTATAAGTACTGTTTTTAAGTCCATTTTGATGAATGTAGGTCATTTAGGAAGTTCAGAAACCAAAACATCCAAAAACGTCCATGACGTCCGAAAGTTGGTTCAAAGGGGTATTACTGTGACATAGCCTATTTGACAAGGTTTTAGGAGTAGAAAATTAATTGTAAGTGGCTAAAGGGTATATAATAGGTGTTTAAGTTATCTCATAGTCGAAACTTCCTCGTACGACTCCCCAAGGACAAACCAAGGGCCCTTGAGGAGGACCCCTACGGGTTGAGGCAACATTGTCTGCGTAGTGTGCATCGACGGGAGAAGCTATGGTCCGTGTGTGGACTGATGGGGCATCGATTCCACTTTATTCCCACACATAGACTTTTTTAGGAAGCACTCGCCTGCACATGTCTATGAACATTCCTATGGACATGCAGGACGGAGGGGGGGTCAGTTCGTCGACTCACAAATGGACATTTGACGAAGTTCCGTCTGTGAGGGTCCTGATTTTTCCTGCACATTTTTAATTAGGTTCTTTTAATTAGTAAAGGGGTTAGGTGGTTCATATAGGATTAAAAGTTCCTAATAAAGTTAGTTAACCCCAATATGTAGTCCCCAACCCCATTAAACAAATTAGAACTTCTTAAACAATTCCTCTACCTTCTCTCTTCTTTCTCTTTCTATTGAAGACACCATTATATAATAAGCTAAGGAAGGGCTTTGGGGTCGTAAAGGCAAGAATTCATCTTAAAATCTTTGTCAAAACGTTAAGGTATGGGATGTATTCACCTTTGAGACTCTTTCATCATAAGTTCCCTTCAAAATAGATTTCAAAAGTTGAGTTTTCACGTGGGTTTCATCCAATTACGAAATTGAAGTTATGAATTTAGTTGTTGATGATTTATTTAGGTTGTATTAAATATATTAACATGTATTTTAACTTGATTATGATAATTATTTATAGTTCGGTCAAAATTGAAGAACATGATCCTGAACCCCTAACCCTAGGTTGTGATCTTGATCTATATTGTATTGTGACAATTCAACAGACTTGGTTATTGATTGGATTACTATCCTATGGTGTTATTACGAATATATTAATATGAGTTATAGGTATATCATGCTATTTCATGAGATGTGATTTAGGTTATGATGTATTTTGTGAAGTTGACCTAATTATCTTGTCTTAAACTATGATTTACTTTTGAATTGTGTTTTATAGATGCAATTGACCTTGTTATCTTATTGGTTATCATGGGGTGCTGATGTTACTCCCCTAATTGGGTTGATATATGGGTTGATGGTAAGACCTTGGTCATGAAATGTGTAGAAGACTTGGTAAGTCTTAGAATGTATATCTTTACTTCGAATTGTGATTAATTGTTGTTAAGTCATGATGTTATATTGGGAGAATACCTTGTTTTAGGATTAATAGGATGGTATGATGAATGAATTTAAATGTATTAACTTTGGTTGAGAGTTTGATTAAGGTGTAGATGTTATAAGGATGGTGATGTTTACCAATGTGACCTATTATGAAGTGATATTTAATGTGTTAACCTCACTTATATGAATTGTGATGAAAGGACTATAATTATGCAATTTGTAATGAGCTATGATGATGAAGATTATCCAAGGGCTAGACCCTATGACCTAAACTATGTTATTATTGTTAATAAAGACTTAAAGACATTTCAATAAATGGACATAGCTTAGCATTGAGTGTTCTTATATGTGAGGGAGTGTCACGTTTCAAAGTTGGGAAGGTAGGGCTCACTATGGCTCTCACGTGGTGGATAGCCTTATGACCCAAAAAGGGTGTATAGTGATATTTCCATGAATCCACCAAGTTCAATAAACTATGTTACCACCATTGGATACTAGCTAGTGGATCCACCTGCAAAGCTATATTTATATTAGGTATTACCTTGGTTGGTAGACCACTTTTATCAGTGAAGGGCTTTATGAAACTGGATTCCACAGTTAGCTCATGTGGTCTATGTCGGTTAAGTCAAGTGTTCACTAAACTATAATGAAGTAATTAAGTATAAACAAACTAAGGTAATTGAGAGGTTTAACTTAGCTTAGGTATGGGTATGAGACTCTACTTATGTCTTGCACTAGTTTGCCTTGATAGGAGCTTTAGGAAGTTAATATTATGTATGCATATGACAATGATGTAAATGATGATAATATGTTGATGTATAATATGAATAGTGTTATATGATGATGATTATTCTTTGGAGCATGTGCTTGAGTATACTACGAAAGTATGTCATTATGCATTCTTAAAAGTTGGTTATGTGAAGTTTTGCATTGGTTATGGTTTCTTGTTGAGGCTACTTTATTGAGTAAGGTTATGGGGTTTTTCTTTGTCTTTGCACTTCTTTATTCGATGAGGATTCATGAGTAATTTTCTTGCTTATTATGATATGGTTATCTCTTATTACTACTTTTAATGTTAATCCTTGATAATAGGGTTTGTAAGCATGTTGGTTGATTTGTATGACTTCCTTAGCTATGCATGAGACTTTTAAAAGGGTAACATTGCATGTTTTAACTAAATGTCCCTTTTGAAACATGTTTTGATATTATATGTGCATATGATTTCATACTTCATACATGTGGCATACTAATACCATTTTTTCTCCTTTTCCCAAACATTTTAGGTTTCGGTCGTTGAAGGCCCAAGACTTGGATATTCTCTATCATCCAAGGGGTAGGTCCTAACCTTCCTCGGTTAATGCCATTATCTTGCTTATAAAATTTCTTTATTTTCTATGATTTTTATTCTCATTCCACTTTTATTTTGTGCGACTTGTATAAGTCTACATTTGGCTTCTTTACCTTTGATGTACGGCTATGCCCAATTTTTTAAGATCATTTAGATGGTATTAGATGAAACAATTTTTTAGACTATTTATTGTTATAAATATATGTATGCTCAATAAAAGAAGAAGGCTATGTCACCTTCTTATACGAAGGGTCCATGTATACTTGATACGAATATATATTATGTGAATGTAGAGGTCTATATAAATCTCCAAGTAAATATAATGAAAATTTGTAATTCTTCGGTATTTTTGGCCTATGAATATAATGTTGTTAGATAAAGAGGCTAGTCTTAGTCCTTTAAGAGGACGACGATGCTAGTTATGTCTACGGGGTAAACCCGGACATGATAGACACGACTTTGTAAACCCCCCAGGACAAACTGCTCTGACACCACTTTTGTCACACCCCAACCCTTAGTGAGGCGGACGAGTACCACAAGAACAAATGATTTACTAGTGATGATAAAGTAAACTACGATTCAGATATATTTACTGATGAGAAGCTTCATATACAAAACTTTTTGACTAGTTGAACTGCTACATGTGACAAGTGAATTATTAATATAGATGATAGCTTTACCATGTCTACAAAGCCTCTATTTCAATGCAACAATGTGCCGCTATGATAATATACATAGTAAAGACTCGAAAAAGCCCCAAATCAACCTAGAGCTCACGAACAACAAATGAGTATAATGTGCTTCTGTTGGGGAGATCTACTATTTGAGTACTTATACCTGCATCATCAAATGCAGCGTTCCCAATAAGGGACACCAGTACAAAAGATTGTATTGAATGTGTAATGCGTAATACAACCACTTGTAACATGAGAGCTCAAGTGAACCAGATACCAATAGATAAGGATTAGAGACCACCTATGGTTGTAATTCTGGAATCGTGCATGTTACATTATTTTCATTAATTTTCTATACTTTACATTCTTTATACAACATATGATACTGATGACAAGCTGCTCAACAGTAGAAGAGGATGACCCATGCTAGGCATTTTTACCCTTGGGATCTTGTCCTCATAATTATAGAAATTGGGGTTGGCCCATGCTAGGCTTTCGCCCCTAAGCTGCCACCATCTTATACAAATTGGGATCAACCCATGCTAGGATTTTGCCCCTGAGATGCCACCTTAACCATACAGATTACTTCACTTAGATTCTCTCATAATTAAGATTGATCTTTATCAGTTCATAAATCTTTTGGGATTGTTCTTTTAATAATAATAACTCTTTTGATATTGTTTTTTATGTTAATAACTGTTTGTTATTGGTGTTTTGGTGGTGATAATCCTTGTTGAGATATGGAACTATGGAAAAGTCATAGAAGACATATGAATATGAACTTACGATAATAAGTATGACCACTGAAACAAATGTGACATGAACGTGATGCTTAGGAGCTTATATGACTCGATAAGCATTTTGACATTTCAAAAAGAAGAATTTATATAGTTAAGTCATTTAACATTCAACAACGAGATTTGAACTCGATATGATACGAATACAAGGTGTTCATGAATCTGCAACCAAGGGGGAATGTGGGCAGATTCAACTTAAGGACAAATATATATTCCAAGTACGGACATATAAACGTACAATTGAGCAAGTAGTCATCCTGTTAAGTAATATTATAGTATAGCACACAGGGAGTAATAAGAATGAAAGAGAGCATATGAACATGTGACAAGAAGACATATCGATAAATAATTGAAGCAAGTTGACATGATATAGGAAGATTTTACCATGTGTAATCTACCATCAATTTGACTTATATAAGGGAAATGCATGGCATGGGTTCTTTGACAATGAAACAAGTTTAAGCATTGCATGCTAGCACTTGGTAGAGTAAACACACACATTTAGTAAAATACTCATATTAGAGTACTCACTCCAATGCTCTAGGGAGTGGGAACTGCAACTATGGATCAGTCAGTACGAAGAGCACTTAGAAAGATTACTTTTTTGTAATGCAAGTTTTGGATTCATAACAAAGAAACAGGAAACCAAATAGCCTTGTATACCTTTCTATACAATTAAAAACTTATGAATTAAGCTCCCTCCCTTCAAATAACTAATCTACAATAAAATAAGTTGTACGACAAGTATAAGTAGCTAATCAATAAATTAGACACATGATAATACCCAAATAGTAACGAAGCAGTAAGTTGCAATCTATAAAGCGATTGTTTTCTTTTTTCCCTATACCTTTTATCGTGTCTATATACTGTATAACCTTCATATGAGGTTCTCCTGAAACTCCCTGCAAGATTTATTCCTTAAACGTCTCAATAATTTCCCTGCACATTTTATCACATCCTTTATCATAACATACATAAAACAATCATTGAACATATTAATGTTATAGAAGCAATATGAATCTTTATTTCGGATCACCATAAGTAAAAGAGCTAACATTACTTTTAAAGTGCTCAAACAAGCTCATAGCTTAATTTAAATAGGACTCCCACCATGGCTGTCCCAACATGCACTAATCACCAGAACATCCTCCCCAATATTAACCATGTAAAAGTAACAATTTCCAACTCACTAACACATACAAAGTGTTCTAATTAGCTCAAGTACAAGATGGCAAAAATTGCAGTAGCTTACCTTGTTTGACAGAACTACCACTTGCGAAGACTTCGATTTTTCTAGGTAAAGGTTGTCCTCTTTAACTTGTCTTAAATTATAATTTCCAATAGCTTGATATACCTATTATTAGATAACCCTAATGGTATTTAATAGCTATTATATGAATTCGAAGAGATACAAGATAAAAAGCTCTCAAAATCAGATTTTTTTGTCAAAGTAAATGGTCGAAAAAAGTTGATATCAATCTTTTTCAAATGGACCTTCTTCGGCCGACTTTCTCGCTCATTTTGGGATATAATTTTTTAAAGTAGGTTACCCACCTACTTGAAAATTTCATTTGGACTTTTTGGACTTGAAAACATTGGTATTTTTGCCACCTTTCTTGTGCTTGATTTACAGCCAACATGTGTCTTTAACCTGGGTCACACATTTAAGTAGGTTATGCACCTAGTTTTCCATTAAAATTATTTCTTGTAGGAATGGGAAGATTGGGCCTTGGCTTTCCGTTTTCTCCTTATTTTTATATTCAACTTGGGTTAGATTAATGCAAATAGGTAAAGTGTACTTGGCCCAATAACATTGTCAAAAGAGTCTTAGTAGGTGATGCACCTACTTGTTCCTATGGGGTGGTCAATAAGTCAAAGTAGGTGATGCACTTACTTGTCACCTACAAGATTTGTGAAGTCAAGCAATCGTCTCAATGTTTTACTCCATTTCTAGACCTTAATAACTTTAACATAACTTAGAACTTATATTTACTGTGTCACTTTATAATTTAGACTTTAATACCACCTTATGATCTCAAGTTTAAATACATCCATTGACATCAACTTTATCGGGTCGCATTAAAATCTATGGGCAGTTCACTTTAAACCTATTCTATTTCCAATAGTCCCATAGAAAAACGTATATGAAACAATTCTACAGATAGTTTATAAGCGTTTTATAAATAGAAATTGTACACGTAGAATATGGTGTTTTACACAAAACCATTTCAACCCTATTAATTTCAACAGTTGTCATTTTCTTAAACTCAAAATAGTGCATCAAGGACTTTAGGATCAAAACTAATGGTATACATAGAAAGGATTTGGGTCAATTAAGTGGGTTAGAACACACTAAGGCTTCAAGACTCAATAGGGCTAAACTAGCTTTATTTTATTTGGAGGCATGCGAGGAACATTCAAACATGGATATTCAATGAAACACATCAATCATATTCAAAATTTCAAACAAGATACTCATTAAGCACACTGAAGGAAAGTTATAGATATTATTCAATGCCAAAACTAAACAATTATCCTCACACATGGAATCACTTTACACATAAGGACCCAAACATGTAGCATTCTCACTTACAATGCATTATAATGTGAATTAAGCTCCAATTCTTTATTTTCCAAATAGAGTCAAAGATAGAGAGATTATGCTTCTTTTTATGTTTACTATCTTACTACTGCAAACAAAATGTTGCCACCCATGATGTCCAGCAAACTATTAAAACAAGGTTTCATAGTGCCAAAAAAATAAATTTCATACTTCTACTTCTACTGCTACTGACTAATTTTTCTTTTTAAGATGGTCATCATCAATCCATCATTGGGAAATATTATTCCTAGATGACTTTATGACTCAATAAAACAATAAATCTAGGCCTAATCGGTTAAAAGGAACTATCCTCGAGAATAGAACTGAAAACAAAATAGGAGGAACCCATAAAAAAAATTGATAAAGCAATAAACTACATATAATGAAGTTCAACTTCCACCCCACACTTAATCAATACACTTTCCTTAGTATTCAAAATTAAAACAAAGTGCAAAGGGAAAAAAGAATTCCCTGTCGGCCTCTAGGCCTCGTCCGTAGCATCAACTCTAGTACTAGTGGCCACGAAGTGATCCTCTGTCAAGCCATCCTCTTCATCAGCCATCACATCATCATCATTAAGCGGTTCGTAGAATATTTGGCCAATCTAGGACATGTACATAGCAGTTTCTGTCAAAGGGTACAACTCGGCAACTTTGTCCATCTCCTCTTCAGTCACTGGGCAACCACCGATCCGCAATTGCAATTTTGCCATGCCAAACATGCGCCCTACAAAACTATCATCACAATCATTCCTATCAAGAATAATAAAAATGGGATTATGGGAAGGATCGTGCGTTTAGTGCGGATGACGTCAACCAAGTGGCACACTAGATTGGGGGCATGGGGAGGGCACACATCATGAACCTCCTCCTCAATCAATAACGCCCGTATGTACCTAGTAATGATGCTCCTATAACAGAAACGACATCACTTGTGGTCCTAAACTTAAGCATATTCTAATTCAAGATAGGCTCCACATTGACCGGTAAGCGCTTCATTAAAAGATATATCAACACTACATCTCCCTAATAAAATCAGTCATGTGTTTCCCCAGGAGTAAAGTTCAACACATAATCATAAGCAAAAATTTAGCCTCAAAGTTAAGGTACCAATAATGGAGGGTCAAATAGGGACTTGTGTCTCTAAACCTGTCCCACCTAGAAACATAAATAAGCCCACACAATGTTTGCCGAATATCACGGTACTGGGGTCTCTCAAACATAGTCAGAAATTCTACATTTTCTCAATTACGGGTTCCCAGAAAAATCATTCAACCCCTCAATAGTAAAAAACACTCACTTTTCACGAATAAACACTTTATTAATATCAACATGGCGTGTATTACAATTAGTATAAAATTCACGGATTAGGCTCAAATAGACTCACCTTGGTCCATGAAGACAAATTTTAGGCCAAAAGTCCTGATTCGGGCGTGAATTTGAAGAAATTCTTGGTGCAACCTCCCCTCATTGATATACTCATTTCCAAGGTACTTGGCTTAAATTTGAGAACCATACCAATCATTTTCATAAGTAAATACTTCTCCCTTATCGAACTTTTGTTGTGGTTCCTCGTTAGAATTTCAGATGCCACAGTCTTTCGACTTCTCTTTATACCCGAACCACCGGAGACATTTACTGCCCTTAGAATCCATCAAACTACACAAAGAATGTATTAACTAAGGAAAGGAGAGAAGAAAAACTGTGAGGAAGAGAGGAGGGTGGGTTGAGCAGTAGTGAGGTGGCTGGGGTTTATGCATTTTTTAAATTTTATGGATATGGGGGGGGGGGGGTTAGTGGCTTAATGTTGAATAAAATTTAAATGGAGAAGGTTTTGGTAATGAACAATGGAGGAATTTGGTGTTTGGGGTTTTTTGGAAAGAAGAAGATAAGGGGAAGATGAAAGTATGAGTTGGGGAATTGATAGAATTTTGAGTGGTTTGAACTGTTTGGGAGAGTAATGTTTGGAAAATTGAGGAACATTTAGGTACTTAGGGGGTTAAGAGGGGTGGGATATTTAGTGCATCCCACGAATTTCAAAAAAACTTTTGAAATTTTCTCCTACTCTGGTTGGGGGCGCCGCGCCCAAATCGCGCTTGGCAGCTTGGCGCGATGCGCTGCCACTACATTCAAAGATGGTCGCAGTCACAAGTTATTGGTGCGACGCACCTGAGTTGTTGATAACCGTGTTTTCACGGTATTTTTAACACTTTTTCATTAAGTTTAGTGTGTGTCCAAAAGCCTTTTTGTATTCATTTTTATGTAAGTTTCTCCTTATTTGAGGAAATCTATCCAAAGATAAACGCGGAAGTTTTTGAGCAAGAAATGCAGAAAAGTTACCACCTACGGAGCCTGTGACGGTCCGTAGAGCTTGTGACAATCCATAGGTAGCATCGTAGTGAAGCTGCTGAAGGAAGATGGGGAAATCTAACCTAAGTGTGAGATTATGGATGTATATGACAGACCATCATAGCCACGATGGTCTGTCTTGCTGGTTCATCGTTATGATCATTGAGTAGTCCTCGTACCCAAATTCCATGAAGTTTAAGTGTTATGGAATGGAGACCCTCGACGGACCGTCGTGCTTGGAATGGTCCGTCATACCTGTTCGTCGAGTGTAACGAAGAAATAAGAAGAACAATTTGTGAAGTATGGGACGACGGAGGCCATGACAGCCCGTCGTGACCACGGCCGCCCGTCACGAGGTCTGTCGACTCGGACGTGTTTTAATAGATTTTCAGCAATTAGAATCCTTCTTTTATTAGGTTTTTGTTTTTGATAAATAGTTTGAAAAACCTCATTTTGGGGTTAGATCTTTGTTAGTTAGACTCTCTTATGTTAGACTATTTGATATTACACTTTTTGATTGTTAGACTATTGGATAATCTTTAGTTCTCTTTTTCAAGTATTGAAGGATTAATTTCAATAATTGATAACTTTTTCTGGAATTGATGGTTGGTGAGTTTGTTGATTAATCAAGTGAACTTCTAGATTTTATTCTTTCTCATTAAAGTAAGTACATGAATTCTTATATTACATATATGAATATCATTATTATGACTATGGGTAACTAAACTCCATAACTAGGGTTGTGGAAACCATGAGTGAATAATGAGGTAAAATCTAACTAAAATAACAATTCTAGAATAGTGTCTTGCATATATTGATAATTCTTTTATTTAGAAGTCTTTTTAACGGATGGCCAACGATAGAACTCGCCTTAATTCTACTTGCCGGACAAAGGAGGTAGATGATAGGAAAAGAATTATC
This sequence comes from Solanum chilense, assembly GCA_032847665.1. Classification (NCBI taxonomy): domain Eukaryota; kingdom Viridiplantae; phylum Streptophyta; class Magnoliopsida; order Solanales; family Solanaceae; genus Solanum; species Solanum chilense. Next base: position 50,863,639 of record CM064963.1, on the reverse strand, counting down.
AATATAGATTTAATGTATACTATCTAATAAGATAGTGTTGATTGGCACGAGGTAATAACTTAGTCAAATATTGAATACAATTCTTAATATGAGGTACAGGTAAGGGTTAGTATAGCAACACACGTAGTCGGACCAAAGTGCGGAGTGAAATTCTCTTGATATCGGACCAAGGACTAGGAAATACATAACACTTTGAATGCAAGATACTAGGAAAGAATTGTTATAGTTATAATTATCAAGTTAGGAACCTTTTGAGGAACACATAAACACTAATTACTTTTATTAATTGATTAAACTACAAGATTTAAATCTGTTAGTTGTTACTTTAATTTGGTTATTTATTTTCATTAATTTATAAATAAAACCCCCCTTTTATTGTCTTTTATTTTCTAAGGAAATAATTCACTAAAAAATAGTAATAATAGATTAAAGTTAAGTGTGAACTATCTTCCTTGTGGGAACGATCCGAACTTCATTAGTTGGGTTCTTTACTTGATACGAACACTTTACTTCTTATTTGAGAAGTAAGTTTGTGCGTTATAAATTTCATGCGACGTTGCCGGGGAAAGTAACTTTTAAATTAACTTAAACTTATTACTAAAGTTTAGTAAATATATTCTTGATTTTACTTTTCTATTGTTTTTTATTCTTGCAGAACTATCTTCCTTGTATACCAAATACACGGAGAGGAAGAGAACCCTTTTTTCTCTATGATCATGAATTAGAGCTTACACTACGAAATATGATTCGAAACTTGGGTATTAACGATGATGATCCAAACCAGAACATCCCCCCTGTTGATGTTCACGGTTAGTTATTACCTGATGATCCGAGTGAAAATCAACAAAGGGGACAAAATCGCGCTCCACACCCTCAAGAATACTATAGAGGTTATGATAATATTGCAGACTCTGATGGGACACTTGTCTTGCCTCCTCTACCACAAGGCCACACCTTTGTGGTAACTAGTACTCTGATGCAAATGCTCACTGCTAGACGTTTGTTTTCATGGATACCTTCTGAGGACCCACAGCCCATATAGCTAATACAAGGGCAGTGTGTAAAAATTGAGTAGGTAGACCTTATTTTGATTTGTATATAATAGGGCTAAGAGTATTTCCTTGCTCACTGACGGGAGAGGCTGCTATTTGGTTCACTAAACTCCCTTATCACTCAGTTTTCACTTGGAACCAACAAAGGGACGTTTTGTTAGCATGTTACTACCCAGTCTCATAAAAACGAAATCACAAAGACAGAGTGAACAACTTTGTGGCACTACCAGGAGAGTCAGTTAGCAGTTCTTGGGATAGATTCACTTCATTTTTTAGAAGCGTCCCCATCACCGCATAGATGATGAGTCACCAAAGGAATACTTCTATCGGGGACAGGATGATAATAATAAAGCGGTGTTGGATACTATAGCAGGTGGTTCTTATGGGGAGTGTCCTTATGCCGAGATTGCCGAAAAGTTAAAGAAAATCTCCAAGAATAATAAAGCTTGGAGTACTACGAAGTCAGATATTGGGAGAAATACCTTCGCAGTGGAATCCACTCACAACCCAGCCATAGATGAGATTCGTGAAAAGATGGCTTATATGAAAACTGAGCTTGGGTTGGTATTAAAACATGTCACTGGGGGTGCAGAAAAGATAAATGTAGTTAACTACTTGTCTAAACCACCACCACCAAATGATAAATGCTATTATGTGGGGAATTCCTATGCGGGAAATGAGCAGACGGGGCGTTTCCGACCGAGTGACTTAGGCTCAAATCAGGAGAATTAGCGCCAAGGTTAAGTAAACTAAGGTCGGATCTATGGTAACTATAAACGTGAGGGTCATTATTTCTGAGATGGAAACTACAACCGCAACAACAACTTCAACAAGGGTAACTATGGTAATAGAAATGATAGGAATAGTCCCTATGTCCCTCCTTAAATTCGTGAAGTTACTCCTAGGGATGGTGGAGATAGTATGTTGTTAGTTGAGGATATCTTGCACTAAATTTTGTGGAGGTTCAATACTAGTGATGAGCACATTAAAGAGTTGAGTGATTTAGCGGGTATTGGGAAGAAAGTCGATACACATGTAATATTGATTAAGAAGTTTGAGTTGCAAATGACCCAATTATCTACGAATGTGAACACACGGCAATTGGACACTCTTCCTAGCAACATTGTCCAAAATCCAAAAAATGATGGACATTGTATGGTAATCACTACTCGGGGTGGTAAGCAAACCATTGACCCACCAATAGCGTCTAATGAGGAAAAGGTGATAAAAGGTAATGATAAAGATGCTGAAGTTCCTACAAAGGTAACTCCCATTCGTAGAACGGCACCCCCCTTCAGTCAAAGATTAGTGAAAAAGATCGAGGATGGTAAATATCGACATTTTATAACAATGTTGAAGAAGCTTTCTATCAATGTCCCTTTGGTAGAAGCACTAGAACAAATTCCTAGTTTTGCCAAGTTTATGAAAGATCTGGTTACAAAGAAAAGATCGGTCACCTTCGAGGATGATGATAGAATGCAGCATTGTAGTGCTATTGCTACAAGATCTCTAGTACAAAAGAAAGAAGATCCGGGTGCGTCCAATATTCCTTGTACAGTCGGGTCATTACATTTTGCAAAAGCGTTATGTGATTTGGGGGAAGAATAAATCTCATGCACCTCTCGATTTACAAGAAGTTGGGTTTGGGTGATCCAAATCCCCTATACGATGCAGCTACAGATGGCCGATCGAACAGTATAAAGGCCTATAGGGACACTCCACGATGTGCTAGTAAAAGTGGAGTCATTCATATTTCCAGCAGATTTTGTTATTCTTGATTGTGAAGTCGATTTTGAAGTGCCTATTATTATTGGGAGGACATTCCTCGCTACTGGTAGAAGCTTAGTTGATATGGAAAAGGGGCAGATGAAATTTTGGTTGAACAATGAAGAAGTGACCTTCAATATTTGTAGGTACATAAGGCAGAGTGGTGAGCTCCAATCGTTATATGCTATATCCTACAAAGAAAAGATGAAGAAGCACCATGACCTAATAATTGAAAAACGATAGTTTATGGTTAGTGATTTGGTGCTTTTATACAATTTTAGGTTGCGTTTGTTTTTGGGCAAGCTCAAGTCAAAATGGACTGGACCTTACATGATTACCCAACTATTCCCTCATGGAGCAGTTGAGTTGGAAACAAAGGAGGGTGTGCGATTTAAGGTGAATGGACAATGAATAAAACTCTATTTTGGGAATGCTGAATCAGTGAATGAAGTGATCGAGGCATACCATCTTGATGAAGGCTGAGCAATCAAGTGTTCTCAAACGTGTCGCGACGTTAAATCATCCGCTGGTTGAGAGGAAACCCAAGCCTTATAGTTTTCTTTCTAGTAATGGTAGCATTTTCTACTAATGGGTTTTAAATTTGTAGGCACATCCCCAACAATTTTCTGTAGAAAATAACTCTGCAACACTCAGTGATGGATATGTGTACAGACCGTCACGAACGCGATGGACCGTCACATGAATCCATCGTCCCAGGTACATCTTTAATTTTTTTCAAAATTAGGCCACACGCGACGGAACCAATGATGGACCATCGCATCTATGATGGACCGTTGTCATGGACTCGTTGCATCATTAATCTGAATACCCGACCTGACCCGGCTGGGGGTATTTTAAAAATTGTTAGCATTTAAATCCCCCACCAATTCATTCACTCATTTCCTTCCTTCTTTCTCCCATTTCCCTCCCTTTCAAACTTCCAAATTCCCACCTCTCTTCTCTATCAACTGATCACTTCCCCAAATCCCCAATTTCTAAATTCTACTCTCTACTTGTTGGAGTCTGCTGCTGTGGTTCTGTTCTTGATAACAAAGTATCTCACTTGCTTGTCTTTCTCCTCTTCTCAAGTATGTATGTCTAATTTCTATCCATTTACTTTGCATATTTGTGTTTCAATTAGCATTAGCCTATTTCATTTTGGTGGGTCTTTATTCTTTGATACAATTTTGTCTTACCTAGGTTAAGAATCCTCGAATTGCCTTGTTAAAACTCGAGAAATAGGTGCTTTAGCATTGCTAGTTTGCTAGGTATTTGGGTTAGAAACATATAGGTTAACACTTAGTATTCCATTTGACTCACAGGGGATGATTGTGGCATCCTCAGTTCTGTCACTGAATGATAGAACAAGACCCGATGACAGACCTTCATATCCACGACGGACCGTCATAGGTTCTTTTCCAACACCCCCATTTTTTCAAGTGTCCTCTCACGGATATCTACGACGGACCATCATACCATCGACGGTCCGTCCTGCATAACCGTTCTGGTTGTCAGAGACCCTATTCCTAAGGGTCTTCAACTTTTTCTAAGTGTCCTCTGACGGACATCTAAGACGGACCGTCATTAATACGATGGTCCGTCCAGCACAATCGTCATGGTTGTCAGAGACCCTTGTCCTAAGGGTCTCCATTTTTTTTCCAAGTGTCCTATGACGGATATCTACGACGGACCGTCATACCCTCGACAGTCCGTCTTGCACAACCGTCATGATGGTCAGAGACCCCTCTCCTCAGGGTCTCCATACTTTTTCTAAGTTCCCCACGATGGATATCGATGACGCACCATCATTATCACGATGGTCCGTCATGATGATCCGTCATAACTGTCAGAGACTTTCCTTCAGGGGTCTTCACATAAATATAGTTGAAGTAAGACATGACGGACCCCATCACGGTCCGTCATACTCACGACGAGCCGTCACCTGGTCCGTCGTGTTTCACTGTTACTACATAGAAGTCATTACAGCTTTGCTCTTATAAGTATTTTGTGTTGTTTTTGCTTGTCTTGTTTGCTCCTTCTAGTACAAATATTTATTCTTTACAAGTACTATCTTTAATTGCACCAAAAGAAGATTGAGTTTATGCACGAGGGCGTTCAATATATGTTGGACCGTCTGCCCGACTGGTTATAGGCTCTGATGATTAGCATGATACCGAGTACGTGCCTGCAGGCACTGCCTCTTTATCAGGAGCTGCACGTGCAACCAAAGCTACACCCAAAAAGATGGCATCCAGCGTAGTCACTGCCTCAATGTCTGATGGGGAGCGCACACTGACTGGCACACATTCTGGTTCACCTACTCATGAAAAAAGAGGGCCTGGTTCCTTAGAAGTTTCGTGATTGGAGGAAGCCTCCGGGTCCGCAGAAGTCCATGCACCCGCTAGAGCTGCATAGTCTGCCTCATCTGATGAGGCTGATAATCCTAATTCTACTCTAGGATCATGGACTGGTGCTCTCACCCTGGTTTTCGACCAGCCCAACCGGCAGTGTGTCGACGGGAAATATCAAGTGTGTTAAGACGCCATGTTTCTGAATGATAAAGGCATCATGACTCGGACCCTTACAGTTGAGAGGAGGGTCCATACGCGAAGTCTCCCCACCATGCCACAGTCCACAATCTCTTCACCAGACACCTGCTAGAGTGGACAAGTCGTTCTTTAGGCCGCTATAGTGAGGAGTTGGTCCAAGAGTTTTACGCCTCTTACATGGCTATTATTCGATCACAGATAGATAGGTGGTCTACCCCTGCCGAATAGGCCCCCATGGAGAACGTCAGGGTATGCGGCATACAAGTCGATATCTCCCTACCAGCCATCCACTAGTATTTGTACGGCGAGGATGTTGATACCAATAGGACCCCTCTCACCGCCAAGTTCGACTACCAGTGGCAAATTGTAAAATATGGCCAATTCTTGCGTGAGCCATTGTTGAGAGAGACCACCAAGAGGTGGATGGTCCAGCACTTGTCTGTTTATGTAGAGGGTGACGACTGGGTAACAGAGCCGAATGGATCCATCAAGAAGGCTAACATGACCTTCACGGCTAATTCTTAGGGTTGATTGTCTTCCAATGCTTTTCCCCCACTGCTGCTGATAATATAGTGACATGGAATCGCGCAGTTTTTATGGCGGTGATGATAACGGGTTTGAGGTGGACTTTGCTTGGCTTCTACAGGCGGTCATGCACGAGAGGGCTTGGGCACAACTACTTACCCTTTTCCATGCATGATATTTTCCAAATGCAGGTAAGCAGGTGTGCCCATCTGGCGCATTGATCATCTCAAGACTCCGCAGGGCATTGTTAATATCCACCTCATAACGGATGAGGTGAATGAGTTTGATCCACGCAAAGGGCCCCGTACAGAGTTGCCTCCACTTGGTTAATATCTTGCTAATACAGTAGCAAATGCTCGAACACCTATGTAGGATGCTTCCGAAACCACTTTCACTACCCCGGTCGAGTCTATTCGGGTAGTAGCACTACCCCTAGCTTCTCTCGCTCAGACCCTTTCCCCCCTATGGTCCTGCTTGCTAGGTTCTAGAAACTAAAGGCTAAGATGGCTACACTTCTGCATCACATCCAGCCTTGGATGCAGAGGTCTATTGCTGAGGCGGAGAAGCACTTGGAGCATAAAATGGTCCAGCACACGGAGCGGAAGATCCCTGAGGTTCATCAGCGCTTGGACGCTTTTGAGTTGCGGGTGGTAGCCCGTCCAGCCACTCAGGTGGACGTGTCAACCCTTCCGGCTATGGTTGAGAGTCTATGAGCGGAGATTTATATGATCCTAGAGGATAGGTTGCCCGAGTTTGGGGCCCCTTCTGCAAATCCGGCTTAGGACACAGTGATGGCTGCCTTATTTGCCACTTCTGAGATTCCACCACCTCCCCCTCGAGAGCATTACATTAGGCGCAAGGGTCGAGAGGAGGATGAGGCTAGAGCACTGAAGAAGAAGCGCCGTGATATGGAGGCTGCACGGAGAGCCTCGCTTGCTGATGAGGAGGTGTGTCAGATATGGGCTGTAACGTCAGCTACTGTGGCATCTAGCTCCAAAGATGTGGAGATAGATGGAGGCACTACTGATAGTGTTGTTGCTGATGAGGACACTACTGAGGGTGTCCAGACTACATAGGTTGTTTTGGGGGAACCGGACGCAACAACTTGCTGATCGCTGGTGCTTTGCGCCCTAGGTTTGCTTCACCTACCACTCTCGTATTGCAATTTCTTTTTGCATTGGAGAATATTGTATATCTTTTTATTGGTGTGGGGTAAATGGAAAGTGAGTGCTACGGTGAATTCTGAGTAGCCCAATTCACGATCCTCTTTTGGGGTTTTCTTGCCTGTGTTCTTTTTCCCAAAGAGACTGATTAACCGACATATCTATATCTTGTGTACATAGTGTAACTATGAAGCATGATGGCTAAAACAAAAATGATATCCTGATGTAATGATGATGATGCATAACTAGGCATAGTAATTCATATATGTGTGGCTCTAAGTATGACATAAAGATACACCACTGCATGACCCTACGTCTGAAATTCAAACTAGGTGTCTGATGATAATCTGGTAGAGTAATGAGATGTCAAGTGAGTGTGATGAAAATTTGAATAGTCCACTATTTGTACTGAGCGAGAACTTGCCTGGTTAGTCCTGCTAAAAGTAAGTTGTAATAGACAATTAGGAAAGGATCAAAGGCCCTTGTTCAATATAGCCAATTTTTAGCTGAAATAAAAAAAATTAATCTCTTTTTGATCCAAATGATTTGAACTTAAAATAGACCTTTCTTTTTCACCCTCACTAGTCTTTTCTGGGAATAATGTGTTGGCCCTGGTCACTCCTTGGACATGTGCACCTTAGCTTATTCCAAAAGAAAAAGTTGAGGGTGGCTAATGCAGTAAACAACCTTTTCATGCCCTGACCCAAATTTGGGTATTGTATACTTTGACTCATGGCAAAGCCATGATTGAGGGTGGCTATTATGAGGAATGCTCTAGAAAGTGGGGTTGAAAGAACAAAGAGAGATATAGAAAAAAAGTAAAGTGACTCGAGAACTAGTTGAAAGAAAAGTGAAAAAAAAGAAATATAATAAATACAAGAAAGAAAAGAAGAGATTCACTTACACAAATGAAGAAAGAAGAGAAAATACAAAGCTGAACGAATATGAGAAATCGGGCAAATTAAAAAGATAAAAAGTTGTATGTATAGCCGATATGTAAAGGAGGGAAAAAAGTCACTAAAGTATACCTAAATATACCCTATCTGACCCTGAGCCAATGTTACAAGCTTGGAAAGTCCTATCGTTATCCTAAAAGTTGTATGGCAAACATAAAACAGTGAAAATAAGGGCAAGCTTATGGCAATATGTATGAATGAGTTGTGAATTTGTTCTGAGAGTGAGTGTTGAAAAGTAATCCTTATAATCAAACTGAAATCACTGTGTGAAAAATGAAGATGTTGTTTTTGAATTGAGGACACTAGTTGCAATACCAGAATATTAGTACCTCCGTGAGAAATTGAAGAGGATAGGTGTCAGTGCTTGGTGAGTCTTTTTCATGGTATGATTCCACATAATTTAAGACTAATAGTAAAAACATGCATAAACATGTTGAGATTGATCGGGATTGATAGCCAAATGATTGCGAAAGCTATAATATGGATACTATTGTACAAATATTTCGTAGTGAGTCATAATGCGTCTCTTGAGGACAAATAACGAATTTATGTTGAGGGTGTTGATATACCGTGTTTTCACGGTATTTTTAATTCTTTTTCCTTAAGTTTAGTGTGTGTCCAAAAGCCTTTTTGTATTGATTTTTATGTAAGTTTCTCCATATTTGCAGGAAATCTGTCTAAAGATGAATGCGGATGTTTTTGAGCAAGATATGCATAAAAGTTACCACCTACAGAGCTTGGGACGGTTTGTCGAGCTTGTGACGGTTCGTAGGTGGCATCGTACTGAAGCTGCTGAAGGAAGATGGGGAAATCTAACCTATGTGTGGGATTACGGAAGTCCATGACAGACCGTCATAGCGACGACAGTCTGTACTGCTAGTTCGTCTTGATGATCAGAGAGTAGCCCAGTACCCAAATTCCAAGAAGTTTAAATGTTATTGAACGGAGACCCTCGACGAACCGTCGTGCTTGTAACGGTTTTTCATACCTTTTCGTCGAGGGTAATGAAGACAGCAGCAGAAGAATTTGTCAAGTATGGGACGACAGAGGCCATGACGGTCCATCGTGACCATGACGGCCTGTCGGGACCACGACGGCCCATCACGAGGTCCGTCGACTCGAACGCGTTTTGACAGATTTTAAGCAATTAGAATCCTTCTTTTATTAGGTTTTAGTTTTTTATAAATAGTTTGACAGACCTCGTTTTTGGGGTTAGAATCTTTGTTAGTTAGAATTTCTTATGTTAAACTCTTTGATATTAGACTTTTTGATTGTTAGGCTATTGGAGAATCTTTAGTTCTCTTGTTCAAGTATTGAAGGAATAATTTCAGCAATTGATACACTTTTTCTGGAATTGATTGTTGGTGCGTTTGTTGATTAATCAAGTGAACCTCTGGATTTTATTCTTTCTAATTAAAGTAAGTGCATGAATTCTTATGTTACATAAATGAAAATTGTGATCATGACTATGGGTAACTCAACTCTACAACTAGGGTTGTGGGAACCATGGGTGAATAATGAGGTAAAATCTAACTAAAACGACAATTCTAGAATAGTGTCTTCCCTGTATCTATAATTCTTTCGTTTAGAAGTCTTTTTAACGGATGGACAACGTTAGAACTCGCCTTAATCTACTTGCCGGACCAAGGAGTTAGATAATAGGAAAAGAATTATAAAACATAAATTTAGTGTCTACTATCTAATAAGCTACTGTTGATTTGAACGAGGTAATAACTTAGTCAAATATCGAATACAATGCTTAATAAGAGGTAAAGGTAAGGGTTAGTATAGCAACAATCGTAGTCGGACCAAGGTGCGTAGTGAAATTTTCTAGATGTTAGACCAAGGATTTAGAAATACATAACTTATCACTTTGAATGCAAGATACTAGGAAAGAATTGTTATAGTTAGAATTATCAAGTTAGGAACTTGTGAGGAACACTTAAACCCTAGTTACTTTTATTAATTAATTAAACTCCAAGAATTAAATCTGTTAGTTATAACTTTAATTTAGTTAGTTATTTTTATTAATTTAAAAATAAAAACCCCCCTTTTTATTGTCTTTTGTTTTCTAAGGAAATAATTGACTAAATAATAGTAATAATAGATTAAAGTTATGTCTGAACTATTTTCCTCATTGAAACGATCCCAACTTAATTAGTTGGGTTCTTTACATGATACGACTGCTTTACTTCTTATTTGAGAAGTAAGTTTGAGCATTATTAATGTGACACCCCCAATTGCGCTTTAAGCCCTTCATTCTTCTGCCATTGACATTCTGACATGCATGAGGAACTTTTAGGGCGCGGTGCGCTACTAGTACGCCAAAAATTAATCTCTGAACTCAACCCTTGACGTGGTGCGCCAGCTGATAGACCACACTCTGATTTTCGTTTTCATATTTATCCTTCTTTTGATTAATTTCTCCTTCCATGACCTGCGCATCAACCAAATGAATCTACATGATAATGGTGGGTTTCCTCCCACCCAACGCCTTATTTTTTGTCGTGGCAGGACTTCTTTTCTTGCAATTTTGATTTTATTATCTAAAGTCCTATCTAACTAACAACTATGAAAAATTAAAACTATACACCTAAGAATTTAAAACTCAACTAAAGTTACAAAATTAAGTGAGAGTACTACCTATAATATAGAGTTCACGGGTTGCCTCCCATGTAGTGCTTGATTTAACATCATGGCAGGACTCACCTTGGATAATTCATCATTTAGCTCAAGATCCTCCTGATCACGATTTGAGTCAACACCAAACTAGTGTTTCACTCTTTGCCCATTCACCAAGAACGTAGGACCAATCTTTCATTTTAGTTCCACACCCCCATGTTGTATCATTCATACCACTTCAAAGGGAGCACTCAACTTAGACCTGAGTTTTCCGAGGAATAACATATGTCTAGAGTTAAAGAGTAGTACCTTCTGTCCCGAATTGAAAGTACGAGCTACTATGATCTTATCATACCACCTCTTTGTCTTTTCTATATATAGCTTGGCATTCTCATATGCGTGATATCAAAACTCTTAAAGTTAATATAACTAATTCACTCTCCGTCCACCGGTTAGCTCAGTATCAAAATTCAAAGTTTGAATTTCCATTAAGCTTGTGTTCTAATTCCACCGGAAGATGACATCCTTTCCTAAATACTATGTGATAGGGAGAAGTCCCTATGAGTGTCTTCTACACAGTCATATACAAAAAAAAAAATGCATCATCTAATTTCTCAGACCAATCTTTCCTTTGCACATTCACCGTCTTCTACAAGATCTGCTTCACTTCTCTATTCGACACCTCCACTTGTCAACTAGTTTGTGGGTGGTAGATTTTAGCTATCTTAAGACGAATACCATATTAGCAAGATGTTTTTTCACAAGATTGTTATGGAAATGCTTACCTCCATCACTTATATTTTCTCTTGAAGTGCAAAAGCCAGTAAAGATGTGTTTCCTGAGGAACTTGAGAACCACCTTTGAGTCATTGGAGAGGAGAGAAACAGCCTCAACCCATTTACTCACATTATCCACAGCCACAAGGCTGTTTTGGTTTACTCTAGATTGTGGGAAGGAACCACGAAGTCAATACTCAACACATCAAAGATTTCAACCTCCAAAATTTTATTCAGTGGCATCTCGTGTCGTCTTGATAAAGTATCCAATCTTTGGCATGTATCACAACCCTTCACAAAAGCAATAGAATCTTTAAATAACGAGGTCCAAAAGAAACTATATTGTAGTACCTTATGAGCAGTGTGATCTACTCCGTGGTGACCTCCTTATGGGCTAGCATGACAACTCTCTAGTACTGTGTTAACCTCAGACTCCAGAATGCACCTTCTCACAACCCGGTCGACACCTTGTTTGAACAAGAATATTTCATCCCAGACGTAGAATTTGGCATCATGATTTAGTTTTTTCTTTTGTTTAGTAGTTGCTTCTTGAGGATATTGCTCACTCACGATCTGAACTTGTCAAAGGTGAACACCAGCGCTAGTATTTGCTTCTTAGTCACTGTGTAATTATTTTGTGTAGAGTTCAGTGTCTTGCTTGCATAATAAATAGAGTGGAACACTTTATTCTATGTCTATCCCCACACTGTACCCACTCCCAATCACTTCCATCACAGATGAACCCAAATGGTAATTCCAAATCAAGATAAATGAGAATGAAAGCCTAAATTAAGTTTTATTTTACACCTCAAAAGCTCTTAAACACATTGCATCGAAGTGAAACTTCACCTCCTTCTCTTAAATACTACACCTATATCTTGCAATGTTCGAAAAATGCTTGATGAATGTCCAATAAAAACCTGCATGGCCAGGAAAATTATGCACCCCTTTTATAGAGATGGGAGGGGGAAATTTCTAAATGACTTCCACCTTTGCCTTATCAACCTCTAACCCAGATTTAGACACCTTGTGTCCAAACTCTATCCCCTCTCTAACCAAAAAACTACACTTCTCCAAGTTCAAAACTATGTTAGTGTCTTCACATCTAGTAAGTAGCTTATCATGATTTTAGAGACATACCTAATAATATCTCCAAAAAAATTAAGAAATCATACATGAACACCTCTGGAAAGACTTCCACTACGTCATGAAAAATGGTCATCATACATTATGGAAAAGTATCTGGTACATTGCACAGTAAAAATGGCATGCGTTTGAAGGCATATGTTCCATTAGGACAAGTGAATGTGGTTTTTTTTCTGGTTCTCAGGTACAATCAAGATCTGTTTTTACCCAGAATATCCATCCGAAATACAATAGTACCCTTGTCTTCCTAGTCGGTCAAGCATCTGATCAGTGAAGGGAACGCGCTAGTGATCTTTCCTGGTAGAATCATTTAATCTCCGGTAATTCATACAAATTCTCCACCCAATCACTGTTCTAGTAGGAATCAACTCATTCTTTACATTCCTAACCACAATCATACCTCCCTTCTTGGAAACACATTACACCGGACATACCCACTTGCTATCAGATATTGGATACACAATTCCAACATCGAACCACTTTATTACCACTTTTTTCACCATTTCTTTCATCAACGGATTAAGTCGATATTGATGTTGTGCACTAGGTATTTGATTTTCTTCCATGTAGATTTTGTGCATACACAATGCCGGACTAATCCCATGCATATCAACCATTTTCCATCCAAATGCCTTCTTTCTCCTCTTTAGGATTTTCAATGCCACATCAACATTTATGTCAGATAACTCTGCAGAAAGTATAACAGACAAAGTTTCATTTACCCAAAAATGCGTACATGAGATGAGTCAGCAATGTTTTTAATTCCACCTTTAGGGCCTCCTCAATGGAGGGTTTGGGTGGCAGAAAAGGGCCTAAAATACCCTCAAAGTATTGAAAATGGCACGATATTACCCTTCATCCACCTACTAGGTCCAAAACGCCCTTCCCTCCCACCTATTAGGTCCAAAATACCGTTGTCATCCACCTTTTTGTTCAAAATATACCACTTATTTAACGGTTTTATATTTAAACTATTTAAATATTTTTTAAAATACTTGGCGCTCAACTATTTATTCTAATTTGACTTATTAGTGTAATTTATAAATCAATCCACTTCCCACCCATTACTAATTAAATTCCTCTAAATTAATGAATCGGTCACTTTATTAATGCAAGATACTAACAATTGAGTATTTTTTAAAAATATAGAAGTAAATTATCATACATTAAAGTGGCTACATAAAAATCACCGATAAACTTAAAAGTCTGACTATGTTCATCTTAAATATTCTTACGTCTCAATTATGTGATGTTACTTCATAGGTAACTTTTTTCAAAATAATATATTAAAGGTTAAATCATAAATATTTTATAAAATTATATTTAAAAAAAAGTGCATGAATTAATTCGGGATGTATTATTTATTTTCCTTTAATCATTAATTTCTAATTCAATTTTTAAAGAATGTGTCCTCCTAAATAAGTGGCACAACCTAAATTTATTTGGGGCTTTGATTCGGACTCGAATAATTTTGAATGTCATTTTCAGTAATCTATAATTTCATCGTGTTTTAGTAGTGTTTATGAAGATTTTGATATTATAATTGAATTATTAATTGAGTGAGGTTTAGTTAGTAATGAGTGGGTAGTGATTGGTGTATAAATTATATTAATAAATTAAAATTATAATTAATAGTTGAACGCACAGTATTTAAAAAAACATTTAAAGAGTTTAATTTTAAATCAATTAAAAAATGGTCAATTTTGAACACAAAGGTGGATGACAAGGGTATTTTGGAGCCAACAGGTGGATGAGAAGGGCATTTTGGAGCCAATAGGTTAATGAAGAGTAATTTTGTACCATTTTTAATACTTTAAGGGTATTTTAGGCCCTTGTCCGTGTCCTTAACTCAAGCTCGAAATGTTCCACTCTCCGCTTGTGAGGCTCCCCAAGTGCTAGATTTAGAAAAGTTTTATTTCTTGGGCCTCTGTGTCTTCATCTTTTTTATGACCTACTAACACTAAATCTAAAGGGTCATCAGGCATAACTAATTGTGACTCTACTATCTGATTAACCACTGTAATAAAAGAAAACTCTTCATAAATAGAGGGTAATGTAATAGCACGGTAGACATCAAACATTTCTACCTTATAATGTACACTCATGGTCAATTGACCAGATGCTACATCAATCAGTGACCTACCCGTGGAAAAGAAAGGACGTCCTAAAATTAATGGGACTTCAAAATCGAGTTAAAAATCCAAGACAACGAAATCTAAAGGAAAAATCAATGAGACTACTAGTACTAACACATCCTCTACTACCCCCTCAAGCCTAGCAATGGATCTATCACCAAGTTGGAGGATAATAATGGTTCATTTTCGACTACCCAACACCAGCTTTCCATACAAACATAAGGGAATCAAATTATACTTGCCCCAAAATCATACAATCCCCAAGCATGAACACTTTTCCCAATGGTAATATGCACAGTAAAATTACCCAGATCTTTTTACTTTTGGGGCATTCTATTTTTCATTGTAGAGCAGCACTTTTCAGTAAGTGCTACAATTTCAGACTACGCGACCCTCCTCTTTCTAGCCACAATATCTTTCACATACTTAGCCTATGTCGGGATACCCTGCAACATATCAACCAAAGGTAGATTAATGTGAACCTGTTTAAGGAGAGAGAGAGAGAAACTTATGTAAGCATTCATCTTCGTTATGATTTTTTAGCCTTTGTGGAAACGGAGGTGGTAAATTCTTTTTAGAAATGTGTGCCTCAACATTGGAACTTTTTACTACCTTTTCCACTTTCTTTTCCTTGGTATTTACCTCATTGTCTCTCTTCTTTAGAGCTAGTTACTCTAACTGCAACCCACATCTAGTACATACCGCATGCAGTTACTTTGGGTTTGGATCAGTATTACTAGGCAGCACACTTGGTGAAGCAAGTTCAAAAAATTAGCCACTTGCACAATTTTTTTCTCTAAACTCATTACGGACATTTGGATGTTTCTGATGTTCTCATAATGCTTATCTATTATAGGACTTAACTTTGTCCTCATTTTAGACATTAGATTTTGTAATAGATATTCATTCGTCATACACCTTTGGGTACACTGGAATTGACACTTTGGTTGGAATTTTTGTATTGTTGACCAACCACTTAGGTACGGTATTGATTTTCTCATTGTTCCTGATTTTTGTTTTGGTTCCCAGCCCAAGAGAAGTTAGAATTGTTTCTCTTACTAGGGTTGTAACTATTACCATAATTTTGTTGGCCTTGGCCCCTTTGATCATTGCCCGCATAATTTAAAGAATTCGGGTTTTCCTTACATTGCTTAGTGTCATGGGTTCCACTACCACATACCCCAGATCAATTTGCTGCTTGTTGTACAACATTTACCAGTGCTTAATGTAGAGTTAGTTTCTTAAATCGAAGGGCATGTTTTGTTGCATTGCATCTATTATTGCATTTATGGCAATATCTTTGTCTATATCTACGATCCCTACAGCCTTTTGGTTTATGGTTCTAGAAATTTCCAGCCCATATCCTTGGTTCCTTTTCGACAATTAATTAGGGAATTCAAAGAATGCTTCACGTGTTATAGATAGGTTATGTCCAACTGCTGCAATATTAAGAAGAGCACAATCACTATATTCTAAACCCTGAAAGAAAGTATGAGCTAGTACCTCATCACTCTGCATGTGGTGTGGAAAAATATTACACATTTTATTGAAGAGTGCCCACGCTTGGTACTTGTCTTCCCCATGCTTTTGAGCAAAGTTTGTTATTTCACCTCTTAGCTTGGTGTTTTCTTGGATGGGTGGAATCGACTCAAGAACTTTTTTGGTAGAAAATACCAAGTATTAATGGAGTTTGGAGGTTCAGAATCTAACCATCGCCTTGCGGCTCCCAACAATGAGTATAGGAACACTGTTAGTCTCACATTGTCCGTTGAGACTCCAATTAGGATGTAGGTATCCGTGATCTCTATGAAGTTCGTAAGATGGAGTTGAGGATCTTCATAGGGGACACCATTAAATTAACCATTAGTACGGATAATTTGTACCATGTTCCATTTTTATAAAAATCTCCCCCTGATGGAGGTTTCCTAATACTAGATGTAAGACTAGTCGTGAGTTGGAATGCCACATCTACCACTGGTCTTGCTTGAATGATGGGAACTTTAGGGGGTACTCCTTGGTTATCAATATTTTCTTGATTGATCAAAACCCTTGGGTTATTAACATCCTCTGCATTGTCTTGATGTTCAACACCAAGATTTCCCGGAGGTCCTCATTTTTCTACGTTGATATAGATGTCTTTCAGGCTCGTTGTAAGGATCAACTAGATCTCCTTTCCGAGTAAGATGTGAAAGTCAAATGCTTGCAATAAACAATATAAGATCAAATAATTAATACATGAATATTCTTATTGTAAATATAAGAAAAATGAATATAAATCAATTTGTATATCCCCGGCAGCGGTGCCAAAAATTGGTTGCTCCCCTATATACACGCAATTGTGGGCCTTATACTCAATTTATATGCATGACTTAAATCTGCAACAAAAAGTAAAATTAAAGTATTAACAGTTGATGATTTTTTTTTACTACGACTACTTTAACAATGAATAAAAATAACTAAGATTGAACGACTTAAAGATGGTTGTCAAGAAAGGAAAAGGCAATTCCAAGGCTGTAGCATATGTTGGATCTTATTCATCATAATTTTTACTTAGAAATAATTTTTGTTGTGATGTTACTGTTTATAGGGTTAATTATATGAGTCGGGATACATACCTCTCATCACATACCCCAGTTAGATACTTAACTACATCGTTCAGCGGGGCTAAGTAAGATTATTGGAGATCATATATATTTCATTCTATTTCATAACCAACCAAGTTGTCCGTCTCAGTGTAACTAATGGGTGGATCGATCTCTCTATATCGTCAAGTCTATCTAATCCCTCCTCTCTCGATATTAAGATTAGAGAATAAATATATCTTACGGTGATGAAGAATAAAATAGTAAAACAAGAATATAGAAGTAACTTGTGTTGACAACTAAGAATTACATAAAAAACCAGTAATATTAAACATTCGATTCGTAGTTGAAGCACCAGAACTAGGGCAATTAGCCACTCATACTATTAATAAAATACAAAAGAAAATTAATTATGTGATTTATAAAAAAATAAAAGAATTACAAGATCAAAACCAATTACAAACTTGAATTCTTTCTCTATCACAATAATTAAAAACTTGAACCCTAACTATGAGGCCTTAAGGGTATATTTATAATCATTAGGAAAATAGTGTTGAATTCTACTTCAATGGATTCCTTGTAACTTCAATTCCCCTCAAAAACTCCGCACAGGGTTGGCGACCTATGCAAGAATTGTGACTGGCATGCTGACACGTTGCGCTTCCAGTGCGCTTGAAAAGAGCCTCAGTCAACCTTGGCCTAGAGCGTCGAGCCCTTTCTGGGCCGGGGTTACTAGCGCGCCACGCTAGTGTCGCACATGGCTGCATCTTTTCGTCTTTAACTTATTTGTTCCAATACTTGATCATTTCCCTTTGAGATACTAAAAATCATTAAACGTGTACATAAGTGTGCAATCATCTCAATCTTAAACAAAAACATGCTAATTAGATTAGACAAAAATCCTACACTAACATTAAATATGGGTAATTTGTAGTAATTGGGAATATTAATATTCCCATGATCAGACCCCAAAATAAAATCAAACAAAACAACCAAAAAACCCAAAATATCCAACCGAACTACATTACACCTGATTATTAAAAATAAATGTCGGTAGCCCTATCATGGGGTTGACATTCAAAGAAATTGTGGCATATATTATATTTGAATTTATCAAAGAAAATATGACTACCCAATACTCAAAGTAATTGAGGCATATTTGTATTAAAAAGGGTTCAAAAATTATAAGTCAATTCTAGTTTCTCTTATCCTTGTTTTCGTATAAAGACCTTTTAATCAATCTTTATGAATTTTCATATTCAACGTGCTAGAAGATCTATGGTTTATAAATAAATAATAATAATTAGAAAAATGAGAGAATCTTATATATCCGTGAAAACCCTAATGGGCACCTTGAGAGAAATGAAAATGAGAGTCTTATAGGTGAAAATCCATAGGTCCATCTTGAGGTGATGTGAAGTTGAGAGAAATAAAATTAGATTATTATAAATTAAAACCTTCATGACCATCTTGAGGCAATGAGAAGTTGAGTGAAATAAAATTAGAAAGTCTTGTAGGTAAAAACCCTCATATAAGGAATCTTTAGACGATGAGAAGTTGAGATAAATAAGATGAGAGAGTATTATTGGTGAAAAACCCTCAAGGGACCTTTGAGATGATTAGTAATAGTGATTGGTTGGTGAATATCCATAAAAGGGACAATTGATCAAATTTAGATATTTACTATTTCAGTATAAAATAGAACATGGCAGAGAATTTGGTTTATGATTGAAAGGTGCAACTTATTTTGAGATTTAGAAAACTCTGACGAGTTAAACGTCCTGTTAAAGATACTTAATGATTCATTAATGTTGATACATACCAGAATATAAGCTTGCCCCTCTTTTCCTCATAGGTGAGACCTTCATCTAATAGCAACTCTATTTTTTTATTATTATTTTTTATCTTTCCTTTCATCAATTTTTATTCCTTTTTATAATACATTCTTTGACTCCCTTTTTGCAATAATCTTACTTCAAATGCAAAAGGAAAGACTGATAGAAAAATTTACTATCATTTCTCAATAGCATAGTTAAAAGATTATTTGGTAGAAACATCATTGACATTGAATTATTTATGATAAACCTTAATGATTGCAATAGACAAAGACTAAATCATTATATGAGGTGTCCAAAAAAGTTGTATAAGAATGTCACTGAAGCAAGAATTTTATTTGAGAATAACAATGTTATGCCATATACACAATATGGTACCACATGAAAATAGATGGTAGCCAAAAGATAAAGCCGAATGGTTATGCCATAGACTCTACACGGTACTAGATGAAAATAGTTAAGTTGGATGATAAAAAAATTATGGATAAAGGCTGGAGCTATTTTCTCAATAACTGATAACGTCAACTGTAAAAATGTTTAACAAAGGTGAATGATAATTTCTACAGTCTATCAAGTCCACAAACAAACCATCACTTTGAAAAATTACAAGTGTTTACTTGATCCAACATGAATAAGTATGTAAAACAAAAGCAGTTTACGAATAGTCAAGTGCTACAAAGTTAAGTTTTTCATGTTTTTGATTCAATATGAGATTTATATCATTCACCTATATCATTTTAGGGCACAATAATCCTTAATTATTTTCATCTCTTCGCATGATAATGAAGAAACCCTGGTTGAATTTTACGGCCCAATGAACCCTATTTTATTCTTCTTATCGTTATGGGTTACAATAATCCTTAGTTGTTTTTTGTGGAAAAATAACCTCTATTTTATTTTCATATCTTCGCAGGGTACAACAATCCATGTTGCATTTTATGGCATAAAACCCCCCTATTTTTACATGCTAGGCCAATTCATTCTATATGTCACATCCTGAGTACACCCTAGAAGAAATGATGTTCTCAGATTGCGATACGGTGTACTTGACCTCTAAGAGGTCTTGTACAATCCCTTTGACAACATTCATTGCATACATGTATGAAAAGAAGTGCCGAACTAAAACTTTTCACACGAAATATGTTAAAAACATCTTTCATATTAAACCATAGGAAAATACTAAGTCTCAACACATGCCAATCTTAGACTCAAGAATACTTGGTAGACGACCCATACTATACGAAATATAGAAATACTTAGTCTATAATAATACTTGAATAAAAGAAGTCTGAAGATAGTTATGCCCTCGAGTCAAGTGAGGAAATACCTCAACTTTGATTGAAAGAGGCCTAATTTAAAAGCATTGCTTGAAAACGCCTCTTACCTTCCACCTATAGCTTTAGATATAACAAAATGTATAGAATTAGTACAATGCGTGTACTATGTATGGAATAATGTATAAAATCATGAGAAATGTACATTTATGAGAAACATGCTCTTTTTGATTAAAACATATACTAAAGATATAACAATCACATTTAAATACCAAAATCACAATTAGAACACATTATAAATCAAATTCAATTTATATAAACATTTAAGTAACCTTACAGTGACTTCCCTGTAAGTTCACCCATAACTCACATTTCACAATATCATATCACTAACATATACAAAACATATAACAATGAGATCCTCCTAATAAAGATGATTCTAAGGCTCACTTGAGTGAGTTATGAAGTGACCGCCCATATAATCAATTCACACACACCTATGAGATCCTTTAGACTACATAGCATAAGATCATTCTCACTATACACAATAATATATTTGATATGACATTCTCCTCCCAAAGGTTATCAAAAGACTTATTTCAGTATTTCAAGAAGAGACCGGCTATACACTCTCTCCAGGCTTACCTAAATAATCCTTAATACTACCTATGCTTAGATCATGTCTACTTTATCATTTTACTTTCCTATTTATAGTTATTCTTAAGACTTCACTAGGTAAGACATATAGAGACCACTGCTATGCCACCTTCACAGCTTAACTAGGCAATCCTTAAAGTTACCCTAGATGAATACTTATTCATTAACATGATTTCTAATTTAAGCATTATTTTTATTAGTTCACTTAAGAGACATCCCAAATTTAAGGACATTCAAGTTATGGTCTTGGAGAAGACCTAGGGACATTCTCCCCAACATTTTCATACCCTAACTGTACAGTGTCTAGATAGAGTCCCATACAACCACCTAAACCTCATAGAACTTCTCCAACAGTAGTAGGTTACCCATATGATGATAATAGCCAATCAATAACATAGACCATACTAGTTATGCATGGAATTCAGAGTCACGAACCTACTCCGATAGAAGGTTTTCTACATTCAATTAGTAGAACTAGAACATATTCCATACACGCACATGGTTAAGAAATATCGAGTAATTATTTGTTCCCTAAAGTCATCTTAGTTAGAGAAATTACGGAAGAATTCTCACTAGGTTCTAGCCTTTGTTCTCATAAGGAGTTTCAATAAAGGAGAACATGAAGAGGTTACATATCTAGTTGACAACCCAATCGCATTACACCTTACAAAAGAGGGTTCACTAAGGTTACCTACAATGGTCAAGAGGATTGCTCAATGACTTTCCTAAGGATGATTTCATGTCGTTTCAGCCAGCCAGCCCTAATTCCACAATTCACATACGAAGGATACCATTACAGCTTTAAACTTTAAGGATATGCTAACCTTCAAACTAGGTTTAAGGTTCCACATAAAAGACATTCTTAACAATGTTCAAGGTCAAATGTCAATCACACATATAAGACTAAGAAGCTTTGGAATACTATGTCAAGAATTCATATTCACATATTACATGTATCAAGTTGTATGGACTAGAGTCTACACCCCAGACGAGACCGGCGTTGTTGACCTCTCAAAGGTTGCAGACAAGCCTACATATCATTGTTACTCATATAGGTTAATTTTAGCGGAAAATTTGAAATTTTTGTAACTTAACATTCGTATAAGACATTCTACTTTAACTCATAAACGTTAAGAATAAACAATTAATTATTAAGATCATCAAATAAAATAAATAGTTCCATACTATATTAAGTGAATACTTGCCAAAATGGCACCGTACAATGTCTAAAATAAAATTAGAAAGAAACGCTAGTGGAACATACTCCACTAAGTCAAACCTATATCTAAGATAGAATATAATGGGCAAGCGTCCTCGAAATAATGACGGCCTACCAAATCCGGATTAATGCTCCACGTCCGGATAGATTCAGCGTCGACCTGTAAGCTACAACGTCCACCTGTGCCTGCACCTAAAAATTCAGAGTTCTATGGGATTAGTACACACTTGTACTAAGTATGGGTTAATGAAAGCACACACAAAGGACATGCATGATTAAGAAGAGATCTTTCCTATCGATATGAATTATGGACACTCAAGTCACTAGACGTGCCAATTTTGGATTAGGAAAGTCATGCCATGTGAGTAACATGCATCATCATACTTATAATATTTCAAACAACATATAACATATTATACATATCATATCACATAGTTGATATCATTATTTCATATGCCATGAGACCTTGGAATCATGGACTTGACATTAAGACTTCCCTAAATGAGGGATTAACATATGGAACCTCAACTAGGGAGCCTTCTTTAACAAACACATAATTTGCTTCATTCATTTGTACATACTTTATTGTCATTCTTTCATATACTAGTGCAGCCACCAATCATACCTAGGATGTAGTTTAAGACACTCATTTGGTTCTCTGTGTAATGACCAAGAATAACCTCGTGTTATTACTTAAGTCTAGATCACCACTTGATTATCCTATCCAAACGCCTTTGGTATCGTTCATTTAATTATGTGAATTCGTTGAGGCTGGACTCATTCTTTCTTTGGGACCTTTAACCTTAACCGAAATAGATCATGTGAGCATCATGAAATCCAGTGTGTAATCTCCACACCGAAAAGAGGTGGAATCACCGGCCAAAGTGAACGAAAACATGCTAGCGTATATAGGGAATTGAACTGTGCTGATCCCTATTGGCAGTATAGATTCAAAGAATACCACATATAAGGAAATCCATACCCGGCATGGCATACAGTCTCATCTCATGAATGTTACATTAACATCATCCCTTCTCGAATAAAGTCATCACCTCTCATATCTAGCCTATCGGTGCTCAGTATAAAAGTCCATTACATTCAACTCATACATCATGGAAACAAGCCTATAACATGAGGACATCATAGCTCATTAGATGATTTATCGTCTCATCATTAGTATTAAGTATGAATTATCTTCAATACTTTCATTAGATTGTTCATAGAGACTGGTCTCTTCATTAGCTTTACACTCTCATGGGTGAGTACGTTTTGGTAACATTTACTCAGGCTCATTTAAGATTGCTCTCATCTTTCACATCAGCTTCTTATCATATTGTCACCTCATTCATTCACTTTAAAACATTTGATTTTAATAATTATTTAACCCTTCAAATGAATGTTGATTTCTTCATATGCCAATGCACTTTGCCATTTACAATGTTTCACACTCTTACTTAACCCTTCTAGGGTTAAATCATTTTAACACATACATTTTAGACCCACTTACTTTTAAACATATGCAAGACGTATGAGTCCACACATACAAGCCATGAGGCTTCATTCATAGTTTGTCTAAGTGATTCATGTTTACCCAAGATTAGTGGTACAAGACTTAGGCATCTTGTATATATGCCAAGGTGTTGAATTCGATCTTTAGAGACAGCATTGATTAAATATTTTTTTACATATGAATTATGTGTCAATATGGAATTGGTAAAGCGAATCCAATGTTAATTTCCTTGAACAACACTTAATCTTATTTTAAACTTAATAATTGGATTTTTTAGATATAGGAGACCCTAGTTTGATTCCCATAAACCGGATATATTTCTTTCTTGTTCTCCTGTCCTTTTTCGTTTTAAGGTAAAGAGGTTCTGGGTTCAATCCCCCACAAGTTCATTATTTTTCTTTTAATTTATCTCTTAACTTTCTCACCTATCCAAGATGTTGTGGGTTCAATCCCCACTCTCCACATTTATTTTCTCCTTTATTTTTCTCCTAACTCTCTCATCCATTAAACAGGTTTTGGGTTTAATCCCCACTCACCAATTCTATTTTTCCTTTCATTTTCTAATGAAATTTTTATGTAGCATTCATTTGGTGAGTTCATGGGTTCAATTCCCAATGACCTCACATTTAATAAAAAACATAGCTAATTTTCCTTATCCTTGGCCGAGAATCAAATTTCCAGCAAGCTAGAAATTTGTTCTGTTCCAATCTATTTTCCTTTCAATCTTTTGTTTTTTTTTTTGTATCTTTAATGTAATGATGTCTTGGATTCAATCCTTAGTGGTCTCACTTATTTTACATTCGTTTCTCATTGCATTTTCTACCACTTTGTTTGGCCGAACCCAACCTACCTAATGCTGGAAATTTGTTCACTATTTTCATCTTATTTTTATCACCATTCATACGTTAATTCAAAAGGCATTTCGTGGATCATTTGTTGCATCTTTAAGTGTAATATTTTTATGATTATATTCAGCTAAGAATTAAGATTAAATCCATAAACATTACACCACTTTTAGACCTCATGATTTACACAAATATTCGCACATAAAATTCAACAATAAAAACATCATTTTTAAGGCTTAAAACCAAAAATCATGTCACGGCATACACATACATTTTTCACTAAATTTTGGCAGACATACTTCATCGTTCATACAATTCCTAACACAATATCATGAACACATTATCACGAAAATCACACCTCATACCTAATCTACCAGCAAACATACAAAATTAAGATCTGGGATAAAACCTAGTGACAGGGAACATGTAATGGAGAACAATCCTAGTTTCGGAATAATATTATTTGAGTCTTAAGGGTCTCTTGGGAAAGTAACCAAGAGTAAGAAAACCAATTCCTGATTTTAACGTTGTTCAACACTTGAAATTGCTGCCCAAAACTTCTCGAAATTCACATCCAAACCCGTAACTCACACCTTACCCTACTAGCGTATTACATTTTGCTTAACTTTTCTGATTGCTTTCTCGTTTGTGGTTTGCGTGCAAGTTCTTCAAGTGTGAAGAACTTCTGTATTATGATTTTTTTGTCACGTTTGGCAGCAAAAAAGAAAGTGTGAAATGAGAGAGAGATAGACGTGAAGGGGGGAGTGATAAACGTGAAAGAGGTGAGTGGCTTAGG
Source organism: Solanum chilense (assembly GCA_032847665.1). NCBI lineage: Eukaryota > Viridiplantae > Streptophyta > Magnoliopsida > Solanales > Solanaceae > Solanum > Solanum chilense. The sequence continues at coordinate 50,838,230 of CM064963.1, read as the reverse complement.
ATTAGATAAAGTAGTTGAGACTTAGTCAACTAGGACTCTTTCAAAATTTGAAAATCTTATTTAATTAGTTTTGTGAAATGACCAAAATTCCCTTAAAATCATATTATAAACCTCAATTTAATCCACTTAAGTGTTGCTTCCGTCGAGGTTCGAACCCGTGACATCCCCATCGCGAAAACGGGTCCCTCCGGGTCGACTCTACCCAAATTGCCCCATTAATATATTAATTAATAATAATAATCCAATTTTCCTTTTTCATAAATAAATATTTAAATATTAATTAATTGAATTAATTCACCAATATAAATAATCAATTTATATCATTGCTTCCACCTAGGTTCGAACCTAGGTGGAGCAAGATTTTGCTCAATGGGCAATTTTTGCCCTTTCTACCCAAAATGCCCCTCCACCTTATTAATTAAATAAGTAATTATATATTTAGGGTAATTATGATACTACCCTTAGCCTGCAAAAATACCATTTTACCCCTAGACCCTCCTTACTTAAGATATCCCGTTTTAAAGTCCGGTAAAGACTCTTCCGAGTAAATCTTCATATTCGGGAGCCCTACATGGCTGGACCCAACCTTTCATACATCAAATAACTCTCCATGTTAGTTGGCTTGGATGTCTCAAGGGTTCAGAGGTCTTTTTCTATGCGCATCAATCCGTGTGAACCTTGTCTAATCAGACATTCTAGACACATTAAGCATTACTTAGCATATCCATTTCAGAGTTGTTACATTATCCCCCCTTAGGAACATTCATCCCCGAATGACACTTCTTATAATCTATCACAACGCTAGTCATATCATACCATTGGTATTATACAGAGTCAGGGAATACCAACGAGGAATGGAGGAGTAAAGGAACTTATACTTAAGAGTAGAAAATTTAACCTCAAAAGCTGAAGATATAAGGGTGGCAGGATCTCATTTAGGCCTCGCCCTCCCATGTAGCACCCTCAACAAGATGGTTCCTCCACAATATCTTCATTGTGGAAACCGCTTTCTTTTTCAGCCACTTTACCTGTTGGTCTAAAATCTCAAAAGGAACCCCCTCATTGGACAAGTCTTCATCAACTTGCAAACCTTTAAAGGCAGAATCGATGCTGGATCACCAATGCACTTTTTTAACATACAGACATTAAAAAACGAATGAACATAAGCTAGCTACACAGGCAACGCCAACTTATAGGAAACCTCACCCACACGTTGTAGGATCTCATATGGATCAACATACCTCAAACTCAACTTCCCCTTCCTTCCAAACCTCATCACCCCCATCATAGGTGATATCCTAAAATAGACCTTGTCACCAACATCAAACTCTAAGTCCATTTTCTATTGTCTTCATAGGAATTTTGCTGACTTTACGCAGTATCAAACATGTCCCTAATCACCGTGACCTTCTCTATGGTTTCATGAATGATCTCTGGACCCAAAATCGATGAATCTCCAACCTTAAACCACCCAACTGGAGACATACACCTTCTACAATGCATTGCCTCAAATGGCGCCATCCCAATGTTGGAGTGATAACTGTTATTATATGAGAACTATATAAATGGCAGATGGTCATACCAATAACCTCTGAAGACAATCACACACACTCTCAACATGTCCTCCAATGTCTGAATAGTGCTCTTTGTCTGCCCATCAGTAAGAGGATCAAAGGCAGTTCTAAGCTTTACATGCATGCCTATGTTCTTCTGGAAGGATCTCCAGTAATGTGAATTGAATTAAGCTCCTCTATCTGAATTGATAGACAAAAGAATCCCATGCCATATCACAATCTCATCAATTTAGAGTATCACATAATCCTTGGCTCTATAAGTAGACTTCACATGGATAAAGTGGGCAGACTTAGTCATCCAGTCCACAATAACCCATGTGGAGTCATGTTGTCTCCTAGTCTACAAAAGACCAACCACAAAGTCCATATTAATGGCCTCCCACTTTCAAGTTGGAACCTCGATCATCTGAGTAAGAACACCAGGCTTAATAAGTTCTACCTTAACCAATTGACAATTAGGACACTTGGCCAACGATCAGAAATGTAATTATTAATGTCATCCCACCAATAGATCTGCATAAGTTCATGATACATCTTTGTGGAACCTGGATCTATCGAACATTTGGAACAATGGTCCTGTGCAACAATTTTGGTCCGCAAATCATCCACATCTGGTACACACAACCTATCCTGGTACATATGTATGTTGTCACCTCCCAAAACAAAATAGTAATTCATCTTTACCAACACTGAGTCATTCAACTCCATCAACGCTTGACCAAGATGCTGACCCTTCTTCACTTCAACTACCAAGGATAATTTAGAACAAGAATGAACTGAAACACCCCCACTAGTAGAGTCAACCAACCACACATCTAGTGTAGACGGTCTGTGTACATCTTTCACAAACTCCTTGTTCTCATTATTAACGTGGGTTGTACTTCCCATGCTCATCATGCTCAAAGCATCAGCTACAACATTAGCCTTACATGGATGGTAGTGGACATACATGTCATAGTCCTTCAATAGCTCCAACCACCTCGAGTGATTTACATTCAACTCCCTCTGGGTGAACACTACTGCAAGCTTTTATGGTCTGTGAACACATCCACATGCACTCCATACAAGTAGTGCCTCCACAATTTCACTATAAACACCACAGCTGCCAACTCCAGGTGATGAGTGGGATAATTCTTTTCATGAACCTTGAGTTGTCTGGACGCATAAGCTATCACCTTACCACCCTGCATAGAACACAACCCAAATCAACATTATATATATCACAATAAACAGTGTAATTCTCATCACAATTAGGCAAAATAAGCACCGGGGCTGAAGTCAGTCTATTCTTGAGCTCGTAGAAACTTTTCTCACAATTCTCCGCCCATTAAAACTTGACTTTCTTCTTCGTCAAAGCTGTGAGTGGTGCAGCAATGGAAGAAAAACTCTCAACGAACCTGCGATAATAACCAGCCAATCCCAAGAAACTACGGGTATCTGTGCGAGTAAGAGGTTTTGGCCACTTCTTATAAGCCTTAGTCTTCCAGGAAATTACCTCCACACCTTTTTCAGACACAACATGACCTAGGAAGGTAACTGATCTAAGATAGAATTCACACTTGCTAAATTTTGCATACAACTGATGTTGTCTATGTACCTGTAGGGTTAGTCTCAAATGTTGTTCATGCTCTTCCTCCGTCTTATAGTAGATGAGAATGTAATCAATGAATACTATCACAAAAGATTCAAGGTATTCACAGAAGACTATGTTCATGAGATCCATAAATGCAGCATGTGCATTAGTATAACCAAATGACATAACTAGAAACTAGTAATGACCATTACGGGCACAAAAGGCTATCTTTGGCATATCTTCATCCATAACCCTAACTAGAAGGTACCATGAATGAAGATCAATCATGGAGAAACTAGAACGTTGGAGTTGGTCGAACAAGTCATCTATTATTGGAAGTGGATACTTATTCTTAATAGTGACTTTTTTGAGCTACTGATAATCGATACACATTCTAAGGTTTCCATCTTTTTTTTTAACAAACAACATGGTATCTCTTAACTTATGGCTCACAATCCCTATCATAGCGACCCTTGAATAAACTTGACTCCCCTTGGTGGGAGAGTCCCTTTATTAACTTGGGCCATTCTCTTATTTCAGTTTTACTCTTCCTTGAAAAATTCTCCTTAGCTTGCCTTGACCTATTCCATTCCCTAGTGTGCTTCCACTTCCTACTTTTTTTTTCTTCCACTTGATGGACATGTACCATAAGCCTGGAAAGGTCCATGCTATCATGCAGCATAGCTGCCCTACACTATTCCTTGAGATCCTCAGTAATCTTAGATCCAGTTTAAACCAAAGGATTCATTCTCGTGAAGTCCCTTAACCTGTTAGCCATGGTGCTGGAAGGAAGGTTCTCCCTGGGAACACCTTGTTGCTCCGCATGGGCTGTCATAGCCTGAGCTTGTAAAGTGATTCCTTCGGCCATTTCTAGCAAGTTTGTCCTCACTTCTTCATCTGTCAACGTAGTTGGGTTAACAGGTATCTCCATTCTAGCAGCTCGAGCCTATGGAGGAACTTTATTTACCCCAGCAGCTTCTCCTCCAATTTCTCCGCATGTGTTTCTTCTTGTATTCATCTTTGTGAATCTTAAGAGTTAATGTTAGATACGCTCTTAACACCACAAAATAAGATATAAGAGAAGGCACAATAAGATCAGAAGAATCAAATTTTCCTACGCATCATGCAGTCTCTAATTCACGATAATGGTGCACTTCAATACCATGACTTAGAAAATACTCAATGTGGTTGATGTGAACTTATTGTCCTCGGAATTAACCTAGGTATCTGATGCCATCTTTGTCAGGACCAGAGTCTAGACTCCAGACGAGACCGGCGTCGTTGACCTCTCAGAGGTCGCAGACAATCCTACATACGCCATCGTTCATCTATGTTAATTTTAGAGGAAAAATTGAATTTTTTGTTACTTAACATATATATAAGCGAATCTACTTAAACTAATTAACGTTTACAATTAACCATCTATTACTAAGATCATCAAATGAAAGAAATAGTTTCGTACAGAATTAAGTGTATACTTGCAAAAATAGCACCAATACAATGTCTGAATTAAGATGAGAAAGAAAGACTAGTGGAACATACTCCAAGCACTCAAACCTATATCTAATCTAGAATTAATGGGCAAGCGTCCTCGAAAGCATGAGGGCCTACCAAATCCGGATGAATACTCCACGTACGGATAGCTTCAATGTCGACATGTATGATCTAACGTTCACCTGTGCCTGCACCAAAAAATGTAGAGTTGTATGGGATTATTACACACTTGTACTAAGTATGGGTATATGAAAGCACATACCAAGGCCGTGCATGATTATGAAGATCTCTTTACTATTAATATGAATTATACTGGACTTGCCAATTTCAGATTAGGAAAGTCATGCCATAAGAGTAACATGCATCATCATACTTATCATTTTGCAAACAACACATAACATATTACACATATCATATCACATAGTTCATATCACTCTTTCATATGCCATGAGACCTTGGAATCATAGACTTTACATTAAGTCTTCCCAAAATGAGGGCTCAACATATGGGACCTCAACTAGGAAGCCTTATTTAACAATCACAGAGTATGCTTCATTCATTCATACATAATTCAATATAATTCTTTCATATACTAGTACAACCACCAGTCTTACCAAGGATGTAGTTGAATACTCTCATCGAGTTTTCGGTGCAATGACCAAGAATAACCCAATTTTATTACTTAAGTCTAGCTCACCTCTTGTTTATACTATCCTAACACCTTTGGTATCGTTCATTTCAATTTGTGCATTCATTTAGGCTGGCGTCATTCTTTCATTGGTAACTTTAACCTTAACCTACATAGAGCATGTGAGCATCATGCAATCAAGTGTGTCATCCCCACAATGAAAAGAGGTGGAATCACGGGCCAAACTGAACCAAAACATTCTACCATATTTAGGGAATTGAACCCTGCTTGATCCCTATATTGGATGTATAGGTTCAAAAACTAGGAAATATAAGTAGACCCATACCAAACATGCATAATAGTCTCATCTTATGGGAGTTACGTTAACCTCCACTCTTTCCAAAGGAAGGCTTCACCCCTCATAGCTTGTGTATCGGTGCTCAATAAAAAGATCCATTACATACAAGTCATACATCATGGAATCTTGATTCTAGCATGAGGACATCATAGCTCATTAGATGATTTCTCATCTCATAATTAGTATTAAGTATGCGTTAACTTCAATTCTTTCATTAGAGTGTTCATGTAGACTGGTCTCTTCATTAACTTTACACTCTCATACGTGAGTATGTTTTGGTAACATTTACTTAGGCTCATTTGATATTGCTCTCATCTTTCACATTATCCTTTAATCATATTATCACCTCATTCGTTAACTTTAACACATTTGCTTTTATAATTACTCACCCCTTCACGAGAATGATAATTTCATCATATGCCAATGCACTTGGCTATTTAGTGTGTTTCTTACTCTTAACCCTTCTAGGGTACATCATTTTATCACATAAATCTTAGGATCACTTATGTTTAAACGTATGCTAGACTTATGAGTCCACACATACAAGTCATATGGCTTCATTCATAGTTTTTCTAAGTGATTCATGTTTACCCAATATTATGTGGTACAAGACTTACGCATCTTGTAGATATGCCAAGGTATTGATTTCGATCTTTAGAGGGAGCATTCATTAAATATTTGTTTGCGTATGAATTATGGGTCAATAGGAATTAGGAAAAGGAACCCATTTTGAATCCCTTGAACAACACTCAATCTTATTTCGAACTTGATAATTGCATTTTTTAGATTGGGGAGACCTAGTTCGATTCCCATCAACCCCATAATATTTCATTCTTGTTATCCTCTCCTTTTTAGTTTTATGGCATGGAGGTTGTGGGTTCAATCCCCCACAATCTCATTATTTTTCTTTTAATTTATCTCTTAACTTTCTCACCTATCCAAGAGGTTGTGGGTTCAATCCTCACTCACCACATTTATTTTCTTCATTATTTTTCTCCTAACTCTCTCTTCTATTCAAGAGGTTGTGGGTTCAATCCGCACTCACCAATTCATTTTTCTGATGAAATTTTCATGTAATTTTCATTTGATGAGGTCATGGGTTCAATCCCCAATGACCTCACATTTAAAAAAAAATTAAGAACATAGCTAATTTTCCTCATCCTTGGCCGAGACTCTAAATTTCCAGCAACTTGGAAATTTGTTCACTTCCAATCCATTTTCCTGTCTGTCTTGTGTTAATTTTTTTGTAGCTTTATGTAATGATGTCTTGGGTTCAATCCTTAGTGATCTTACTTATTTTATAATCATTTTGCATTGAATTTTGTACCACTTTGTTTGGCCACGCAACCTACCAAATGCTGGAAATTTGTTCACTATTTTAATTTTATTTTTATCATCATTCATACGTTAATTCTTATGGCATTTTGTGCATCATTTGGTTCATCTTTAAATGTAATTTTCTTATGATTATATTCAGCGAAGAATTACCATTGTCCAATAACATTACACCACTTTTACAGCTTATGATTTTCATAAACATTCGCACATAAAATTCAACCATAAAAACATATCATTTTTAAGGATTAAAACCAAAAATCATGTCACGACATACACATACATTTTTCACGAAATTTCGGCAGATGTACTTCATCGTTATTACAATTCCGAACACATTATCACGAAAATCACACTTCATACCTAATCACCAGCAAACATACCAACCTAAAATCAGTGATAGGAGCTAGTGATATGGAACATGTAATGGGGAATAATACTAGTTTCGGAATAGAATCATCTGAGTCTTAAGGGTCTCTTTGGAAAGGGACCAAGAGTAAGAAAACTCTTACCTAATTTTAACGTTGTTCAACATTTGAAATTGCTGCCCAAAACTTCTCTAAATTCACGTCAAATCCTGAATCTCACACCTTACCCGACTAGCGTATTACGTTGTGCTTAATGTTTTCGGATTGCTTTCTCGTTTTTCTTTTACGTGAAAGTTCTTCAAGTGTGAAGAACTTTTGTTTTCTGATTTTTCTTTTCACGTTTGGCAGCCATAAAGAAAGTGTGAAATGAGATAGAGATAGAGGTGAAGGAGAGAGATATAAACGTGAAAGAGGTGAGTGGCTTAGGATTAGGTGAAGTAGTTTAGACTTAGTCAACTAGGACTCTTCCAATCTTTGAAAATCTGATTTGATTAGTTTAGTGAAATGACCATAATTCCCTTAAAGAATCAGATTATAAACCTCAATTTAATCCACTTAAATGTTGCTTCCGTCGAGGCTCGAACCCGTGATATCCCCATTCCGAAAAATGGGTCCCACAGGGTCGACCCAACCCAACCGCCCCATTAATTAATTAAATAATTAATAATAATCCAATTTTCCTTTTTCATATATAAGTATTTACATATTCATTAATTAAATTAATTAATAAAGCTAAATCACATCTCCCACCTAGGTTTGAACCCTGGTGGAGCAAGATTTTGCTTAATGGGAAATTTTGTCCCTTTCTACCCAAAATGCCCCTCCCCCTTATTAATTAAATAATTAATTACATATTTAGGGTAATTATGGTACTACCCTTAGCATGGAAAAAGAACATTTTACCCATAGACCCTCCAAACTTAAAGATATCCCCTTTTTAAGTCTGGAAAGAATCATCCGAGTAAATCTTTATATTCGAGAGCCCTACATGGCTGGAACCAACCTTTCCTCTCTCAACTAACTCCCCAAGATAGTTGGCTTTGTTGTCTCAATGGTTCAGAGGTCTTGTTCTATGTGCATTAATTGTAGGAATTCTAGACACATTAAGTATTACTTAGTATATCAATTTTTAGGGTTGTTACACATGTAAGGGACACAAGTCTACCAACAGAAGACACTTTCATACTCAACATATAGCATATTATTTAGGAAGAACGTAGGTATAACCAATATCATCTATAGCACACCCTATTCACTACTATAGTATCATCAATCTATGATATTACAAGTCTTGTATAATCTATCATGAACCATCATACTTGAACATCAAGCAATACACATAATGACTTCATTATAGTCTACTAGAGACACATAACATCAACTAGAAGAAATCATTATTTGACTGCATATAAACACATAAGTCATCAAGACCTTCACAATATTCACATAATCAAGTTATAACACGTTGAAGCCATAATACATAAAGTAATGCTGACGAGGCGACATTATTTCATAATTCATAAAGTAATGTCGAACGGCCCACATAATTCACAAGTATGGCACATAAGCACCGCCACTATAATTGGATAATACCATACAACATTACTATCTACAACCAATACTACACAATATAGAGAAATTTAGGTCAACATACCATTGGTCCAACCTCACAACCTATATCCAAAGTCAATTAATCCAACACAATATACCCAGGCTCTTACCAATAGCCATAGTGAAGAATTCAACCCAACAATTACAATATACAACAAATCAAATATAATAGGACATGAATTTATCAATTTAGGGAATCTATTGGCAATTCTAGCATGATTCATTCATAATTCAATAGCCCTAATCAAACTAAAGAAGAATTCAATACCATAATGACACGATCAAATCACCCACAAAGTAGTCAAAACTAGGGTTTCATGAGTTGCATGGTTCATAGATTTTTTATGTTAAAATCATCAAACAATAATCAATGCAATTAATAGATAATGATTCAAAACTATTTACGCAATAACCTATGGCTAGATATAAAAATAGCACAATTTTATCTTTTGAAAGACTTTAGAGATCACTTTGAAGTTTGGCTCCTTGAAGAAAAGAGATTCAAGGATGAAGACCATACCTCAATTAATGCCATACCACGAATTTGATGGAGACCTGATATAGAATAACCAAAGAATTTTCAATCCAAGCTCTATATTATGTTTTTGCTCCAATGAGTTCCAGATAGTTTTTTAGGAATTTGGTGGGTTTGATTTTTAAAAGTGAACCCATATAAGTGTTTAAGACATATAAACCCACTGAAAAAACCTAAAATGACCCTAAGAAACCGTCCAAATAATTTTAGGAATGCTAGGTAAATGACCTAATTACCCCTATCTTTGCCCGAGACACCTACAAAAATTACATGTGCCATTGACGACCATCTCACCTATGCCCCGTAACCCAACCCACGAAGCATCCTTCTAGTCCATAATTTGGGTCAGAAACTTGGCATTTTTGGAGAATAATCTCCCTAGATTATGCTTTGACCAACGCTTTCCACCTAAGGGACGTCGACCAACCTAGTGGGCGTCGATTGTTATCCATAGGTGAGACAGTTTTCGACAACCTTAGCTCATACTTTGGGTCCTTTTCAAGGACCCCTTGGTTTGTCCTTGGGGTGTTTGTCCCGGACGTATCAAACGCGAATATGTTCGTATACATGTTTAGGACCTCTAACATAAATTTCACCCAAAAAAAACATGTTTAACTTGATTAAACACACTAAGGCACACAAGCACATTTCAAGGCAAACCTTTCAAACGTCATGAACATTCTTGAACATTTGACCTCCAGATTTTGATGAAACTTTAAACACTTCCTCCTGACCTCATTATAACCCATATTAGGACTTCAAAACATCAAGACACAATTGTTAGGCTCTAGTGTCACCTAAGTAATTTTAGAGGTGTTACAATTTCAACAACATGGACAATATTCTTCATTGAATGATACACACTTGCTTCTTTTTAACACTTTCAAGATAAGACACTCTATAATAAAAACACACAACCGTAAAAAACCATACACAATTTTCAATTTAGAGGAACACCAATTTCACATACTTTAAGAGACTCAAAATACAACAAGAGAATAGAATCAATTCTACGACGCCTTATGCAATAAGACTCTTATTCTTCGTTTCAAATAGCAAGAAATCATTCTACATTCATTTATCATGATCATATACATCAATTATATACTCATTACAACCATTTTCAACAAAAGAACAATTTATTCAAAATATGAAAATCTTTCAAGTGAATTAGTAAGGCACCATAGTGAACTACGTTCAAATTTCAAAAAATGCAACACTTAAGCAATTTATGATGAAAGCATGACAATATGAGAGATAAAACCATAAAACTCAATTTACAACATAATTATAAATTCATGAAATGCACAATGCAAGGAATCAATGAATTCAATTCCAATAAGACTCCTAAATAGAATGCAACATGCAACATGCTACTATGACATTCTAACTCTAAAACTTGAATAGAATAAAGAAGAATAAAGAATCAATAAAAACTCCACTTCTCACCAAACTACCCCACTTAGAAGGAAATCATAACAACTAAAGAACAAATTATAACACCAACATCATCATCATCTATCTTTGATCCCTTAGCACGAGGTGCATAGAAACGAGTTCTTCTTTGAACATCATCAGCCGGAACACTTGGAGGAACTTTCTTGCCTCCCTTTACTCTAGATGCAATTGTAGGACAATACCTCACCTTATGTCCATCGTTACCACAACAAAAGAAATTTCCGGTACAAACTAGACATTTCTCGTAGTGCTTCTTCCCACAAGTAGCACAAGTAGGCTTACCAACTTGACAACCAGTATCCTACTCAAGTTAGACCTTAGTATCCCTAGGTTCATCTTGAATTGGATCTTTCTTCCTGAACCTAGGTTTTCTCACTAAATTTCTAGAAATCCTACTAATCTTGGAATCCTTAATGGATTTAGCATACACCAGGAGTCTTGACAAGTTCATGTCATCATGAAGCATGGTCATATGACACACTTTTTTCACAAGGTCGGCAACATCGATCACAAACCTACTCATCTCATCCCTAGGGTTAGAAACCAAGATGGCGCATACCTAGACAACATAGTGAACTTCAAGAAATACTCCTCAACACTCATATTGCCTTGATTGATATTAATTAACTGTTCAACCATCGCCTCCCTTCTCTCACGGGGAAGCTTATTCCCTAAGAAAGCCTCCATAAACTCCTCCCACTCTATAGGACCCAACTCAACCGGCCTATTATATTTACATTGAGTGTACCATACTTGAGAAACCTCCTTAAATTGGTATGAAGCTAACTTCGCTTTCTCCCTAGAAGTCACCCCCATTGCACTCAACACCTTGTACACACCATCTAGAAACACTTGGGGATCCTCTCCCACCTTAGAGCCAAGAAATATAGGAGTACTCATCCACACAATGTCTCTCAATATAGATGTAATATTGCTCTCTATAACATTTACTCTAGGCTCAACACCCTTATTCATATGAGTAGTCATGGCTCGGGCTAATGCAAGTGGAGCGTCTCTAATCTCCCCATTAGTCATATCCCGGGGAACCAGAGAAACCTCATTACCTTCACCTCCAATAGGAACTTGAAAACCTTGATCACCTTGAAGAACTTGCTAAACTTTCTCTACTTGAGGATTAATTTCCTCATTCACCTTTCCCTCTTAAATCCTTCGAGAGGCCATCCTTCTAGTAGTCATCTTTCTATTAACACAAAGAAAAGCATTAACAAATACACTCATTACTTTTAATCTACGACACGACACAAGAGTAGATAAAGAGGGGACACTCTATCGTTCAATAGCCTCTCACCCATAGATGTGTCGCGACTCACACCGATGAACAAAACTCTACAATAGGTGCCTTTATTAGACTTTTTGTTTCCTAAGAACACTTTTATAACCTATGTTCTGATACAAATTTTGTCACATCTTGAGAGTATACCCTAGAATAAATAATGTTCTCATATTGCAACACGGCGTAGATGACCTTTCGGAGGTCTTGTACAAGCCCTTTGACATCAATAATTGTATACATGAATGAAAAGAAGTGCAGAATTAAAACTTTTCACACGAAATATGTTAAAACATCTTTCATATAAAACCATAGGAAAATACTTAGTCTCTACATATGCCAACCTTAGACTCAAGAATACTTGGTACAAGATCCGTACAATACAAATATTGAATTACTTAGTCTATTGCAATACTTGAATAGAAGAAGTCTAAAGATAGTTATGCCCTCGAGTCAAGTGAGGACATACTTAAACTTTGTTTTAAAGATTCCTAATTTCCAATCATTCCTACAAGACGCCTCTCACCTTCCGCCTACACCTTTAGATATAACAGAATGTATGGAATTAGTACAATGCATGTACTAAGTAAGGCATAATGCATAAATTCATGAGAAACATACTATTTTTGACTATAATTTCATACTAAAAGTATAAGAATCACATTTAAAACACATTACAAATCATATTAAATTTATAGCAACATTAAAGTAACCTTATAGTAAGCTTACAGTGACTTAACTATAAGTTCACCCATAATTCACATTTCACAATATCACATCACTAACATATACAAACATATAAACATGAGATCCTCCTGCCAAAGGTGATTCTAAGGCTCACTTGAGTGAGTTATGAGGCGACCGCCCATATTATCCCTTCACACACAACTAAGAGATCTTTTAGACTACCTAGGATAAGATCATTCTCACTACACACAATAATATATATAATATTACATTCTCCTCTTAAAGTTTATCAAAAAGACATACTCAAGTAATTTAAGACGAGACCGCCCATACTCCCTCTTCAAGATTACCTAAATAATTCTTAAAACTACCTATGCTTAGATCATGTCTACTTTATCAACTTACATTCCTATCTAGAGTTATTATTAAGACTTCCCTGGGTAAGACATGAAAAGACCATTCGTATGCCCCCTTCACAACTTAACTAGGCAATCCGTAAACTTACCCTAGATAATTACTTATTCATTAACATGCTTTCTAATTTAAGTAATTATCTTTATTAGTTCACTTAAGAGACATTCAACGTTTAAGGATATTCAAGTAATGGTCTTGGAGAAGACCTAGGGACTAACTAACATCTTCAAAGACTAATCGTGCAATGTCTAGATAGTGCCCCATACCACCACCTAAAATTCATAGAACATCTCCAACACTAGTAGCTATCCCATATGATGAGAATAGGCAATAACCGACACAGAACATACTAGTTATGCATGGAATATGGAGTCACGAACCTACTCCGATGGAGGGTGTTCTACTTGTCATTGGTTGAACTAGGACACATCCCATGTAGGAACATGGTTAAGGAATATAGAGGGTTTTTTTGTTCTCTAAAATAATCATAGTTAGATAAACTTCGTAAGAATACTCACTCGGTGCTAGCCTTTGTTCTCTGAGTATTTCAATAATGGAGCACAGGAAGAGGTTCTGTATCTAGTTCACAACCAAATCACATTACACCATACCAAAGAGGGTCCACTAAGGTTACCTACAATGGTCAAGAAAATAGCTCAATGACGTTCCTAAGGATGATTTCAACCCGTTCCTTCCAACCAACCCTAAGTCCACCATTCACAAAAGAAGGATATCATTATGGCTTTCAACTTGAAGGATATCATAACTGTCCAACTAGGTTGAAGGTTCCACATAAAGGACCTTCTTAACAATTTTCAAGGTCACATGTCCATCACACATACAAGACTAAGAAGCTTTAGCATACTAAGTCAAGAAGTCATATTCACATTCTACATGTATGAACTAAGGGACACAAGTCTATAATCAAATGACATAGACATACTCCACATATAACATATCATTCAAGAAGCACATAGGTATAACTAATATGATCTATAGGTCACCCTATTCACTATTATAATATCATCAATCTAAGACATCACAAGTCTCATATAATCTATCAAGAATCATCATACTTAAACATCAAGCTATACAAATATTGACTTCACTATAATATACTAGAGACACATATAATCCACTAAAAGAACTCATGCTTTGAGTACACATAAACAAAAAATCATCAAGACCTTCACCATATTCACATAATCAAGTTATAAAATAATAAAGCGACAATGCATAAAGTAATGCCAACGAGGCCACATTGTTTCACACTTCATACAATAATAACGACAAGGCCACATAATTCGCAAGTAGAGTACATAAGCACCGCCACCATAAGTGAACCATACCAAACATCATTACTATCTACGACCTATAATACGATATAGAGAAATTTAGGTCAACATACCATTAATCAAACCTCACAACTTCATCCATAGTCAATTCATTCAACAAAATATACCAAGGCTCTTATCAATAGCCATAGTAAAAAATTCAACCCAACAGTTACAATATACAATGACTAAAAGATAATAAAACATCGATTTATAAATTTAGGGCAGCCAACTAACAATTCTAGAATCATTAATTCATAACTTAATATCCCTAATCAAACTACACAATAATTAAATAATATAATGAAATAATCAAATCACCCACAAAGTAGTCTAAACTTGGGTTTCATGAATTGCATGGTTTCACATATTTTTTTAGATTAAAATTATCAAATTAACATGAATTCAATCAATATAAAATGGTTGAAGACGTTTTACGCAAGAACCCTTGGCTAGATATCAAAATAAAACAATTTCATCTTTTGAAAAACTTTAGAAATCACTTTGAAGTTTGTCTCCCTGAAGAAAACAGATTCAAGGATGAATACCATACCTCAATTTATTATATACCACAAATTAGATGAATAATTGATGGAGAATTACCAAATAATATTCCACCAAAGCTCTATCTTGATTTTTGGCTGCAACGGAGTTCTACAAAGTTCTTTAGGGATTCGGTAGGTTTGATTTTTAAAAGTGAATTCATCTAAGTGATTAAGAATTCTATACCCACTTAATATAACGAAAATGTATCTAAGAAACCGTCCAAATTTTTTTAGGAATGGTTGGTGAATGGCCCAATTACCCCAGCCTTGGCCGAGCCACCAGCAGAAATTGTAGGTGCCATCAACAGCCACCTCACCTATGCCCCGTAACCTAACCAACGGACCGCTTGGTTTTTCGTTGTTTGGGTAAGAGGTTGGATTTTAGTGAAATAATATCCCTTTAATAAGTGTTGTGCAATGCCTTCCACCTACAGGGCGTTGACCAGCCTAGTGGGCGTCGATTGCCATCCATAGGTGAGGCAATTTTTTACAGCCTTAGCTCACACTTTAAGTCCTCTTCAAGGACCCCTTGGTTGGTCCTTGTGGAGTTTTTTCCGGATTTTTCCAACCCGAATATGTTTGTTTCCATGTTTAGGACCTCTGATATAAATTTCACACACAAAAAAACACGTAGAACTTGACAGAACACAGTAAGACACACAAGCACATTTCCAGGCAAACATTTTGAATGTCATGGACATTCTTGGATGGTTTACCTCCAAACTTTATTAAATTTTAAATACCGCCTCCTAACGTCATTATAAAGAATTTTACCATTTAAAAATATCATCAAAAAAGTGTTAGGATCTAGTCTCACCTATGGCATTTTAGAGATATTACATTATTGTACTACATGACTATTGAGAAAAGTGTTTCAGACTTCCACTTTACTTTTAAAACTTTGGACTTGAAATGTTTGTTTTACTACTTTTGTTCTATTTCATATGTAATGAATGTTAACTGACTTGTATGCGGTCTCTCGAGGTCATATACACATTGTTACACCTAGGGTGTACCCCTAGGTCATGAAAAACATGTTAGTTAAAGCACAAGTTTAGAATGGTCATAGTATGTCTCATAAGCAAAATTGATTAGAGTCTTATATAGAGTGAGAAGTGCGCCATATTTATGAATGAGAGTCTATAAGATTTTTTGAAAGCTCTACTTTTTCATTACTCTAAAGTCGTGTGATATAGTTTTACTCTATAAGGTCTCTCTTCCAATATTTATCTGATGCTCCACATAACATGGCTACTCAAAGTAAAATGCTAAAAGGAATATAAGGGGCAATGAGAAACAAGAAGCTTCTTTTCAATCTACTAATGTATTGAAAATTTTTTCATTGAGCAAGTGTCAAATGCTATGTTTACGGATGATTTTTAAGTGTTTGCTCAACCCAAGATAATAAGGAGTTTCCGATTCCCATAAACTTAAATGTGGGTACAATGGCATCTTAAGTGAGAGAGTTTACTAGGATAAATCCTCTATAGTTTCATAGTTCTAACAATAACGAAGATCCTCAAGAGTTCATTTAATGAGGTTTATAAGGTATTGATGATCATAGGATTGAAGGTGGTGGAAAAGGCGGAGCTGGACACTTATCAACTCAACGGTGTGGGTCAAATTTTTTTCAACCAATTTAAAGAAGGAAGTCCTAAGGATGTGGGTCCTCTTAATTGGGAGAAATTTAAGGTTGTTTTCCTTCATAGGTTTTTTCCCCTTGATATGAGGGAGGAAAAGGTTCTTGAGTTCATCGAATCTTCGTCAAGTTAGTATGAGTTTTAGGGAATATGCTTTGAATTTCACTAAGTTGCTTAAAATATTCCCCTACAATGTTTCCAATCCATGGGAAAGGATGAGTACGTTCATTTTGGGTGTGTCTGAACTGGTTGTTAAAGAATTATGTACGACCATGATCATTAATGACATGGACATCTATCATCTCATGGTTCATGGTCAACGGATTGTAGAGGATAAACATATAAAAATGTCTATGGAGAAAAAGAGTGATAAAACTTGTACTGGTAATTTCTCTCATGCGAAGGTCCAATGGACATGGTTGTTCTAAATTGCTACAAAGGTTTTTCGTTAAAGGTTCGTCTAATGATCCTCTTAAGTTCAAAAAATATAGTGTGTCAAAAACCTAAGCCTCAAGGAGGGAATGATAGTGGATATTCATTGCCTATGTCTGCTTGTGCTAGCACTGGAAAAAAGAACGAGGGTAAATGCCTAGCCGGCACAGATGGTTGATTCAGTTGTGGTAGAATTTTTCATAAGATATGGGTTTCCCTATGCTTATGAATAAAGGAACAGAGGGAAAGAGAGCATCTCGTGATGTTTCTGTTCCAATTATCCAATGAAAGATTGATTATGTGCACTTTAGAATAGTGGTGAACAAGAGGGTTTTTCGGATGTGGTTACTAGTATGTTGGAAGTCTTCCAAACTGATGTTTATGATTTACTTGATCATAGTTATACCTTATAATTGTGAGATATACATGGCGATGAGGTTCGATGTTCTTCTGTATGTCTTGTTAAATTCTTTTTCTGTCTCTACTCCTATTGGTGATTCTATTATGGCTAACAGGGTCTATACAAAGTATCTTGTTTCCATGTCCCATAGAGTTAATCTTATTAAGTTGGTAAATCTTTATATGTTGGACTTTGATGTTACCCTTGGAATGGGTTTGATGCACTCATCTTATAGTTCGATTGATTGTAGAAATCATGTACTCAAGTTTGAGTTTCTGGATAAGTCTGTCCTAGAGTGGAAGGGGGAAGTTCTATGTCTAAGGGTCAGTTTGTCCTTTGTCTTAATGATAGAAATATGATTTCTAAGTGTAGATTTACCCATCTAATTAGAGGGACATATGTATGTTCCGAAACCCCTATTCTTTAGTCAGTCCCTACTGTTAATGAGTTTTTGGAAGTGTTCCTAGATGATTTACCTAATATTCCTCCAGAAAGGGAACTAAAATGTTGACCTTCTTTCACACACAGAACCTATTTATTTTCCTCCTTATCGAATGTCCCTGCTAGAACTGAAGGTGTTGGAAGAAAAATTGAAGGATTTGTTGGATAAGGGTTTCATCCGATCGAGTATCTCTCCATGGGGTGCTCTAGTTTCGTTTGTTAGAAAGAATGACGGTTCTCTTCATAGAAAATTAAAAATAAATGTAATACCCCATAACTTACAACGCTTATACAACTAAGTGAATGTGAAAAATATTTGAACTTGAGATAGTAAAAGGTGATATGTGATATTGAAGTCATAAGTGGACAGGTGTGTTTTAGTGTTAATATCTTGTAAATAAACTAAGATATGGAAAATGGTGCGAAATAGGTGAGGTACTTTCTTGACTAAATTAAGCTACTAGGTGACAAGTAGATGCATCACCTACTTAAGGTATATGGATCAGGTACGTGCATCACAGTCTTTTAATTATGGGCCACGTGGAGGCCTAAATAAACTTAACTCCCCTTGGTGGGAGAGTCCCTTTATTAACTTGGGCCTTTCTCTGATTTCAGTTTTACTCTTCCTTGAAAAATTCTCCTTAGCTTGCCTTGACCTATTCCATTCCCTAGTGTGCTTCCTCTTCCTACTTTTTTTTCTTCCACTTGATGGACATGTACCATAAGCCTGGAAAGGTCCATGCTATCATGCAGCATAGCTGCCCTACACTATTCCTTGAGATCCTCACTAATCTTAGATCCAGTTTAAACCAAAGGATTCATTCTCGTGAAGTCCCTTAACCTGTTAGCCATGGTGCTGGAAGGAAGGTTCTCCCTGGGAACACCTTGTTGCTCCGCATGGGCTGTCATAGCCTGAGCTTGTAAAGTGATTCCTTCGGCCATTTCTAGCAAGGTTGTCCTCACTTCTTCATCTGTCAACGTAGTTGGGTTAACAGGTATCTCCATTCTAGCAGCTCGAGCCTATGGAGGAACTTTATTTACCCCAGCAGCTTCTCCTCCAATTTCTCCGCATGTGTTTCTTCTTGTATTCATCTTTGTGAATCTTAAGAATTAATGTTAGATACGCTCTTAACACCACAAAATAAGATATAAGAAAAGGCACAATAAGATCAGAAGAATCAAATTTTCCTACGCATCATGCAGTCTCTAATTCACGATAATGGTGCACTTCAATACCATGACTTAGAAAATACTCAATGTGGTTGATGTAAACTTATTGTCCTCGGAATTAACCTAGGTATCTGATGCAATCTTTGTCAGGACCAGAGTCTAGACTCCAGACGAGACCGGCGTCGTTTAAGGATATCATAACTGTCCAACTAGGTTGAAGGTTCCACATAAAGGACCTTCTTAACAATTTTCAAGGTCACATGTCCATCACACATACAAGACTAAGAAGCTTTAGCATACTAAGTCAAGAAGTCATATTCACATTCTACATGTATGAACTAAGGGACACAAGTCTATAATCAAATGACATAGACATACTCCACATATAACATATCATTCAAGAAGCACATAGGTATAACTAATATGATCTATAGGTCACCCTATTCACTATTATAATATCATCAATCTAAGACATCACAAGTCTCATATAATCTATCAAGAATCATCATACTTAAACATCAAGCTATACAAATATTGACTTCACTATAATATACTAGAGACACATATAATCCACTAAAAGAACTCATGCTTTGAGTACACATAAACAAAAAATCATCAAGACCTTCACCATATTCACATAATCAAGTTATAAAATAATAAAGCGACAATGCATAAAGTAATGCCAACGAGGCCACATTGTTTCACAAGTCATACAATAATAACGACAAGGCCACATAATTCACAAGTATAGTACATAAGCACCGCCACCATAAGTGAACCATACCAAACATCATTACTATCTACGACCTATAATACGATATAGAGAAATTTAGGTCAACATACCATTAATCAAACCTCACAACTTCATCCATAGTCAATTCATTCAACAAAATATAACAAGGCTCTTATCAATAGCCATAGTAAAAAATTCAACCCAACAATTACAATATACAATGACTAAAAGATAATAAAACATCGATTTATAAATTTAGGGCAGCCAACTAACAATTCTAGAATCATTAATTCATAACTTAATATCCCTAATCAAACTACACAATAATTAAATAATATAATGAAATAATCAAATCACCCACAAAGTAGTCTAAACTTGGGTTTCATGAATTGCATGGTTTCACATATTTTTTTAGATTAAAATTATCAAATTAACATGAATTCAATCAATATAAAATGGTTGAAGACGTTTTACGCAAGAACCCTTGGCTAGATATCAAAATAAAACAATTTCATCTTTTGAAAAACTTTAGAAATCACTTTGAAGTTTGTCTCCCTGAAGAAAACAGATTCAAGGATGAATACCATACCTCAATTTATTATATACCACAAATTAGATGAATAATTGATGGAGAATTACCAAATAATATTCCACCAAAGCTCTATCTTGATTTTTGGCTGCAACGGAGTTCTACAAAGTTCTTTAGGGATTCGGTAGGTTTGATTTTTAAAAGTGAATTCATCTAAGTGATTAAGACTTCTACACCCACTTAAAATAACGAAAATGTATCCAAGAAACCGTCCAAAATTTTTTAGGAATGGTAGGTGAATGGCCCAATTACCCCAGCCTTGGCCGAGCCACCAGCAGAAATTGTAGGTGCCATCGACAGCCACCTCACCTATGCCCCGTAACCTAACCAACGGACCGCTTGGTTTTTCGTTGTTTGCGTAAGAGGTTGGATTTTAGTGAAACAATATCCCTTTAATAAGTGTTGTGCAATGCCTTCCACCTACAGGGCGTTGACCAGCCTAGTGGGCGTCGATTGCCATCCATAGGAGAGGCAATTTTTTACAGCCTTAGCTCACACTTAGGGTTCTCTTCAAGGACCCCTTGGTTGGTCCTTGTGGAGTTTTTTCCGGATTTTTCCAACCCGAATATGTTTGTTTACATGTTTAGGACCTCTGATATAAATTTCACACACAAAAAAACACGTAGAACTTGACAGAACACAGTAAGACACACAAGCACGTTTCCAGGCAAACATTTTGAATGTCATGGACATTCTTGGATGGTTTACCTCCAAACTTTATTAAATTTTAAATACCGCCTCCTAACGTCATTATAAAGCATTTTACCATTTAAAAATATCATCAAAAAAGTGTTAGGATCTAGTCTCACCTATGTCATTTTAGAGATATTACATTATTGTACTAGATGACTATTGAGAAAAGTGTTGCAGACTTCCACTTTACTTTTAAAACTTTGGACTTGAAATGTTTGTTTTACTACTTTTGTTCTATTTCATATGTAATGAATGTTAACTGACTTGTATGCGGTCTCTCGAGGTCATATACACATTGTTACACCTAGGGTGTACCCCTAGGTCATGAAAAACATGTTAGTTAAAGCACAAGTTTAGAATGGTCATAGTATGTCTCATAAGCAAAATTGATTAGAGTCTTATATAGAGTGACAAGTGCGCCATATTTATGAATGAGAGTCTATAAGATGTTTAGAAAGCTCTACTTTTTCATTACTCTAAAGTCGTGTGCTATAGTTTTACTCTATAAGGTCTCTCTTCCAATATTTATCTGATGCTCCACATAACGTGGCTACTCAAAGTAAAATGCTAAAAGGAATATAAGGGGCAATGAGAAACAAGAAGCTTATTTTCAATCTACTAATGTATTGAAAAAATTTTCATTGAGCAAGTGTCAAATGCTATGTTTACGGATGATTTTTAAGTGTTTGCTCAACCCAAGATAATAAGGAGTTTCCGATTCCCATAAACTTAAATGTGGGTACAATGGCATCTTAAGTGAGAGAGTTTACTAGGATAAATCCTCTATAGTTTCATAGTTCTAACAATAACGAAGATCCTCAAGAGTTCATTTAATGAGGTTTATAAGGTATTGATGATCATAGGATTGAAGGTGGTGGAAAAGGCGGAGCTGGACACTTATCAACTCAACGGTGTGGGTCAAATTTTTTTCAACCAATTTAAAGAGGGAAGTCCTAAGGATGTGGGTCCTCTTAATTGGGAGAAATTTAAGGTTGTTTTCCTTCATAGGTTTTTTCCCCTTGATATGAGGGAGGAAAAGGTTCTTGAGTTCATCAAATCTTCGTCTAGGTAGTATGAGTTTTAGGGAATATGCTTTGAATTTCACTAAGTTGCTTAAAATATTCCCCTACAATGTTTCCAATCCATGGGAAAGGATGAGTACGTTCATTTTGGGTGTGTCTGAACTGGTTGTTAAAGAATTATGTACGACCATGATCATTAATGACATGGACATCTATCATCTCATGGTTCATGGTCAACGGATTGTAGAGGATAAACATATAAAAATGTCTATGGAGAAAAAGAGTGATAAAACTTGTACTGGTAATTTCTCTCATGCGAAGGTCCAATGGAAATGGTTGTTCTAAATTGCTACAAAGGTTTTTCGTTAAAGGTTCGTCTAATGATCCTCTTAAGTTCAAAAAATATAGTGTGTCAAAAACCTAAGCCTCAAGGAGGGAATGATAGTGGATATTCATTGCCTATGTCTGCTTGTGCTAGCACTGGAAAAAAGAACGAGGGTAAATGCCTAGCCGGCACAGATGGTTGATTCAGTTGTGGTAGAATTTTTCATAAGATATGGGTTTCCCTATGCTTATGAATAAAGGAACAGAGGGAAAGAGAGCATCTCGTAATGTTTCTGTTCCAATTATCCAATGAAAGATTGATTATGTGCACTTCAGAATAGTGGTGAACAAGAGGGTTTTCCGTATGTGGTTACTAGTATGTTGGAAGTCTTCCAAACTGATGTTTATGATTTACTTGATCGTAGTGATACCTTATAATTTTGAGATATACATGGCGATGAGGTTCGATGTTCTTCTTTATGTCTTGTTAAATTCTTTTTCTGTCTCTACTCCTATTGGTGCTTCTATTATGGCTAACAGGGTCTATACAAAGTATCTTGTTTCCATGTCCCATAGATTTAATCTTCTTAAGTTGGTAAATCTTTATATGTTGGACTTTGATGTTACCCTTGGAATGGGTTTGATGCACTCATATTATAGTTCGATTTATTGTAGAAATCGTGTACTCAAGTTTGAGTTTCTGGATAAGTCTGTCCTAGAGTGGAAGGGGGAAGTTCTATGTCTAAGGGTCAGTTTGTCCTTTGTCTTAATGATAGAAATATGATTTCTAAGTGTAGATTTACCCATCTAATTAGAGGGACATATGTATGTTCCGAAACCCCTATTCTTGAGTCAGTCCCTACTGTTAATGAGTTTTTGGAAGTGTTCCTAGATGATTTACCTAATATTCCTCCAGAAAGGGAACTAAAATGTTGACCTTCTTTCACACACAGAACCTATTTATTTTCCTCCTTATGGAATGTCCCTGCTAGAACTGAAGGTGTTGGAAGAAAAATTGAAGGATTTGTTGGATAAGGGTTTCATCCGATCGAGTATCTCTCCATGGGGTGCTCTAGTTTCGTTTGTTAGAAAGAATGACAGTTCTCTTCATAGAAAATTAAAAATAAATGTAATACCCAATAACTTCCAACGCTTATACAACTAAGTGAATGTGAAAAATATTTGAACTTGAGATAGTAAAAGGTGATATGTGATATTGAAGTCATAAGTGGACAGGTGTGTTTTAGTGTTATATCTTGTAAATAAACTAACATATGGAAAATGGTGCGAAATAGGTGAGGTACTTTCTTGACTAAATTAAGCTACTAGGTGACAAGTAGATGCATCACCTACTTAACGTATATGGATCAGGTACGTGCATCACAGTCTTTTAATTATGGGCCACGTGGAGGCCTAAATAAAGTTAGAATTTAGGCCCAATATGTCCAAGAAATTATAAAAAAATGGCAGTCCAAGGCCCAATCATTCCAATCCCACAAGAAATAATTTTAATAGAAAAGTAGGTGTATCACCTACTGAAATGTGTGGCCTGAATAAAACACAAATGGTGGAATCACATGAAGTATAATAAATGTTGCAAAAGTGGACATATTAAAGCAAAAAAACTGATACAAATATCTCATTTTTTTGTTATCCAAATTTTAAGATCTCAAGTTCATATCTCTCTCTCTCTCAAAATGAAACAACCACCTAATATTGCCACTAGGGTTCTAACTATTTTTTATCCTGTTTCTAAATCACATTCCCTGTCTATTGAATCAAGTATATTTCATAGTTCTTCAAGGGGAGTGAAATATATAATTCTATATGTATTGGCACCAAGGTAAGGTGCTGCCAGAAACTTTATTTATTAGCTTATTTCAGAATTCTAGACTTACTTGTTTATTGCAACTCGTGGAATGATGATTGAAAATCATAAAATTGAAGTCTTTTTTATTATTTTGGGGTGTTTATGTATATTATTGTATTGCTTTATTTATGGTATGTCATGGATGTACCCAGAGAATTATTGCGAAAAGCTATTAGGGGCAGATTTATAAGTTGTTGTGATGCACCATTAAATAAAGTTTTTGTAAGCTCATTGTGTGTCCCATCTCAGGTACTAATATATATCTATATAAAAGTATATGTTATTTAGAATATTCAGTGCCGACAAACCTCATGGGAATGGTATTTTCATGTAAATAACTATAATTGATAGAATGTGTGAAAGAACACACTCAATTAGAAGCATTTTGTGCTGGCTGCCTAGCTACTCTTTTGATGAGTTGAAATATCCTAAGTTAGTTGGTAAGCTTCTTCTATTAGCCTTAATTATTGTTCATTGTAGATGAATATTATGACGTCAAAAAAAAAAGTTGAGATTCCCTAAGCTTTATGAATTTGAAATTGAGGTATATAAGGCTATTTAATCTCATATCTTTGGGAATGAAGTCCTATATTTTGTGTATCAACAAATTGAGATCTTTAAGTGGTCCTCATGGTAAAACAGACGATGTGAGGGTTTAATATCTCTAATGTATCTAATGTTCATCTTTATACAGTGCAAGTTATCAAAATGTTAGACTACTTTTATACGTGTTCATTATCCAATATTGGTGTGTTTATTATTTCAAAGCACTCATTGACAAAGATACATTAAACATTAGTTTCATTAATTGTCCACTAAGTAAAATGAATTTCATTTAGTCTATTATATCCTACATTATACATGTTACAGGTTTTTATATGTCATATGCATATTATGTCCATTGTTCATTTTATGTCCCCTTATGTGGAATATACAACCCTTATTTGGGTTCTGTCACGGGCTTCATTAGTTTGGATGTTTATGTGCTGTTTCATTTGTTATCGTATATGATATTTTTAGCTATCATATTATCTTATATAGTCCTTGCCTCTCCGTATGAGAAGTTATAATCTCTACTAAGTACTAAGCTATCGGATTCCCCCATGTGAAATGTTTAGATATGTTTTTAAATGAAGCATCTTGTAAGAAGAATTACTTGCTCAATTTCTATACATATTAATAAATCATTTACTACATGTAAGGTAGTTTCCACACACCATTCTGAATCACCTACGTATATTCTTTGTGCCCAAATGAATTTCACGAGTTACATCAGTTCCTAAGTAGCACAACAAAGTTAAATTTTATTCATATATTATTGTTTTCTACCTCAATTAATTTATACACATCTCCATTGAACTAGTATATAGTCCTAACTATTAACAGAGTTATGAAACTCAATAGAAAAATCTCAAAGATTAAAAAGACAAGGTAAAGTTAATGTATATAACTATAGGTGGTAGCTCAAAGGTTAAAATATCTGGTATCAACCTATCCCAATTTATATAATTAAGGGTGGTACCCCAGGGGTTAAAATAGCTACCATGGGAAAATACAAATCTATTTGATTGTGGGTGGCACCTTAGGGGTTAAAATGCATATCAAGGGCCTATCCTAACTTTTATTGTTAAGGGTTGAAGCTCAATGTTAGTATTACCTAGCATGGGCAAATCCCAATCTATATTATTATGGGTGGCGCCTAGGGGCTAAAACCCTAACATGGGTTGATCTCGATTTGTATATTTATGAGGACCACATCCCGGGGGTTAAAATTACTAGTATGAGTCATCCTCTCCTACTACTGATCAACTGGTCATTGTGTAACATGATACAAAGTCAAAAAGAAAAGATGATAAAATTTATAACCAAGAACGTAATGTACATGATTCCTAAATTATAATCGAGGACTACAATGTACATGATTACACATGTATTAGAAAAGGTGAATGTGATGTACATGATTCCTCGAGCATAAGCAAGGTAAATATAAGGTATTTGATTTCACAAGTGTAATCAAAGATTGTCTCTTTTCCTTATTTATTTATACAAAATATTTGTGAATTTGTACCTGATTTCAATTGAAATCTCTTACTTTATATATGGTTACTTAATGCCTTGCATATTATGTACATTCTTTCGTACTAACGTCCCTCATTGGGATTTTGTTTTCATGCAACTGGTACAATTACTCAAACTAATAAAATATCTTTGTATAAGCATAGCAGACTCCACGACCTTTGGTGAGCTCCACGTTGCTTCAAGGTTTTTCCATAGACTGAAGTATATTTTTGAGATTATATATAAATTAAGGGGTATGATGGGGTCCTGTCACATTATAAGCTAATTGTCTACCTTTAAGAGGCTTTGTAGACAAGTAAAGTAGGGTTATGTCTTGTTTCTAGAAATTATGGCTTCAGTGGACTATTATGTACATTTATTTGAGACTATATATGTGTGTCTATTATCAAGGTATTTCAAATACACCCATCAAAGACTTATACTTATCATAGTTGAATGTACAATAAGCATAAAACAGAACTTGTTTCTTTCGGACCATTAGGGAATCAAGTGCATGTCAATTTCAATGGGACTTATGGCGTGACAAAAAATGTTATCAGAGAAGGTTATCCTAGGGTGTCTACAAAGACGTGTCTATTAGAGTCTTAGTTTTGATTGTGTTGCGCACCACATGTATAATTGGGGGCTTCTTGGACATTTAGGAAATGTGACCTTTGATAATCTAGATCGTGCAATACATCTATGTTAAAAGTTCTATTCCCACTTATATTATGATCTACGTCACATCCGGGGAGCATCCCCTACAAGTAACTGGTGTCGTCGTCCTCGAAGAGGACTAATGCTAACCTCTTAGCATTCGTCACTACATTTAAAAAGTTAAAAATGCGGAAAATTTAAAAAAAAAGAATTATTTACTTCTAATTTAGGTTTACATAGAACTCTCTCTTACAAATAATATAAATATATATAAGATTTTACTTAGAATCCTCGCAATAGGAAGCACTACATAGTCTGCTGCTTTTATTTCACATGCATAGTATAGGAATATTGTTACACCCTAAAAATGAGCTAAGTTGAACTAGATAATACCATGTGTTTCATGATGTTTTAAAGTCTTAAAATGGTTAATAATATTGTTTTTTGGCAGTATATAAACTTTGGAAGTGTTTGGAGGTCAAACGTCAAAGAGCGTCAAGAAACTAGTCGAAGTTGAACTAGTGTATTGTAGTGTTTTGTAGTGATGTTTTGGGGGATGGTTTGAGGTTTAAATTTAATAAGTATGGTTCTTACGCATATCCTTACACGGAAAGGATCGAAACATTCAACAATAACCCGCCGGGGACCAACCAAAGGGTCCCCAAAGAGGACCCAAACATGGGACACCAAAGATGATGCGCGTCACGCAGCAGAAACTGAGAGGAAAAATTCTTTCCCTGCGATGCGGGGCTGTAACGAACCATTCTGTATCAAAATTGTTCAAAACCAAGATCCGAAAATGCCTCCGCGACGGGCAGTAAACATCCCGATTTGGTCGCGTCATTTTTAAGTCAAATTTGAATTGGTTAAATTGTCTAATAAGTGTAGGGGTCTTGTGGGTAATTTTGGTATTACTCATTGACTGTTATTGAGTCTTTTTATTCCCCTAAAATCACCAATCAAAGTTAGACTCTCAACTAGAAAAAAAACATATCAATTTTCTCTCCAAAATCTCCGTTGTTGAAGCTTTGAAGATCCAATGAAAAAGACTTTTTTCTCAAGTTTTTCTCCTTAAACTCCCTGGGTTAATCTTCTATATTAAGGTTATGGTTTTAATCCTTAAATCTCCCTTCTTTCAAGGAGTCAGTTCCAATGATTTTCAAAGATGATCAAAAAACATGAATTCTCCAATTTTGTGTTCTAGCCATAGGTTCTTGCATAAAGCGTTTTGAAAAATTGTATGATATTGAATTAAAGTTAATTTGATGATTTTAAACAAAAAACTCTATGAACTTATGCAAACCGTGCAATTCTAATTTGACTATTTTATCGGTTAAGTGATCACGCCTCATTGCTTATGAAATTCTGGTGTAGTTTTCTCTGGGCGATTGAATGATGTAAGAATTGTATTGGATTAATGAATTGGTTGTCTTAGATTTATAAATCTATATTGAATTGATTTGTATTTATTGAGTATCATGATTTTTGAATTGAATTGATGATCATGGCCACGGGTAAGGGCCTTTTAGTATTGTATTGGATAAATTAGCTATGAATTGAAGTGGTGAGATTTGATTGACCGTATACTGCCCTAATCCTCTTTATTTTATGTAATGTAGGTGTTGAAATATGTTGTGATTGGTATGGTCTGCTTATGATGGTGGTGCTATATGTTTCACTTATGAATTATGTGGCCTCATTAGTGTTAAATTATGTATTATGATGATCATGGACTTGTCGGTATTATTTGATATATTATGATAATTTGTGTCGTGGATTTATGTGATGAATTATCATATTCATATACTTATGATTAAAGTGAATGTATGTGTTCTTATATTCATGTTTTGAGGTGATCATGTATGTCTGTAGTCTAAGAGTTGATGCATGATTTATCCTACTTGGTTATGAGAGTCATACGATTGTTATATTAATGATATTATAGTAGTGAATAGGGTGACCTAAATATGATGTTGGTTATTCCTTTGTGCTTCTAGAATGATATGATATATGTAAAGATGTGTGTGTCTTATTTTAGTAGACTTGTGTCCCTTATTTGATATATGTGTGATAAGAATGTGACCTCTTGACTTATGATGATAAAGCCTCTTAGTCTTGTTATGTATGAATGGCATGTGACCTTGAAGGTTGCGAAGAAGGCCTTTATGTGGAACCTTTAACCTAGTTGTAAGGTTATGATATTCTTAAAGTGGAAAGTCATAATGGTATCCTTCTTGTGTAAATGGTGGTCTTAAGGTTGATTAGCTGGAAAGACGTGAAATCATCTTTAGGAAAATCATTAAGCTATCCTCCTAACCATTGTAAGGCAACCCTAAGGGACCTTTTTGGTAAGGTGAAAGTGATTGGCTTATGATCTAGATATGGAACCTCTTCATGTGATTCTTTATGGGAATTACTCTAGGCGAAAAAAGTCTAGCACCGAGTGAGTATTGTTTAGGAAGTAGCTCTTGTTAAGGATGACGCTAGAGTACAATGAAACCCTTCACATTCCTTAACCACGTGCCTACATGGGATGTGTCTAATTTCTACAATTGGCAAGTAGAATACTCTCCCTCGGAGTAAGTTATGACGCCGGATTCCATTCCTTGCTACCATGGTCTATGTCGGTTATTGCCTATTCTCATCATATGGAATACCCACTAGTGTTGGAGATGTCTTATGAAGTTTAGATTGTTGTATGGGACGCTCTCTAGACATTCCACTATTAGGCTTGGATGATGTTAGTGAGTGAGTTCATAGGTCTTATCAACGAGCATTACTTTAATGTCCTTACGTGATGAATGTCTCCTAAATGAACTAAAGAAGATGACTATTTAAGTTACAAAGCATGTTAAATGAATGAGTATTTACCTAGAGTAGTTAAGGTTTCTAGTTAAGGTATAAAGGGGGAATAGGACAGTTCATTTCATATCTTACCTACGGAAGTTATAAGAAAGGCTCTAGGTAGGGATGTTGGTTGATACATTAGACATTATCCAAACATAGGTAGTCATAAGGATTATTTAGGTATTCTTGGAGAGGTCAACTGTGGGCGTTCTCTTCTCAAATTACTTAATTAAATCTTTTGATAACCTTTGGAAAGACAATGTTATATTTCATATATATTCTATTGTATGGAGTGAGAATGATCTTATCCTAAGTAATATAAATGATCTCTTAAGTGTGTGAAAAGGTATTGTATGGGCGGTCGCTTCACAACACACGCAAGTGTACCTTAGATTCATCTTTGGTAAAAGGATCTCATGTTATGTGTTTTGGTGTATTGTAAGTGTATTTATCTCATTCTAGGTAGTCCCAAGGATCATTTAGGTGTGTTTAGAGAGGGTCAATGGTAGTTATCTCTTTTCCAAAATTAAGTTAGTCTTAGGATAACTTTGAGTGAAAAGATTTCATGCTAGATGTATTCCCTGTGAAGCTTGAAGTAGTTCACCGGAACATTGACTAAATTCACTGTAATGTTTCCTAAGAAGTGATAAAATGCTTATGTGATATATTATGTGTTTCTATGGTGTTAAATGTTGTTCGTATGCTTGTGCTATGATGTTTTAATTAAAAAAATCATATTTCCTTTAAATGTATGGTATCATGACTTTTATACATTGTGTGATACTTAGTACATGTATTTGTACTAATTCCATACTTTTATTTATCTCTAATATTATTCATAGGTGAAGGGAATTTTTGGAGAGAATCTTGGATTATAGGATCTCTCAACCAAGGTTGAAGTATGTCCTGATTTGACTCGAGGGCATCACTATATTAGAGTTTATTAATTAAAGCATTGTAATAGACATAGTAGTACTATATTACTTTTGTATGAGTCGTGTCCCACATATATTTTTTATATAAAATTTTATGATATGAGACTTATTATTTCCTATGGTTTTCATATGAAAGAGATTTTGAAAGAATATTTGAATGTCATCAAATGTTTTAATTCTGAAATACTTTTCATATATGTATATGCGATGAGCGATACGAAAGGGCTTGTACAACACCTCCGATAAGTCAAGTATGTTGTGTTCCGATTTGAGAATGCCCTAACTTCTAAGGGGTACTCTCGGGTTGTGACAAACGTGGTATCATATCATAGGTTATGAAAGTGGTCATAGGAATCCAATAGTCTCATAAAGTCACGTCTAGTAATGTCTTGACCATCAGTGTGAGTCATGACACATCTATGAGTGAGAGGGTATAAAACGATAGAGTTCCCTTTCTTTTGTACTCCTATGTCATTCCATAGAGATTTATAAGTTGAGTATTCTTTTCTTTATAGTTGTCCTTGTGTTATAGGAGATGAATAGGAGAAGGACACCGACTAGCAAAGTTGAGGAGAATGATGTGAATGAGGATATTCCTCCTCAAGTTGAACAAGTTTAGAAAGTTCTTCAAGGTTCTCAATGTTCTCAAGGGGCTCAAGGTGCTAGAGGTGTTCAAGTCCCTATTGTGAAAGAATGTAACGATGATCCGGTGGTTCCCCCGTAAATTACTAATGGAAGATTCGAGAGGCTTTACTTTCTTTAGCCCGATCCATGACTACCCATGCGAACAGGGGTATTGATGTAATACCCTAAAATGAACTAAGTTAAACTAGAGCTTCGTGAATGTTTTGAGAGTTATTTTTGTGTCAAAATGAGTTAAATTGATCTTCTTAGGCAGTGTGTAAAGTTTGGTGATGTTTGTAGGTCAAATGTCCATGTCGTTCCGAAGGTGTGTCTTAGGAAGTGCTTGTGTGTCTTCACGTGTTTTATTGAGTTTTATGCGTTAATTTTAATTGAAATTTATTTGGGATGTTTTGAAGAGCTATGACTATGCATACGGGTTTATTGTCTGGGTACGACCCAACTTAGGACCCACAAGGGGCCCTACAAGAGGACCCCATCTCTTTGGCAGGATGCTATTGAATAGTGACCAATGACGGTAACAAGGGACGGTCCGTTTGTCAACCAACGGTACATCGACCTTGGGCATGACTGGACTGCAATGATAGCAAAGCCTGCATATGATTGTTTCTAAGTCCCAATCGGCGGACCCCCACCAACGGGCGTCCATTGACAATCGGCCCGTTTGTGAAGGGGGCATCGAAGGTACTGCCAAAAGCTGCATTATTTGTCAAAGGCTTGGGGTATTTGGTAAATTCACCCCAAGTATTTTGTGAACTATGGACATTTATTTTAAGGTCATTTAGGTTTATTAAGGTGCTTTAAACCCTAAGACCTAATTTTAGACTTCATTTCCTATAACCCAAAACATTCTCTAGAACTCATAAAAGTTAAAAGTCAAGAAGGAGCTAGGAGGGTTGTTGGTGGATGTTTATTCATAAGTTGGTTTATCCTATTTTAGGTGTGGTAGTCATCCTTGAACTCTCTTCCATTAAAGGAGTCCTTTCAAATATATTTTCAAAAACTATTTTTAACCCTAACTTATTCTATTTTTAACTCTAAGTATGGCTCTTGCATGAAAACGTTTTGAATGATTCAAATATGATGTTTCTAATTTTAGTTTGTTAATTTAATGCTAAAACTTCAATGAAAACATGTTAAAGCTTTTTTTAAATAAAATTTTGAATTAAGGAATTGGTTAAATGAGCATGTTTTTTTAGTCTTTAAGCTTTAGTTTCCTTATATTGATGTTGTTTTTTAGATAGTGCCCTAAGGGATATATTATGATAAAATGTTGAATAAAATATTATAGGCGATGGAAGTTGGATAAAGGGTAAGTTGGTTATGTTGTTTAACTTTATTTATGAAATGCTCTTGAGTGGTATGGTCCACCTTTGGTGGCGGTGTGTATTTAAACCATATGTATGTGAAGTTACTTGTGTATGTGAAAGAGGCCATGAAGGCATATTATGTGAAGTAAGATAATTATGATGTTATTCTTGTTAAAATGGCTTATGAATCTGTTATGAGAAGTATGCGAGAGATTATATCTAAATTAATTATATGACTAAGTGAAGCATGTTAAAGTGTGTAATGTGATGAATAAAGGTCTAAACATATATAAAATGATTATGCGGAAAGTGTGTTCACATGTACAAAAACATACACACACTTTGAATGAATGAATGAATAAAGTTAACGAATGTGAATGAAAAGGAATGTTTTAGGGTGAACACTCTTCGTTAGTTTACATGAAGTGTTTAGTACCAACCTCATTATCTTCCAGGAGCTTTCTAAGATAGGTAGGAGGATGGATACCCTTCTTGAGTTGACATGTGATTTCCACTAGTTATCCTTAACCTATAGTATAAAATGTTGAGAATTCATGGGGAGTTATGCCTACAACCAAGAGTATATGAAGAAGGGGTGGTTACACTTTGTGATTTGAGATGTTGTATTCCAATGTACCTCTTAAGATGAGTACTCTTCGTTAGTAGAGAATGAGTTACTTAGTAGCAATCTCCTTATCCCATAACTATGCGCCCATATAGGTGTAGCTATTGGGAAAGCCATGTAAAAGCTAAGAGAATGACCCTGCCCTTGGCAAGTGGGCATCCCTCATCCAATAAAAGTAGTATCGAGATTTCATGTCTAGATATCATGGTCTACGTAGGTTAAGCTAACCCCCACAAATATAATGAAAGTACTAAGTCTTCTAAAAGAGTGTACTACTTAGGGCAGGTAGTGGAATGGGATGCTATATTTCTATTTCATTAGGTAGGCATTCTGAAAGGGAAGTCATGGTGAGTTTTATATGAATTAAATGAGCTAAATCTTCTAAAACAGTGTACTTCTTAGGGTAGGTGTTTGAATGGGACGCCTTCTATTCATTGCACTAGGTAGGCATTTCGAAAGGGAAGTCTTGGTGTGTCTTATGTGAAGTTTTTGAGTGTTCTTTTAATAATTTTTCATTGAGTGGGAACTTTTTCTCCCGAGATGAGTAAGCCTAGAATGGACAGTCTTGGGAATCACCTAGGTATGTAATGAAGGAGGCGTATCGGTGTTTCCTTCATGTCTTAGCTTGGTGAGTCTTAGGATAACCTTAGCTAGGAAACTCCTACGGAAACGAGTTCACTTTCTCTCGGCTTGACTTTTGGGAGTTTACTGTTTTGGGATTAAAATGAATACACTCTAATGTTTATAGGATTTACTGTAGCTATTGGTAACTTACAAAAAATTGGTTCATTTTGTTTAAAATTATGAAAATCCTTCTCTAAGTGTTAAATGGTGATTCTTATGTTGTATTACTTCTATATTCATGAATGTTTTACTTATTTTGCATGAAAGTGTATTTATACTAAAATATCCCTTTTTTCGTGTTTTTGCATAAGCCATACTTAGTACATTATTTTGTATTAACACCATACTATTATATACTCTATAAGTATAGAGTTTGGAAGAAAGGTTGAAGTTAGAAGACAAGATTGGGAAAGACTCTCTCAAGACTAAGTATTTCCTTATATATTCGAGGGCATGGTTCAATTTCTTAGTTTCGCTATTTAAGACTAATTATGTACTTCTATTAATGTAAAAGGGCATGTGCCAAAGATACTATGTCATGTCATTAAGTTTGGCTTGTCACGATGAGATTCTCTTTGTATTGATGAAATAATTCTTGTTTATATTAAAAGTCATGAAAAGTTTTAATTCTTCACTACGTCATGTCCTATGTAACGAACGATAGTGAAAAGGTTTGTACAAGACCCCAAAGGATCAAGTACTCAAAGTGATGGTCGAAGGCTTCTCCCTAACTTCTAGGGGGTACTTGTGGATTGTTAAAATAGAGCCTAGAGTGAATGTTGTGTAGAAAAAAATGACATCTAGATTGAGAGATTTTGTGAGAATCAATCCTCCTATACTTCTTGGATTTTAGGTGGCAGAGGATCCCCAAAAGTTCCTAGATGGTGTTTATAAGGTTTTGACTTATATGGGGGTCACTTCTAGGGAGAAGTCGGAGTTAGCTTCGTACAAATTAAGGGAGGTTGCTCAAGTGTTGTACACTCAATGGAAGAATAATAGGTCGGTTGAGGCTAATATTGGTAAGATTGCTAGAAACTTGAAGAGAAGTGGATCAAATGATCAAAGACAATCTAGGTTCAAGAAGAAGGTTTCAAATCAAGATGGACATAGTTCTCCTAAGGTGATACTTGAGAAGGGAAGTGGTTCCCAAAATGGTAAGACTACTTGTGCTACTTGTGGAAAGATGTATTATGGACAATGCCTATTGATGTACCGTGGTTTCACGATACTTTTAATGCTTTTTCCTTAAGATTGGTTTGTGTCTAGAGCTTTCTTGTAATAATTTTGATATTTTTTGTTTTTTTTTTGTAGGAAGTTGTCTAAAATAAAAATGCAGAAGGCTGTGAAGAATCAATGCAGAAGTGACCCACGAAGCCATCGACGAATCCTAGGTGCTGACCGGCAGTTAGAGGTTCAGGCATCTTGAAGCAACTCGGGAAATTTTGACTAAGTGTGGGGCTTTTGAAGGATCGACAGTCCGTTGACTGATCGATGGACCGTCCTGGCAGAACGTCAATTGGATCAAAAAATTTCCCAGTAACCGTCGTTGAAGAAAAAGCTAAGTATGGAACGACGAGAATCATCGACGGACCATAAGTGAATCGTAGGACCGTACTGTTGGTCCATCAATTTTTTCAGAGAATATCCAAAGTAGAGGCTAAAAAAAGATGATAAGTGTGGACCGACTGTGGTAGTCGATGATTCGTCAGTTCATCGATGGACCGTCTGTGGGGGTTGTCCATTGAAGCCGCGTTTTGGACAAACTTTCCCTATTTGAACTTATTTTAGTTTGGGAATCTATTTTATTTTAAATAGGGTGAAAAACTTCGTTTTTAAGGTTGGATTTCTTTACTATTTTTCATACTTTTGTTCTTGGAGATTTGACTTTGCAACTTTGGCAAAAATTCAAATTTTCGGATTTGGGTTTTAAGATAATTGTGTGATTTCAAGTTGATTTTTTAGATCTTCTTCAAACTTTTCAAAGTAAGTTCATGATTTATTATTCATTAATTATGAATTGTGTTATTCTAAGTATGGGTAATTAAATACACAACTAGGGTTGTGGGAACCATGGATGATTAACAAAATAAACCTAGCTAATTAAAATTACTCAAATAGGTTATTCCCTGAATCGATAATTCTTTCATTTAGAAGTCTTTTTAATGAGTGCACACGTTAGAACTCGCCTTTGTAACAACCCTAAAAATGGATATGCTAAGTAATGCTTAATATGTCTAGAATACAAACGATTAGACCGGGTTCACACGGATTAATGAACGTAGAACAAGACCTTGAAACCCTTGATACATACAAGACAACTAAATTGGGAAGTTAGTTGAGATATGAAAGGTTTTGTCCAACCATGTAGGACTCTCAAATATGAAGATTTACTTGTATGAGTCTTTACTGGATTTAAAAAGAGGAAATCTTATGTTTGGAGGGTCTAGGGGTAAAATGGTCTTTTTCCATAATAAGGTTAGTATCGAATTACCCTAAATATATAATTAATTATTTAATTAATAAGGTGGAGGGGGATTTTGGGGACAGAGGGCCGAAATTGTGCTCTTGAAGTGAAGTCATGCTCCACCCGTGTTCGAACCTAGGTTGAAGCAATGAATTAAATTGTTTTAAATTTAAGTTGGTACATTAATGTAATTAAATTATATTTATTAACTATTATATGTTTTAAAATAAAAGGTAATAAGGTTTTAAATAATTTAATAAAACCTTATCTGACTAATTCCTAAACTAGACTCCGAAGCTTAAGAAAAATCTTCTCTCACACGCTCATCTCTCTCTCACGTCTCGATCACTCTCACTCACATTTTACTTTGTCAAATAACGTACAAAAATATTAGGTAAACCAATGTTCTTAACACTTGAAGAACTAACAATAAATATTATAAACAACCAACTAATCAAACACGTTAGGAAAATAGAGAGTTTTTCAGTCAAGTTGGTGTTGAAGCTCTTGGATTTGGACGTGTGTTTGGAGGGGTTTTTTGGAAGCAAGTCAAGGTTTGAACGTCAAAAAGGTATGGGTTCTCTTCTCTCTTTGTCCCTTTCCCAAGAGACCCCTTAGGTCAAAATATTCATTCTGAAAACTAGGATTGTTCCCCGTTGCTTGTCCCTATCAGTAGCTTCCATTGAATCATAGGTTTGTTATGTTTGCTGGTACAAAACTAGGTATGAAACATGTTTTCGTGATGATTATGTTTTTATATATATGTTTGGAATTATGTGAATTATGTTGATGTCTCCGAAAATGTAACTACGTGTGTATGTGTGTTTTGCCGTGGCTACTATTCATGGTTTAGGACTTGAAATGGCATAATTGTTCTTTATATTTCATGTACACATGTTGATGTAAATATGATGTTAATATAACTTGAAATGTGGCTGATTTGAGGGATAATGTCTTGGCTAAACGAATACATGAAGACGCACCTAACACGTTCTAAATGCACTAAGAAATTCCCCTAAGAACTACGGTGTAACTTGATGAAAGGATGCTTAAAAATACAAAGAAAATTTCCAGATTCTATTGATGAATTTCGGTCAGCAAAGAGGGTTGAAAATATTGATAAAAATGAATTAAAACAAGTGAGGTCTTGGAGGATTGAACCTGTGACCTCACCATGTTAAAAACCATGAAAATAAAGAGGTAAAAAGAAATGTGGTGAAGGGAATTCAAACCATCGTATTGGCTGAAAATGTAACTTAAAAGAAAAAAAAAGAAATGATAGGAGTGGGATTCGAACCCACCACCTCTCAATTAGATTTAAGGAAGAGTAAAAGAAAAAAAAATGTGAGGCGTGGGAATCGAACCCACGACCTCTAGGCAGTGAAGGAGAGTAAAGAAAATGAAAGAAAAGAAATGTGAGTTGTGGGAATCGAACTCACGACCTCTAGGAAGTTAAGGAGAGTCAAAGGAAATGAAAGAAAGGAAATGTGAGGCATGGGAATAGAACCCACGACATCCTAGGAAGATTCAAGGAGAAAATTAAAAGAATTAAACAGGGGATGTGGGGGTTCAAACCCACAACCCCTCGGACAAAGGAGTGATATTAAAAGTAATGAAAATAAAAAGTAAAGGAGGTTTTGAGGGTTCCTGTCCCACATCCTCTTAGTTCTGTTATACGAGAAATGAAGGAGATTTAAAATCGGGTTCCCTTGCCCAAATTTCATATTGATACATAAGTCACTTGTGAATTATATATTCAAGAATAATGTTTCCTATTTAGATGGAAATCGATATCTTGGCATACATACAAGATGCATAAGTCTTGTACCACATAATCTTAGGAAGATATGAATCACTTAAACGAACTATGTACGAAGCCTCATGTCTTGTATGTATAGACCCATATGTTTATCATACTTCTAAAAATAAGTGAACCTAAGATGTACGCAATGAAATGATGGAATGAACAATGAAATGATGAAACTCTTGAAGGGTTAAGTAAGTCTGTGAAACACACTAAATGGCCAAGTGCATTGGCATATGATGAAATGAACAATGAAATGATAAAATGAACAAAGAAATGATGAAATAAATAACAAAATAATGAAAGCCTAGAAGGGTTAAATGAGAGTCTGAAACCCACTAAATGGCCAAGTGCATTGGCATATGATGAAATGAACATTCACGTAAAATGGGGTGAGTAATTATGAATACCAAATGTGCTAATGTTAATTAATGTGGTGAGAACATGATATGAGGCTAATTAAAAGATGAGATAAATCTCAAATGAGCCTAAGTAAATGTTACCAAAACGTACTCACCTATGAGAGTGTATAGTTAATGAAGAGACTAGTATCTATAAACACTCTAATGAAAGTATTGAGATTAACACACATAATACTAATGATTAGATGAGAAATCATCTATTGAGCTATGTTGTTATCATACTAGAAGCTAGCTTCCATGACGTATGAGTTGAATGTAATTGAACTTTATACTGAGCACCATAGACTAGCTGTGAGCGGTGATGCCTTCTTATGAGAAGGGCGGAAGTTCACGTTACTCTCATGATATGAGACTGTCCGGCATGCCGGGTATGGGTATCCTTGTATCTCCTAGTCTTCGAACCTATACTGCCAATATAAGGATCTCGTGGGGTTAAATTCCCATGTACGCTAGCATGTTTTGGGTCAATTTGGCCGGTGATTCAACCTCTTTTTCGTGTTGGTTTCATGACAATGGATTTCATGATGCTCACATGATCTATGTCGGTTAAAATTTAAGTTACCAATGAACGAATGAGGCTAGCCTTAAATGATGCACATAATGAAAAGAATGATACAATAGTTGTTAGGATAGCATAATCAAGAGGTTAGTTAGATTCAAGTAATAACATTAGGTTCTTCTTGTTCATTGCATATTGAACAAGATGAATGTCTTAAACTACATCCTAAGTATTGCTAGTATTTACATTAGCCTATGAATGAAATGAAATGAAGTATGTATAAATGAACGAAACATACTCTGTGTTTGCTAAAGCAGACTCCCTAGTTGAAGTCCCATATGTTGAGCCCTCATTTTTTGAAAGTCATAACGTCAAGTCCATGATTCCAAGGTCTCACGGCATACGAATGAATGATATGAACAACGTTATGTGTTATAGAAATTATGATATGTGCTCTGTGTATGTTGTTGTGTGTTGTGTGTAAAATGTTAAGTATGATGATGCATGTTACTCTCATGGTATAACTTTCCTAATCCAAATTTTGAAAGCTCATAAGCTTTCCTAATCAAGATTTGGAAAGTTCACTCACTTTCCTAATCTCAATTTGGCAAGTCCATTGACTTGACCTTCTATACTCATGTTTCTAGGAAAGAGCGATTCTTACTCATGCTTCTCCTTGGTGTGTGCTTGCATATACCCATACTTAGTACAAGTGTGTACTAACCCTATACAACTCTAAACTCTTAGGTACAGGTACAGGTGGACGCTAGAGCTACAGGATCAACGTTGTAGTTATTCGGACGACGAGCATTCATCCGGACTTGGTAGGCTCTCATTCTTTCGGGGATTCTTTCTCATTTACATTCTAGATTAGTTGTAGGATTTAGCTAGTGGAGTATGTTCCACTAGCGTTTGTTTCCTGTTTTTGTTCAGAAATTAGATTGGTGCCATTTTGGCAAGTTCATCTTTATCATTATAATAAACTGTTTCTTTCATTTGATGATCTTAATGTTAGATGGTTGATGAGAACAATTAAGTTTGTAGTAGAATGTTTAGTAAGCATGATATGAAATAAAAAGATTCAAATTTTTCCGCTAAATTTAACCTAGCTGAAGTAAGAATGACGTATGTTGGATTGTCTGCGACCTCTGAGAGGTCAACGACTCCGGTCTCATCTGAGTCTTGATTTCGGTCGTGACAAAGTTGGTATCAGAGCCCTCGGTTAAGTTTCGAGAAAAATAAGTGTACATCAACCAGATTGAGTTGTTTCTAAGTCATAGTAGTGAAGTGCACCACTATCGTGGATTAGAGACTGCATGATGCGTATGAAAATTTCCCTTCTTCTAATTTTATCATTCCTTCTCTAATGTCGGATTTCTTGGTGTTAAGAGCGTATGTAACATCAACTCTTGAAGGTTCCAAAAAATGATTACAAGGACAAAAGCAGGCGGGGAGATTGGAGTAGCGGATACTGCGGTAATTCAAGTTTCTCCCTAGGCTCCAGCTACTGGAATAGAAATGCCTGTTAAGTCGGGTGGGTTGATAGATGGAGAAGTAAGGACAACTTTGGTATAGATGTCCCATGCTAGTACTTTCTAAGCTTAGGTGTTTGGGTTTGATTGATGTGGAGAAGGCTGAATTGGCATCCTACTAGCTAAAGGATGTAGCTTAATCCTTGTATAAGGTGTGGATGGATAACAGAGCCTTAGGAGGGGATCCTATTAATGTGGATCATTTCAAGATAGATTTTCTAGGATTATTCTTATCCAAATAAATGAAGGAGGCTAAGGTTGAGGAGTTAATCAGGCTTAAGCAGGGCTCGATGTCATTCAAGGATTACTTCTTGAGGTTCGTAAGATATACATCCCAGGAGAGGCCACCTTGTAGCAAGTGTGGCATAATGCATGGGGTTTAATGTATGATGTACTCAAAAGCTTGTTACAGTTGTGGCATACCGGGTCACATGATAAAGGATTGTCCTAATAGGAAGTCAGGAACAAGGGATGGAAGAGTTCAACATAATTGTCCAAGTGAAGAGTCTCCAATGAGGAAACGATCTTTCACACTCATGTCAAGGTGTGCAGGGGAAGGCACCTCTGGTGAAGTCTCAGGTGTGTAGTCTTAATTAGTCTTTCATGTATTTGACTGTGCATGGTGTTTAAACACTAGTATGAGGTTAATATGTTTGAGTCATCAGTTTGTTGCTGATTTGTATGACATACTTGTTTACTTATGTTGTTTGCTTTGATGAGACTAGTTTAGGATAGAGTTCCTAGTCAATTAATGTAAAGCTACTAGTAGGTTTCAAGGATGTGCATCTTTATGTTAATATGCAAATCAGATATTCACCAATGGGGAGTATTGAATTACCTATATATTCATACATTCTATAGATGACTTACATATTGTTAGTAAAAAGTAGTTTAATTTGGGGACGAATGTTCCTAAGGGGGCAATAATGTAACAACCCTTAAAATGGATATGCTAAGTAATGCTTAATGTGTCTAGATTGCCAACGATTGGACCGGGTTTACACAGATTGATGCACGTGGAACCAGACCTCGAAATCATTGATTCATCAAAGAAAACTAAATTGGGGATTTATTTGAGCTAGGAAAGATTGGGTCCAACCATGTAGGACTTTCGAATACGAATATTTACTCGTAGGAGACTTTACAGGACTAAAAAAGAGGAAATTTTAGGTTTGGAGGGTCTAGGGGTAAAATGGACTTTTTCAAGGCTAAGGGTAGTATCTTAATTACCTTAAAAATATAATTAATTATTTACTTAATAAGTTTGAGGGGAATTTTGGGGAGAGAGGGCCGAAATTGGGCTCTTGAAGTAAAGTCTTGCTCCACCCTGGTTCGAACCTAGGTGGAAGCAATGAATTAAATTGTCTTTAATTTAAGTTGGTAAATTAATGTAATTAATTATATTTATAATTAATA
Organism: Solanum chilense; assembly: GCA_032847665.1. NCBI lineage: Eukaryota > Viridiplantae > Streptophyta > Magnoliopsida > Solanales > Solanaceae > Solanum > Solanum chilense. The sequence continues at coordinate 50,795,876 of CM064963.1, read as the reverse complement.
TATGATTTAAAATAAAATGAAATTGGATTTTTAATAATTAAATAAATCCTTATTTGACTAAGTCCTAAACTAGACTTCAAGCCTAAGAAAACTCTTCTCTCACACGCTCATCTCTCTCTAACGTCTCTATCACTCTCACTCACATCTTTCTATGCCAAATAAAGTACAAAATTAGTAGGTAAACAAAATTTCTTCACACTTGATGAACTCACAAAAAAAAATATAAACAAACAACTAATCAAACATGTTAGGCAAATAGAGTGATTTTCCATCAAGTTGGTGTTGAAGCTCTTGGATTTGGACGTGTGTTTGGAGGGGTTCTTTTGGCAGCAAGTCGAGATTTGAAAGTCAAAAAGGTATGGGTTCTCTTCTCTCTTGGTCCATTTCCCTAGAGATCCCTTAGGTCAAAATATTCATTCTAAAATCTAGGATTGTTCCCCGTTGCTTTTCCCTGTCAGTAGCTCCCATTGAATCATAGGTTTGTTATGTTTGCTGGTACATAATAGGTATAAAACGTGTTTTCGTGATGATTATGTTTTTATATGTATGTTTGGAATTATGTGAATTATGTTGATGTCTCCGAAAAATGTAACTACGTGTGTATGTGGGTTTTGCCGTGGCTATTGTTCATGGTTTAGGACTTGAAATGGCATGATAGTTTTTTATATTTCATATACACATGTTGATGTAAATTTGATGTTAATATAAGTTGAAATTTGGATGATTTGAGGGATAATGTATTGTCTAAACAAATACATGAAGACTCACCTAAAACGTTCTAAATGCACTATGAAATTCCTCTAAGAACTATGGTGTAACTTGATGAAAGGATGATGAAAAATTAAAAGAAAATTTCCAGCTTCTATTGATGAATTTCATTCATAAAAGAAGGTTGAAAATGTTGAAAAAATGAATTAAAACAAGTGAGGTCCTGGAGGATTGAACCCGTGACCTCACCATGTTAAGAACCATGAAAATAATGAGGTAAAAAGAAATGTGGTGAAGGGAATTCAAACCATGGTATTGGCTGAAAATGTAACTTAGAAGAAAAAAAAATGAGAGGAGTGGGATTCGAACCCACCACCTCTCAATCAGATTTAAGGAAGAGTAAAAAAAATGTGAGGCGTGGGAATCAAACCCATGACATCTAGGCAGTGAAGGAGAGTAAAGAAAATGAATGAAAAGAAATGTGAGGCGTGGGAATCGAACTCACGACCTCTAGGCAGTGAAGGAGAGTCAAACGAATAAAAAAAAAGGAGATGTGAGGCATGGGAATAGAACCCACGACCTCCTAGGAAGATTCTAGGAGAAAATAAAAAGAAATTAAAGAGGGTATGTGGGGGGTTCAAACCCACAACCCCTCGGCCAAAGGAGTGAAATTAAAATTAATGAAAAAAAAGTAAAGGAGGTTGAAGGGGTTCCTGTCCCACATCCTCTTAGTTCTATTAACCGAAAAAACGAAGAGAGAAATTAAGGGGAAAATAAAATGAGTACTTTGGGGCTCGAACTTGGGTCCCCAAGCCGTATGGATCAAATAAAATAAATGAAAAAATTTAATTGTTGTCCAAGAGATTTGAAACCGGGTTCCCTTTCCCAAATTTCATATTGATACATAAGTCACAGGTGAATTAAATTTTCAAGAATAATGTTTCCTATTTAGATGGAATTCGAGATCTTGGCATACATACAAGATTCATAAGTCTTGTACCACATAATCTTAGGAATATATGAATCACTTAAACGAACTATGAACGAAGCCTCATGGATTTTAAGTATAGACCCATATGTTAATCATATGTCTAAAAATAAGTGAACCTAAGATGTACGCAATGAAATGATGGAATGAACAATGAAATGATGAAACTCTAGGAGGGTTAAGTAAGACTGTGAAACACACTTAATGGCCAAGTGCATTGGCATATGATGAAATGAACAATGAAATGATCAAATTAACAGAGAAATGATGAAATAAACAACGAAATAATGAAAGCCAAGAAGGGTTAAATGACAGTGTGAAACCCACTAAATGGCCAAGTGCATTGGCATATGATGAAATGAACAATCACATAAAATGGGGTGAGTTATTATTAATACCAAATGTGCTAATGTTAATTAATGTGGTGAGAACATGATATGAGGCTAATGTAAAAGATGAGATAAATCTCAAATGAGCCTAAGTAAATGTTACCAAAACATACTCACCTATGAGAGTGTAGAGTTAATGAAGAGACTAGTATCTATGAACACTCTAATGAAAGTATTGAGATTAACATACATAATACTAATGATGAGATGACAAATCATCTATTGAGCTATGTTGTTCTCATACTTGAAGCCACAACCATGACGTATGAGTTGAATGTAATGGAACTTTAAACTGAGCACCAATAGACTAGCTATGAGCGGTGATGCCTTCTTTTGAGAAAGGCAGAGGTTCACGTAACCTTCATGATCTGCTAGTCTTCGAACCTATACTGCCTATATAAGGATCTCGTGGGGTTCAATTCCCATGTACGCTAACATGTTTTGGGTCACTTTCACCGGTGATTCCGCCTCTTTTTTGTGTTGGTTTCATGACACTGGATTTCATGATGCTCACATGATCTATGTCGGTTAAAATTTAAGTTCCCAATGAATATGAGGCCATCCTCAAATGATGCACATAATGAAACGAATGATACAAAAGGTGTTAGGATAGGATAATCAAGAGGTTAGTTAGATTCATGTAATAACATTAGGTCCTTCTTGGTCATAGCACAAGGAACCCGATGAAAGTCTTAAACTACATCCTAAGTATAGCTGGTATTTACACTGGCCTATGAATAAAATGAAATGAAGTATGTATAAATGAACGAAGCAGACTCTGTGTTTGCTAAAGCAGACTCCCTAGTTGAAGTCCCATATGTTGAGCCCTCATTTTTGGATAGTCATAATGTCAGGTCCATGATTCCAAGGTCTCATGGCCTCTGAATGAATGATATGAACAACGTTATGTGTTATAGAAATTATGATATGTGCTATGTGTATGTTGTTGTGTGCTGTGTGCAAAATTTTAAGTATGATGATGCTTGTTATTCTCATGGTATAATTTTCCTAATCCAAACATTGAAAGCTCATAACTTTCCTAATAAAGATTGGAAAGTTCACTCACTTTCCTAATCTCAATTTGGCAAGTCCACTAACTTGACCTTTTATAATTATGTTTCTAGGAAAGAGCTATTCTTACTCATGTATTTCCTTGGTGTGTGCTTGCATATACCCATACTTAGTACAAGTGTGTACTAACCCAATACAACTCTAAACTTTTAGGTGCAGGTACAGGTGGACGCTAGAGCTATAGGATCAATGTTGTAGTTATTCAAACGTCGAGCATTCATCCGGACATGGTAGGCCCTCATGATTTCGAGGATTCTTACTCATTTACATTCTATATTAGTTGTAGGGTTGAGCTAATGGAGTATTTTCATTCGCTTTTCTTTCCCGTTTTTGTTCATACATTGGATTGGTGCCATTTTGGCAAGTACATCTTTATCCTTATAATAAACTGTTTCTTTCATTTGATGATCTTAATGTTTGATGGTTGATGTGAACAATTAAGTTTGTAGTAGAATGTTTATTAAGCATGATAAGAAATAAAATGTTTCAAATTTTCCGCTAAAATTAAACTAGCTGAAGTAAGAATGATGTATGTAGGCTTGTCTGCGACCTATGAGAGGTTAATGACTCCAGTCTCGTCGATGGTCTAGATTTCGGTCGTGACAAAGCTCGTATCAGACCCCTAGGTTAGATTTTGAGAAAAATAAGTTCAGGGATTACTCCATGAGATTTGTAAGATATACATCCCAGGAGAGGCCACCTTGTAGCAAGTGTGGCATAATGCATGGGGGACAATGTATGATGTACTCTAACGCTTGTTATAGTTGTGGCATACCGGGTCACATGATGAAGGATTGTCCTAATAGGAAGTCAAGAACAAGGGATGGAGAGAGTTCAACCTAATGGTCCAAGTAAAGAGGCTCCAAGGAGGCAACAATATTTCGCACTCAAGTCAAGGGGTGCAGGGGAAAGCACCTCTGGTGAAGTCTCAAGTGCATAGACTTAATTAGTCTTTCATGTATTTGACTGTGCATGTTGTTTACGCACTAGTATGAGGTTAATATGTTTGAGTCATCATGTTAGTTGCTGATTTGTATGACTTACTTGTTTACTTATGTTTTTTGCTTTGATGAGACTAGTTTAGGATAGAGTTCCATAGTCAATTAATGTAAAGCTACTAGTAGGTTTCAAGGATGTGCATCATTATGTTAATATGTGAATCAGATATTCACCAATGGGGAGTATTGAATTAAATATATAATCAGACATTCAATAGATGACTTACTTATTGTTACTAAAAAGTAGTTTCACTCGGGGACGAATGTTCCTAAGGGGGGGATAATGTAACGACCCTAAAAATTGATATGCTAAGTAATTCTTAATGTGTCTAGATTGCCAACGATTAGACTGGGCTTACACGGATTGATGCACGTAGAAACAGTCCTCCGAATCGTTGCTACATCCAAGCCAACTAAATAGGGGAGTTAGTTGAGCTAGGAAAGATTGGGTCCAACCATGTAGGACTCTCGAATACGAAGATTTATTTGTAGGAGTCTTTACAGGACTAAAAAAGAGGAAATTTTAGGATTGGAGGGTCTATGGGTAAAATCCTCTTTTTCTAAGCTAACGGGATTATCTAAATTACCCTAAATATATAATTAATTATTTAATTAATAAGTTGGAGGGGAATTTTGGGGAGAGAGGGACGAAATTGGGCTCTTGAAGTGAAGTCTTGCTCCACCCGGGTTTGAACCTAGGTGGAAGCAATGAATTAAATTGTTTCTAATTTAAGTTGGTAATCACAATTGATGAACTCAGAACAAAAATTATAAACAAACAACTAATCAAACATGTTAGGCCAATAGAGGGTTTTTCCATCAAGTTGGTGTTGAAGCTCATTGATTGGGATGTGTGTTTGGAAGGTTTCTTTTGGAAGCAAGTCGAGTTATGAATGTCAAAAAGGTATGAGTTGTCTTCTCTCTTTGTCCCTTTCCAAAGAGACCTCTTAAGGTCAGAATATTCATTCCGAAAACTAAGATGGTTGTCCCTGTCTCTAGTTCCCATTGAATTATAGTTTTGTTATGTTTGCCGGTTCAAAACTTAGGATGAACGTGTTTTCTTGATGATTGTGTGTTTAAATGTATGTTTGGAATTATGTGAATTATGTTGATGTCTCCGAAAATGTAACTACGTGTGTATGTGTGTTTTGTCGTGGCTATTGTTCATAGTTTAGGACTTGAAATGACATGATAGATCATTATATTTCATGTACACATGTTGATGTAAATGTGATGTTCATATGAGTTTAAATGTGGATGATTTGAGGGGTAATGTCTTGGATGAACGAATACATGAAGATGTACCTAAAACGTTCTAAATGCACTACGAAATTCTCCTAAGAACTACGGTGTAACTGTATGAAAGGATGCTGAAAAATTAAAAGAAAATTTTCAGCTTCTATTAATGAATTTCCTTTTGCAAAGAGTGTTCAAAATGTTAAAGAGTAGTCACATAAGCCCGTCTATCTATCTGTGATAGAAGATTAGTCACATAAGAGGTGTAGAAATCTCGGTCCAACTTCTCATTGTATTGTTCCAAAGAACGAGTTTTCCACTAAAGTCGGTGTCTAGGGAAGAGATTGTGGATCTCTGGCATGGTTGGGAGACTTCCCGTAAGGACCCTCCTATCTAGTGTAAGGGTCCGTGTCATGACGCCTTTATCATTGTGAAACTTGGCGTCTGAATACACTTGATATTGCCCGTCGACACACCACTTGTTGGGCTGGTCAGCAATCGGGGTGAGAGCATGATTCGGTGAGCCAGGAGTGAAATAAGAATTGTCAGCCTCATCAGATGAGGCAGACTGCGCAGTTGTGGCGGGTACAGGGACATCTGCGGACCCTGAGGCTTACTCCTACCACGAAACTCCTAAGGAGCCAGGCGCTTCTTCTTCATGTGTAGCTGACCCAGGAGGTGTATCGGTCAGTGTGCACTCCTCATCAGACTGGGAGGCAGTGACTACGCCGGACACCACCTTTTTGGGCGTAGCTCTAGTTTCCCGTGCAGCTCGAGATGGAGTGGCAGTGCCTGCGGGCACATACTCGAGATCATGCTCATCATCAGAGCCAATGACCAGGCGAGCACACAGGGAGAAAGACTTCGAACGCCCACATGCGTAAACTCAATCTTGTTTTGGTGCCATTAGAGATAGTACCTTTAAGGAATCAATATTAGTACTAGAAGGAGAAAACAAAACAATCAAAAACAACACGAAATAAATATAAGAGCAAAGTTGTAGCAACATTTCTATAGTAACAGTGAAACACGACGAACTAGATGAAGGCTTTTCCTATGTACGACGGACAGTCATGGGATCCGTCATGTCTTACTTAAAACTATGTTTATGTAGAGACAAATGAAGGAAAGTCTCTGACAAGTATGATGGCTAAGCAGGACGAACCGTCGTTATAATGATAGTCCGTCGTCGATGTCCTCCGGGGGGTACTTAGAAAAAAAAGTATGGAGATCCTTAGTATAAGGGTCTCTGACCTTCACGATGGTTGTGCAGGACGGACCATCGAGGGCATGATTGTCCGTCGTAGAAGTTCGTCAGAGGACACTTGGAAAAAATTCGAGACCCTTAGGACAAGGGTCTCTGACAAGTATGACGGCTAAGTAGGACGGACCATCGTGACAATGACGGTCCGTTGTAGATGTCCGTCAGAGGACACTTAGAAAAAGTATGGAGACCCTCAGGACATGGGTCTCTGACCATCATGACAGTTGTGCAGGACGGACCGTCGAGGGTATGACGGTCCTTCGTTGATGTCCATCAGAGGACACTTAGAAAATGTAGGAGAAACTTAGAAAAAGGGTCTCTTACCGTCACGACGGTTGTGCAGGACGGACCATCGTGGGAATGACTGTCCATCGCATGGATCTTTTGGTGGACATTTAGAGAAAACGAACAGTGGGATGTTTGAACAGACACTATGATGGTCCGTCGTGGGTACGACAGTCCGTCATCAGGGTCTCGTTCTGTCATTCAGTGACAGAACTGGGGATGCCACAATCATCCCCTATGACTCAAATGGAATTTTTAGTGTTAACCTACATGTGTATAAACCAAATACCTAGAAAACTATCAATATTAAAGCACCTATTTCTAGAGATTTAACAATGCAATTTAAAGATTCTTAACCTAGGTCAGAAAAAAATAGATCAAAGAATGAAGACCCACAAAAAAGAAATAGGCTAATACGAATTAAAAAACAAAACTGCAATGTAAATTGGTAGAGATCAGAGACACATACCTGAGAATTTGAGAAAAAAAATGCAAGGGAGGTACTTAGTGATCAAGAATAGAACCACAGCAACCGACTCTGACTAGTAGAAAGGAGATATCCGAAATTGTGGAATTTGGGGAAGCAATTGGTTGATAGAGAAGAGAGCTAGGAAGTTGGAAGTTGGAAGTTTAAAAGGGAGGGAAATGGGAGAAAGTTGGAAGGAAATGGGTGAAATGAAGGGTTGGGGTTTTTTAATTTTACCAATTTTTCAAATTACCCCAAACCGGGTCGGGTCGGGTACGCTCATTAATGGTGCAATGAGTCCCTGACGACGGTCCGTCGCAGATATGATTTTCCGTCATTGGTTCCATCACCTGTAACCTACTTTTGAAAATAAATGAAAGACATACCTGGCACGGCGGATTCATGCGACGGTCCATCGCGTGCATGACGGTCTATTGATGTGTCTATCACTGACTATTGCAGTGTGATTTTCTTCACAATTTTTTGGTGATGTGCCTGCCAATCTAAAACCCATTAGTAGAAAATTCTACCATTACTAGAAAGAAAACTATAAGTATCGGGTTTCCTCCTTTCAAGCACCTGATTTAACGTGGCGGCACGACTGAAGACACTTGATTACTCAAACTTCATCAAGATGGTATGCCTCGATTACTTCATTTGCTAATTCAGCATATCCAAAATAGATTTTTATGCGTTGTCCATTCACCTTGAACAGCACACCCTTATTAGTTTCCAACTCAACTGCTCCATGAGGGAGTAGTTGGGTAACCAAGTAAGGACCAGTCCATTTAGAATTGAGCTTGTATGAAAACCAACGCAAACTTGAATTGTATAAAAGCACCTAATCCCCAACCATAAACTCTCATTTTTCAATTTTTAGGTCATGGTGCTTCTTCATATTTCCTTTGTATTATATAGCAGATACCGATTGGAGCTCAGCACTCTTCCTCATGGACCTACAAATGTTGAAGGTTGCTTCTTCATTGTTCAACCGAAATTTCATCTGCCCCTTTTCCATATCAACTAAGGGTCTACCCGTAGCAAGGAATGGCCTCCCAAGAATAATAGGCACTTCAAAATTGTCTTCACAATAAAGAATAACAAAATCTGTAGGTATGAACGACTCCACATTTACTAGCACATCGTGGAGTATCCCTATAGGTCTTTTCACTGTTCTATCAGCCATCAGTAGCCGCATCTCAGTGGGCTTTGGGTCACCCAAACCCAACTTCTTATAAATCAAGAGGTGCATGAGATTTGTGTTTGCCCCCAGATCACATAATGCTTTCGAAAAATGTAATGATCCGATTGTACAAGGAATAGTGAATGCACCCGGATCTTTATTCTTTTGTACAACAGATCTTGTAGCAATATCACTACAATGCTGCATTCTATCATCATCCTTGAAAGTGACCGATCTTTTCTTTGTAACCAGATCCTTCATAAACTTGGCGTAACCGGGCATTTGTTCTAGAGCTTCTACCAAAGGGAAATTGATAGAAATTTGCTTCAACATTGTTATAAAAGACTGATATTTCCCATCCTCGGGCTTTTTCACTAATCTTTGAGGAAAGGGTGGTGGTTGTCTAGGCATGGGAATTACCCTTGTAGGCACTTCAACATATTTTCCAGTGTAATCTTCTACTTCACCACTACCCTCTATCAACTTATCATTATCTTTTATCACCTTTTCCTCCTTAGACGGCATAGGTGGGTCAATGATCTTCATACCACCTCGAGTAGTGATTGCCATATAGTGTCCATCATTTTTTGGATTTTGGACAGTGTTGCTAGGAAGAGTGCCTGGTTGCCGTGTATTCTCAGTCACAGATAATTGGTCCATTTGCAACTCAATCTTCTTAATCGATGTTGCATGTCATTTTGTGCAACATATCCTCAACACGCACCACAATATCTCCACCATCCGTAGGAGTAACTTTAGGATTTTGAGGAGGGACATAGGGCCCTTTCCTATCATTTATGTTACAATAGTTACCCCTGTTGAAGTTGTTGTCGCCGTTGTAGTTTCCATCTCAAACATAATGACCCTCACAGTTATAGTTACCATAGATCCAACCTTGGCTTCCTTGACCTTGGTGCTAATTCTCCTGATTTGAGCCTCAGGCACTCGGATGGAAACCCCCCCCTCCTTCTGCTCATTAACCGCATAGGAATCCTCCGCATAATAGCATTCATCATTTGGTGGTGGTAGTTTAGACAAGTAGTTAACTGCATTTATCTTTTCTGCACCCCCAGTGACATGTTTTAATACCAACTCAGGCTCAGTTCTCATCTGAGCCATCTCTTCACGAATCTCATCTGTTGTTGGGTTGTGAGTGGATTGCACTGTGAAAGTATTTATCCCAGTATATGACATCCTACTACTCCATGTTTTATTGTTCCGGGAGATTTTCTCTAACTTTTAGGCAATCTCATCATAAGGACACTCCCATAAGAACCACCCTCTATAGTATCTAACACCGCTTTATTATTATCATCCTTTCCCCGATAGAAGTATTCCTTCAGTGACTCATCATCTATGCGGTGATTGGGGACTCTTCTCAAAAATGAGGTGAATCTATCCCAAGAACTACTAACTGACTCTCCTGGTAGAGCCACAAAGTTGTTCACTCTGTCTTTGTGGTTTAGTTTCTTGGAGACCGGATAGTAACGTGCTAAGAAAATGTCCCATAGTTGGTTCCAAGTAAAAATTGAGTTATAAGGGAGCTTAGTGAACCAAATAGCAACCTCTTCCATCAGTGAGAGAGGAAAGACTCTTAGCCCTATTACATCCCAATCCAAATCAGGCCTCCCTACACAACTTTTACACACTGCCCTTACCTTAGCTATATGGGCATGTGGATCCTCAGAAGGTAGCCCTTAAAACAAACTCTGGCAGTGCGTATTTGCATCAGACTACTAGTTACCACAAAGGTGTCGCCTTGTGGTAGAGGGGGCAAGACAAGTGGCCCATCAGAGTCTGCAATATTATCATAGCCTCTGTATTATTCTTGAGGGCGTGGAGCGGGATTCTGTCCCCTTTGTTGATTTTCACCCGGATCATCGAGTAATAACTGTCCATGAACATCAATCGGAGCGGGGATGTTCTGGTTTGGATCATCATCGTTAATACCTAAGTTTCGATTCATGTTGCGTAGTGTACGCTCTAATTCGTGGTCGTAGGGAAACAAGGGTTCTCTTCCTCTCCGTATATTTGGCATACAAGGAAGATAGTTCTGCAAGAATCATAAACAATAAACAAAGTAAAATTAAGAAAATATTGACTAAACTATAGTAATAAGTTTAAGTTAATCTAAAAGATACATTCCTCGGCAACGATGCCAAAATTTGATACGCTCAAACTTACTTCTCAAATAAGAAGTAAAGCGGTCGTATCAAGTAAAGAACCCAACTAATGAGGTTGGGATCGTTCCAACGAGGAAAATAGTTCAGACTTAACTTTAATCTATTATTACTATTATTTAGTCAATCATTTCCTTAGAAAACAAAAGACAATAAAAGGGGGGGGGGGGTTATTTCTAAATTAATAAATATAACTAACTAAATTAAAGTAACAACTAACAGATTCAAATTTTGGAGTTTAATCAATTAACCAAAGTAACTAGGGTTTAAGTGTTGCCCACATGTTCCTAACTTGATAATTCTAACTATAACAATTCTTTCCTAGTATATTGCATGCAAAGTGAGAAGTTATGTATTTCTAAATCCTTGGTCCGGCATCTAGAAAATTTCACTCCGCACCTTGGTCCGGCTATGTGTGTTGTGATACTAACCCTCACCTTTACCTCATATTAAGCATCATAATCGATATTTGACTAAGTTATTACCTCGTACCAATCAATACTAGCCTATTAGATAGTATACACTAAATCTATGTTGATAATTATTTTCATATTATCTACCTCCTTGGTCCGGCAAGTAGCGTTAAGGCGAGTTCTAACGTTTGCCATTTTTGTAAAAGACTTCTAAGTGAAAGAATTATCAATACATCACTACTAGAAATTTGACTTACTGCAACGCTTATTTAGCAACGGTTATACCATCGTAGCAATAGCTAACCTATTACAACGGTTATAACCGTGGCCAAATATCCTTGAATCTAATAGAACAATTCTTAAAATAAACTGTTGCATAATCCCGATAACCGTCCCTATAGAGAAGGTATAGCAACAAGTTTTAAAACCGTTGCTATAGACAACTCTATGGCAACGGTTTTTTAGAAAAATAATTCTGATTTTTTAGCCCTAAATATTTTTCCCTCCTAAAAAAATATATTTCCCTCCAATATAATTAGTCCCTCCTAAAAAAATAATTCTTATTTATTAACTTTTTAGAAAATGTAAAGAAAAAGAATGAAATTGATTAGAAACCCTTATTTTTCAGAAATTTCATCAAAGCAATGTGAGAGAGATTTTGTGGGTGAAGCTGCATGTGAAAGGAATTTCTGAAGATTTTGGTGAGAAAAACGAAATTTGTTGGTGAAGCTGTTGGTGAAGCTCGTTGGTGAAGCTTGTTGGTGAAGCTGTTGGTGAAGCTTTGGTGAAGAGCTGTCGGTGAAGTTGTTGGTGAAGCTCGTAGGTGAAGCTGTTGCTGAAGCTCGTTGTTGAAGCTCGATTGTGAAGCTGTTGCTGAAGCTCGTCGGGGAAAACAACCAGGTTGTTCTTTTTGGTGGTGTTTTTGAGGTTCGACTATGAATTCATCTTATAATGTTTAAGTTTTCTATGCTAGTTCATGATTTCTAGGTCCCCATTGAATTAATTTTGAAACATGTTAAAGAATAATATATGGGTTAGTCTTAAACCTATGTTATTTGCTCCAATATAGTTAGTGTATAAACTTCCCCTGTTTGATTCTGTGATATATAAGAGAGTCAAAATCTAGTGCTCCAAGTTTGTGGATCTGTAGGTATTTCTTTCTGCATATTTTTTTGTTTTAGCTGAATTCTTCCTTAATATTCCCCATTTGATGTGAATGTGGACAAAAATTACTCCCAAATTACTTCCTACTGGTATTTGTTTCACTTTTTGTTGACTGATATGGCTTAATTTGAGAGCAAAAATGAAGAAAGTAATGTTCAAAATTTCGAGCATATGCAGACAGCAGAGTATGCTTTTCATTTGATTTTCTGTATTTAATATTTTTCTACTTTCAACTTTCCATGGCAAAGAAAATCTTATTCTTTACAACAACTGGTGTACATAAGATTTGGGCAAAAAGGAGAAAAAAATAACAAAACCTTCTGTTTCTGACTGCTAACATTGTTGATTTATTACTACAGATAGACTATATAGTATATACTCATAGTTGTAAGTGTATATATATAACGACTAATGTACATAATATGAGTATATAATAAGATGTCAGCTAGACTTGCTGCGCAACTTAGCAGCTTCTGAGCTAGTTGTTGTCATGAAAGATTCTCCACAACCACATTGTCCAGTTGCATTTGGATTGACAAATATGAACTCAGATTTGTTCATAATATCAAGTATTTCAGTTTTGATGTTTATGAGACAAATATAACGATAAACCAGGTTAATGAATAGCAATATATTGGAGTGCAACTGGGTGATGCAAGTTAGTGCTACTAGAATTCACGCAGTTAAAGTATGGCGGATCAGTTTCACAAGGACAAAGATGACAAAACTATATAGTTTTTGGACTCAATCTCGCTAATCAGTATATGAAGTTCATATTCCTCTCATTTTAAAAAGGGAAGACATGAATCATGGGTGAAGTCTGTATAATTTGAAAAAATATATTGTTATTCTCATTCATAGGAACCACAGACAATGAGACGAGAGAAAGTAAAGAGAGACAAGAGATTGCACTATAGCTAGACATGACAAGCAAACGAAAATCAGTAATGTAATTGCTTTTCTATTACACCTTATTTTTCCTTAAGGTGGAGTCCTGAAAGTACATGATAGGATAATCTAGAGAAAGTTACAACACAAGTCGCAAAGGTTATCTTCAATTTTGTTTTTGATTATTAAGAGATGTTTAAACTTGAGTATCATTGTCGTTTTACTTTGAAATACATTCGGATTCTGATATTGTCTATGTCTTTTGCTTGTTCGATTGAATGTTATTTTCCCTTATGAGTCACTGCCAGCATAAACTGTGACACATAATGCCCTATTTATTCGTTAAAGTTAATGACATTGTGTGGATTTGTGCATTTTGCTTTGATCATTCCGGAAGCACAAATTGATTTGCTTTGTATGATTTACTTCTCACTTTACATGTTCGTTGTGTTTTATTTGGATGCAGTGTCTATAATTTAAACTGGCTATAATTGTGTTAGTCTTAGGAATTTGTGTGTCATTAATAGAAATGTGTGGAACTTGAATTTGTTTTTCAAGTTTTTAAATGCTTGCACAATTCATATTATATTGACAGTGAATGTACATTTTATTAAAAAGAGACCTTTTTAACATGTCTTTAAACATTCCTTCTCTTCCAAAGTTTCCATATAACTATGGCTTGTATGAGGTTCATGATATGCTGCAATTTGGGGGCTTCTCTTGTTTTTTTGCAACTTGAATGGCCTGCAATAACTCCTTGCTGATATTACTGCGAAGTTCTGACTCAAACTGAGAGCTCAAACAGTCTTCTTTTTCAATCCATTCCCTAAATCTGCTTACAGAGTCTCTTTCTCTTCTCCACCATTTGATTTACTTAGCTAGACGATATTTGTTTGATTCAACATTGTAACATAGAAAGAATATAGTCCTTGTCTTTGTGCTTCATAAAATATTGTATCCATTGTGCCACTGTTATATATACATGGAATATAGAGATAGATAGTTCAAACCAACAAGTATTTCAGCAAGAAATTAAACCTTGTCACATATATAAATATCTTTTTTACTTATCTTGACCACCTTTTAATTAAGTTGGGTGGCCTGACTTTAAAAGCAAAACAGACTCATTCATTGTCTTATAACAAGCAGCCAATAACAAGCAAACAAATGTACAAACGCAATTACACAAATACATAATTGCATTTTGTATAATTAGTCAAAGCAAGAGGCCAGTGATATTACATCCTGTTTCTGTCATAAAATATTTGTTAGTAACAATAGAGTCATTGTGCCACTGTTTTTTTTGTATGTGTGATTAAAAAAAAAGGATTTTTTTGATGGAGTTTTCTAAGCTAAGCTACTTATCTTGGACTTGTATCTCTTATATTTTTTCCTCTCTTTGGCTTGGTTTCCTACTAATATTGTGTGATTATGTTATTTATAGGCTTGACTGAAACAGACCCAAAGGTAACACCTAAGGATTTTTGAAGTAGTTCGTTTGGAACCCGAGAAGGCTGATTGGTAAGAAATTGAAAGTAATAGAAATTTTCTGCTATATGGTAGTTGTTAGATTGACCAGCTAACTCCCTTGTGTTTTTTTATAAAGAGAATATGAGTTGTTATAGTTTGTTTGAACTACTTTTTCCATGTGAATATTCTGTTATTATTTTACAAATACATCAACTGTTTTACTAGAATCAAAACAAATGTATTGATAGTCATTTTGTTTGCTTGTTGCAGTCTATTGCTATAATGTATGTTATTTACTCTAATCTAGGTCTGTCCTTATTGCTTTGAAATGTTTTTTACGTGTGCCTTTAGTCATTCATTTGTATAAAGTTTATTAAATGGTGGAAGCTGCTAATAACTTAACTTGTCAATATTTTTTGGTTCTACTATTAGTGTTGTAAATGTTTGTTGTTGAATTGATGTGAAGGTTTGAGATTCGATTAATCTAAAAGTTCGAGTTGTTAAGTTCTTTCGATATTATTTGTACGCATGAATTTATTGGCTTTAATGTTTTGCACATGTAATGTAGGATAAATATTCAATGGATTTTGGAGATAAAAGTTGGATGAATCTCCGAAGATCCACCAATGAATATATTGATGGAGTTAATGATTTTCTTGATAAAGCATTTGAACGAGCTTCCCAAGGAAATGAAATATTGTGTCCTTGTAAGAAGTGCTTTAATCGTAATTGGCATTGCCGAAATATGGTAGAGGATCATTTGATGTGCCATGGATTTGTTCATGGATACACCAAATGGGTTTTTCATGGTGAAGGATTTTCCTCAAGAAATACGCCACATTCAACCGATGAAGAAGAAACTTCTAACATGCATGACGACATTGATAGATTACTTCATGATACTTTTAGAAATATTGTAGATGATCAGAGAGATGAAGGAGTGAGGGAGGGTCCACATGAATATGCAAAGAGATTTTTTAAATTAGTGGAGGAAGGGAAAGAAGATTTGTATCCAGGGTGTAAGAATTTTTCTAAGTTGAGTTTTACCATCCGGCTATACTTGTTTAAATGCATTCACAAGTTGACTGATGTGGCCTTTTCAGATTTATTGGACTTGATAAGAGAGGCATTTCCATTTGCTCAGATACCCGACTCGTTTTACAAGGCAAAAAAGGTCATAAAAGATTTGGGTCTTCATTATGAGAAAATACATGCTTGCACTAATGATTGCATATTATTTTGGAATGACAATGCAAAGTTAGATAATTGCTCTGTGTGTGGAGCTTCAAGATGGAAGAATGTTCGGAATGACTTAAATAATAAGATTACGAAAATCCCAGTGAAGGTTTTAAGGTACTTTCCTTTAAAGCCTAGACTTCAGAGGATATTCATGTGTTCTGAAACATCTGTAGCTATGAGATGGCATGATACTGAACGACTTAAAGATGGAAATTTAAGACATCCTGCAGATGGTGAAGCTTGGAAGGATTTTGATTCATTGCATCCTAACTTTGCTAATGATGCTCGTAATGTTAGATTGGGTCTTTCAAGTGATGGTTTCAATCCATTCAGAACTATGAGCATTTCCCATAGCACATGGCCAGTTATGTTGATGAACTATAATTTATCTCCATGGACTTACATGAAGTCGGAGAATATTATGTTATCAATGATTATTCCAGGTCCATCGTCTCCGGGAAATGATATAGATGTATACTTGCAACCACTGATTCCGGAGTTGAAGGAACTATGGGAAGTGGGAGTTGAAACATATGATGCTGTAACTAATCAAACATTTCTAATGCATGCAGCTTTATTGTGGACAATTAGTGATTTTGCAGCTCTAGCAATGCTTTCTGGATGGAGCACCAAGGGGAGATGGGCATGCCCCACTTGTAACCATAATACTTGTTCCCAATATCTCAAACATAGTCGCAAGATGTGTTACTTGGGTCATCGAACGTTTTTACCTCCTGATCATCCATTCAGAAGAGATAAAAGATCATTTAATGGTAAAGAGGAGCATAATGTTGCACCTACTCCATTATCAGGTGCACAAATTCTTGAAGAGCTTCGTGAATTAAAATGTATTTGGAAAGAACAAAAAGAAAAGAAAACGAAAGAATGATGGTCCATGGAAGAAAAAATCCATATTTTTTGAGTTGCCATATTGGGCAACAAACAAATTGAGGCACAATCTTGATGTGATGCACATAGAGAAGAATATTTGTGACAGTGTGCTTGGGACTTTATTGGATATACTTGGAAAGTCCAAAGATCATATAAGTTCTCGCTATGACTTGTATGAAATGGGGATACGTAAAGAGCTTCAACCTCTAAAAGATTGTGATACAGGAAATATCCATCTAGCTAAAGCTTGTTTCTCTATGACACCAGATGAGAAAAAGTTATTTTGCACCGTCTTAAAAGATGCCAAATTACCAAAAGGGTGTGCTTCTAATATATCAAGTCGTGTGCAAATTGAAGAGATGAAAGTATCAGGATATAAAAGTCACGATGCTCATTTCATAATGCATTACTTGCTCTAGGTTGCAGTCAGAAAAGTGTTACCCAAGAATGTAGCTATGGTCTTGATTAGATTGGGGAATTATTTTAGAGCCACATGTAGCAAGGTTATAAGAAGAAGCGATCTTGATAAGATGAAAGCAGAAATCATAGATATTGAATGTGAGCTTGAAAAGATTTTTCCTCCATCTTTTTTTGATATAATGACACATTTACCTATCCATTTAGTAGATGAAATTAAGCTTGGAGGCCCAACTCATTTGCGTTGGATGTATTCTACAGAGAGAACTATGTGTGACTTCAAGGGGCTTGTTCGTAATCGAAAAAATCCTGAAGGATCAATAGTAGAAGGTTTTTTAGCTGTAGATTGTTTGAACTTTATTTCCATATACCTACCTAATACGGTGAAGACAAAATTAAGTAGGTGTGAAATAGAGGATGATGAGTACATTCAAACAGAGGAAGGTGGTGTTTCACATTTATTTCCGAAGACAGGTCATCCAATTGGAAGTGAGAATATAAGGAAAGGCAAGATTTTTAACATGGAGCAGCATGAGTTGTTTGAAGCACATCGATATACTTTGTTCAATACAGGAGATGAACAAGTAGAGGCATTTATCAAGTAAGATAATAAACTTCATTTAGATGTTATGATAATGTATTTAAAATTTCATTTCATTTATAAATACACATTGATTAAATTACGTTACATGCTTACAGGGAACATAAGAGCTTAACTGATAATCGTACTAGAGGCAATGCATGGGTAAAAGCACAGGTCCATAGTAGAGAATTTGGTGATTGGTTTAGTGAAAAAGTTAAAAATATTGAAGTGTCCAATCATTTAAAATGGCTAGCTAAAGGGCCTAACTTTGTGGCAAAAAGATATACTGGATATTTCATTAATGGATATCGATTTCATACGAAGACACGGGATGCCCCTTGTAAAACTCAGAATAGTGGAGTGACTTTGTCAGCCACAACGGATAGTTTTGCTAGTGCTAGGGACCAAAATCCTGTTGATGGAATGGTTCTCTATTACGGAATAATTCAGGATATCATTGAGATTGATTATTGGGGTTGCTTTAGTGTTGTACTTTTTAATTGTGATTGGTTTCATAATGAAGTCAATGAATATGGATTGACTCGGGTATATTTCAACAAAAAATGTAGTACAAATGATCCTTTTGTACTAGCATCTCAAGTGCATCAAGTTTTTTATGTGGAAGACCCGGTTGAGAAAAATGTTTATTATGCAAGAAACAAGGTCCCTGTGGATTTGTATGATTTGGAGGAAGAGAATTGTCCTAATATTGAAGAAACATTTTGGAGAGAGCCTAATGATGATATTGGTTCATCAGAAAGATTAGTTGATGTAGATGTTAGATGGTCTAGAGAAGATCTTCCTGTTGATATCATCGATGCTCCTTCCATTGCACAACATTCACAAGATGAAGCTATGGAAACATCGGAAGAGGAGGATGACTTTGATGATACTGATTGGGATTGGATGGAAGATGATGATTGACAAAGGATCTTGTGGACTTGTTCGAATACATTATGTTTTTTTTTCTTATAGTAAGTAATGAATATCATTTGAGTTGCATCATATAGATTATGAATGTTGAGTGAACTGTATTTTCTATCTCTTCTTTTTATTTCTATATTTTTTTTTTCATGTTATGGTAAGTCCTTTTTCTCTCTTATTGATCATTTTCATTCTTCTTCTTTTTGCAGTTTCTCTGAGCAATTTCAATATATTAGTGGACTAGCAAATCAGTAGGTTCTTATCTCTTATTAAGGTCCAACACTCCAGGTTCGTATCTCGCTTTTATGATTCTTTGAACACTTCTTCGCTATATCTCTCTTTGAGTACTTAATGTACATTCTATGAATGTGATTGAGTGCAGAAAAATTTATTGTGGACAGTAACAAACCTACTATGTGTGATTGTGGACAGTAACATACTTGCTGCTCTTATAATTCCACCAATTGGCTTCCTAAAAACACTCTAAATCTTGTGTGTGATTGTGGACAGTAACAGACCTACTAGATGTGATTCAGTTTGTAATATCTTTGTAACTTTTTAGTTTCTTCTACTTTCACACAGGTCAAAATAGTCATAGGTATGAGTCAACAAGAAACTTCAAAAAGAACCAAAAAAGCCAAAAAGAAGACATTTGCTAAACCGGGATCGTTATCATTCTTGGCAAATAAGAAACGACGGTTATTGACAACAAATGAAATTATTAAAGAAATAGAGTGCGAGAAAGGACATCTGCTCAAATTAATTGGAGGACAACAATCAGTAGCACCACAATCTGAAGCAAAAAGACAATCTTCCGAGGAGTTGCCTTTTGAAAATCAGCCTGTCGAGGAGCTGCCTGTTGTGCACCCTGTCGAGGAGCTGCCTCTTGAGCAGCCTGTCCAGGAGCTGCCTCTTGACCAGCATGGCAAAGATTTTCCTTTCGAGGATCAAGTGCAAATGAATTCTGTTACTCCTCAAACAAATGATCAACCTGAAGAACAAGGTAACATATAAGATTACAAACCTATTAAATGTATTCATAATTTTTAATCATATTTCTTTTATTTTTTTTATAGCTGGAGTTCTTTCCAGTCCAAATAAAAGAGGTAGAACGCAAATGCATGATGTTCATGCCCGAAAAGAACGTAAGTTGATCATACTGAATAGTCAAAATCAACCTGTTGGTCCTACGGATGATGTTGTCATAGAGCTAAGTAGCTTCCTAGGAACATTAGCTAGAAATGCGACTCTTTGCCCATTTGATATATTGGATTGGAGGAGCATGGACACTAAAAAGGATTTGTGGGATTATACCAAGGTTTGTAGTTTATAATAATAAATTATTTGTAAAAGTATTTTACTTCTATTGGCTAATTGAATGACACAAAATTATAGGGGAAATATATTATTCCTGAAGCTGTGTACCATTGGGCTATGGTAACAATTCGAGATGCTTGGAGAAGACATAGAAGTGATTTGAAGCTTAATTATTACGATCCATATGAAAATGATGCAGTTCGAATGGCAAAAAAGCCTGGTCATATTCCAGAATGTCAATTTAGAGAGCTTCTCAAATATTGGAATTCTGAAAAATTCAAGGTAAAAATGTAGTTCAGAATATCAATTTTTTTAATAAGTAGCATTTGTACTAATATTGACAGATTGTTATAAAGGAAAGACAGACTAATATTGACCTCGTCTAGTACACTATATAACACTAATATACCTTCGATTAACATTACTGATTCATTTCTTTGCAGAAAATGTCTGAAACAAATGCAAAGAATCGAAAAAAA
The DNA here is from genome assembly GCA_032847665.1 of Solanum chilense. Classification (NCBI taxonomy): domain Eukaryota; kingdom Viridiplantae; phylum Streptophyta; class Magnoliopsida; order Solanales; family Solanaceae; genus Solanum; species Solanum chilense. The sequence goes on along the minus strand of CM064963.1, from coordinate 50,775,323 downwards.
CTGATGAATCCACACACTGCTGGCAAAAAGAGTTTCGCTTTAGTTCGTAATAAGTTGGTGAGTTCTCTGATATATTATTTTTTAATGAAATTTTCTTTTGGATCTCTTCCAATGTGAGTTCAGTTTTTATATATATTTCAATTCGACTAGGAGAAAGATAAGGAGACAGTATCATCTAAGGATATCTTTGTGGTTACAAGAACAAGAAAACCTGGGCGATCGTACAAGGCCTCAAATGAAGATACTACTAGTAAAATTGTATGGGCCTGTCTATTTTAATTTTTTTTGTTGAGATCAATTATTTATTTCATAAGATTGTATTTGTTGGATATACTTTGGTAGGCTGAAATGGAGAAAATTGAAAAACAAATAAGCATAAATGGTGAGTACGTTGATGCATTTTCAAGCGTCATGGGTCCTGAACATCCGGGACGTCTAAGACTATATGGCGCAGGAGTTACAAAGACTACTTTGAAAAAAAAAGTTGGCAATTGGGAATCAACTTTAAGTACAACAACTGATGGAATGCAGGAAATGCAAGAGAGGATGCAGAAAATGGAGAAACAATGGAGGAACAAAAGAAAATTATGCGACAAGAAGTTATTGCAGATGTTATTGCACAACTTAAGCATGCGGGATTAATTGATCCTAACATATTGGCAGCATTGTCGACTCCTTCACCAAGAGAATCTACTTCTGTTCAAGGGGCTAAACAAGGTTGGTGTAGCTAATTCTATGTTTTGATTGGTATTTGTTGTTGCTACTTGCTATTGGATTAGAATGGAATAGCTAATTACTGCATGTAGTCTGGTTTCTTGTTTATGTTAATTAAACATGTGTCTTGTAGCATGATAGTGTTGTTTCTACTGCTTGTAGTCTAGACTCTTGTTTCTGCTGCTGGACTATCTTGTTTCTGCAGCTGCTGTCTTGTTTTTGCTGCTGGCCTATCTTGTTTCTGCAGCTGCTCTCTTGTTTCTGCTGCTGGTCTATCTTGTTTCTGCAGCTGCTCTCTTGTTTCTGCTGCTGGTTTCTTGTAGCATTATACATAGTGTTGAATCCTAGCTTCACGATTATGCTTAGTCGAGCCAACGTAGTAGCTAATTACTGCATGTAGTCTGGTCTCTTGTTTCTGCTGCTGCTTGTAGAAGTTTGAATGCGCGCAGCTAGTAGAGTGAAAACAAGTTTGGGATGTCATAATTCACCTCTTGCTATTTGTCTTGAACTCCACATTCAGAATTGGGAACACCTCTGTTTTCTTGGATAAATTCTGGACTCTGTACTTGATCAAATGAATACTGCATTTTTTTGGGATTTTGTTTAGTAGAGTGAAAATTATTAGGGAACTCACCAAGAGCATCAATTGCAGCTTTAGCTTCTTTAATCAGCCAATCAATAGCCTTACTTGGACAGTCACACCCAAGCCTATCTTGCACATCATAGAACTGAATTGCAGTGTTTGGTGAAAGCCTAACTCGTCGATCCTTTGGACCTTTTGCAGTTGAAACCTTACTGTGTCTGTCTTTCCTTCCCGTGGCTCGAATAATTCAGCCTCCATGGCCTTCTATAACATCTGTTTTAGCTCTCTTTGGCTTCATTCTTCTTGTCCCTTTGTTCAATTCTTGTTCGCCTACTGTGAAATTAGCCCATTTTTCTGGCTTTTTGCAGAGTGACTGTGGCATCTGCTGGTTTTGGTAGTGACTTTGAAGGTTTCCAATGTCATTTTCTTGAAAAACTTCCTCTTCCTCCTCCTCTTCTTCTTCTGATCCATCTTCTTCATCTGATAATTGAAACTGATGACTCATTGGAGGATTCAGATTGGAAGTAATTTATTCTCTCTTCCACCTTTTATCTTTTTAGTGTTGGAAACTTGATTGACATGTACTTTATTTCCAAGTTTTAGGGTTGAACAATTCTAAAAGCTAATGCCTGCAGGTTGTAACTACATGTATACTTGTTAATTTCCAAGATTTGAGGTTTCCTAAATTATTTATATTTTTTTCTGATTGTATGTAGGTGACCAAATCGAAGAAGGCAATGAAAGCAATAGTGAAGACTTGACATAGGAGATGAAGTATATATTGATGTAAACTTTATTGATGTTCTAGAAATCATATATTTTTGAAGATTGAAAATTCTATGGCATGTGTTTCACCTTTTTTGAATGCTATAAAATGATTTGTACATTTTGCTTTAATTGATATTAGAATCACGGATCTTGAATTCTAATTAAGGTAATGAACATTTATTCTCGTTAACGATTTATGTGTATTTTTATGTTATAAATTTTATTCTCATGGATGATTTAGTATATAGCAGGTATATATATATAGCTTACTAATATTGCATTAGAATTGTTGCAAATAGCAGGTAATAACCGTTGCAATAGGCATTAAGCAACAGTTCTACAATTGTTTAAAAGTGTTGCAATATCCCTATAATAACCGTCGCAATTGAGTGAAATGGTGTGTTGAATCGAAAAAAACTGTAGCCATAGCCTTAACAGAACTGATGCATAAACCTCTATTACGACGGTTAAAAACTGTACTAATACATACATAACCGTTGGCAATTAATTCAAATGATAACCGTGGCAATAGGTCAACGTATGGCTACGGTTATATGAACTGTCGCACAGAACAGTAGCAACAGCTCTATTGCTACGCGATCTGTTGTAGCGGTTGGTGTAACCGTAGCCTTAGACCTATGGCTACGGTAGTAACGTCAATTGCAACGATAGGTGAACCGTGGCAGTAGACCAAATTTCTAGTAGTGATTATAGGTTGTCTAACCCTAATCGTAAAAAGGTAAGGTCACTAGATCACCAAACAAGAATTAAACTTGTGAAAAGTGTGGCAAGAAGCATTTTGGTGAATGCCTTAAGAGAATGGATAATTGTTTTGGTTGTGGTAATAAGTGGGCATAAGTTTTGAGATTGCCCAAATTTGAAGGGGCAATACAAGGGGAGTGGGAAAGCAAGTAGTTCTAATGATTCTCCAAAGAAGAATCGTTTTTGTGTTCTTCGCTCTAGAGGTGAGAAAGAACTTCTCACGATGTGGTGACCAGTATGTTGAAAGTCTTATCTATTGATGTATATGCATTACTTTATCCGGGCAATACATTATCTTTTGTTACTCCCTTGATATCTAAGAATTTTGAGATTTTACCTTATATTCTTAATGAACCTTTCATAGTGTCTATCCCAGTAGGTGAATCCGTAGTTGCAAAGTGGGTATATAGAAATTTTCCTATAACGTTTCCTAATAGAGTTACTTATGTTTAACTGGTAGAACTTGATATGCTTTACTTTGATGTTATATTGGGTATGGATTGGTTGCATGCTTGTTCTTACTATATAGATTGTAGAACAAGGGTGGTGAATTTTAAATTTCCAAATGAGCCCGTCTTAGAGTGGAAAGGGGGAAATTCTATTCTTAGAGGTTGTATCATTTCTTGTTTGAATACTTGTAAAATGATCTATAAAGGGTGTTTATACCATGTAGTAAGAGTCCAAGATTTGGACTCCGAAATTCCTCCCATTGAGTCGGTCCTCGTAGTGAGGGAATTTCTGGAGGTCTTTCCAAATAATCTTCCTGGTAATCCTCCCGAAAAAGAAATTGATTTTGGTATAGACTTGTTACCGGATGGTTCCGACCGAATTGAAAGAGTTGAAGGCTCATATCAAATATTTACTAGACAAAGGCTTCATTAGATCTAGTATTTCTCCATAGGGTACTCCGGTACTGTTAATAAAGAAAAAGGATGGGTCCCTTAGAATGTGCATTGATTATCGCCAACACAATAAAGTGACTATCAAGAACAAGTATCCTCTCCCTCGGATTGACAGCTTGTTTGATCAACTCCAAGGGGAAAGCTACTTTTCTAATATTGACTTCAGATCAGTTATCACCAACTTAAGGTAAGAGGTGAGGATATACAAAAAACGGCATTTCAAACTAGATATGGTCACTATGAGTTCTTAGTAATGTCTTTTGGTCTCACTAATGCCCCGGCGACATTTATGGATCTCATGAATAGGGTGTTTTAAAGTTACCTAATTTCATTTTTCATTGTCTTCTTTGACTACATATTGGTATATTCAAAAAATGAGGGTGATAACATTGACCATTTGAGGATGGTGTTACGAGTGCTTCAGGAGATCTAATTATTTGCCAAGTATAGCAAATGTGAGTTTTGGTTGAGTCAGTGGAGTTTCTTGGTCATATCATCTTTAATAAGGATTCGACGTTGATCCAAGAAAACCAAGGGGGTAAAGAATTATCCTAGACCATCGACTTCAATCGACATCAGGAGTTTCTTCGGTCTAGCTGGTTATTATCAGAGGTTTGTGGATTGTTTGTGTCCATTGCATCTCCGTTTACTACTTTGACCCGAAAGAATATCAAATTTGAATGGTAGTAGGCATGTGAGAGAAGCTTCCAAACCTTGCAATGTCGCATACCTAAACCATACACTAGAAGTTAGGGGCAATCTCGGATTGCAACTGGTGTACTTGACCTCTCTGAGGTCTTGTACAAGCCCTTACATATGATTCATCGCATAAACATAATGAAAAGTAGTGCAGAATTACAACTTTTCACATAACATATTGTAGTCATTAAAAATCTCTTTCACATAAATTCATAGGAAATGCCATGTTTCAATCTCATAAAACTTAAGACACGGTCGAGTCTATCCCGGGTAATAGAACAGCCCCGAGCTCCTCTCGCACAGCCCCTCTACCGGCACTGGTCCCGCTTGCTAGGGTCCAAAAACTAAAGGCACAAATGGCCACTCTTCTGCATCATATCCACCCGTGGATGCAGAAGTCGATTACTGAGTTCGAAGAGCGCCTAGAGAGGAAAATGCTGCAGTTTACAAAGCGGAAGATCACTGAGGTTAATCAGCGCCTGGACGCCTTTGAGTTGAGAGTGCTTGCCCGACCAGCCCCTCCGGTGGATGTGTCGACTCTTCAGGCTGCAGTCGACAGTCTTCGTGCAGACATCGACACAATCCTAGAGGCGAGGGTGCCGGAGTCTGAGGCCCCTTCTGTCGAGCTTGCTNGAAGCACAAATTGATTTGCTTTGTATGATTTACTTCTCACTTTACATGTTCGTTGTGTTTTATTTGGATGCAGTGTCTATAATTTAAACTGGCTATAATTGTGTTAGTCTTAGGAATTTGTGTGTCATTAATAGAAATGTGTGGAACTTGAATTTGTTTTTCAAGTTTTTAAATGCTTGCACAATTCATATTATATTGACAGTGAATGTACATTTTATTAAAAAGAGACCTTTTTAACATGTCTTTAAACATTCCTTCTCTTCCAAAGTTTCCATATAACTATGGCTTGTATGAGGTTCATGATATGCTGCAATTTGGGGGCTTCTCTTGTTTTTTTGCAACTTGAATGGCCTGCAATAACTCCTTGCTGATATTACTGCGAAGTTCTGACTCAAACTGAGAGCTCAAACAGTCTTCTTTTTCAATCCATTCCCTAAATCTGCTTACAGAGTCTCTTTCTCTTCTCCACCATTTGATTTACTTAGCTAGACGATATTTGTTTGATTCAACATTGTAACATAGAAAGAATATAGTCCTTGTCTTTGTGCTTCATAAAATATTGTATCCATTGTGCCACTGTTATATATACATGGAATATAGAGATAGATAGTTCAAACCAACAAGTATTTCAGCAAGAAATTAAACCTTGTCACATATATAAATATCTTTTTTACTTATCTTGACCACCTTTTAATTAAGTTGGGTGGCCTGACTTTAAAAGCAAAACAGACTCATTCATTGTCTTATAACAAGCAGCCAATAACAAGCAAACAAATGTACAAACGCAATTACACAAATACATAATTGCATTTTGTATAATTAGTCAAAGCAAGAGGCCAGTGATATTACATCCTGTTTCTGTCATAAAATATTTGTTAGTAACAATAGAGTCATTGTGCCACTGTTTTTTTTGTATGTGTGATTAAAAAAAAAGGATTTTTTGATGGAGTTTTCTAAGCTAAGCTACTTATCTTGGACTTGTATCTCTTATATTTTTTCCTCTCTTTGGCTTGGTTTCCTACTAATATTGTGTGATTATGTTATTTATAGGCTTGACTGAAACAGACCCAAAGGTAACACCTAAGGATTTTTGAAGTAGTTCGTTTGGAACCCGAGAAGGCTGATTGGTAAGAAATTGAAAGTAATAGAAATTTTCTGCTATATGGTAGTTGTTAGATTGACCAGCTAACTCCCTTGTGTTTTTTTATAAAGAGAATATGAGTTGTTATAGTTTGTTTGAACTACTTTTTCCATGTGAATATTCTGTTATTATTTTACAAATACATCAACTGTTTTACTAGAATCAAAACAAATGTATTGATAGTCATTTTGTTTGCTTGTTGCAGTCTATTGCTATAATGTATGTTATTTACTCTAATCTAGGTCTGTCCTTATTGCTTTGAAATGTTTTTTACGTGTGCCTTTAGTCATTCATTTGTATAAAGTTTATTAAATGGTGGAAGCTGCTAATAACTTAACTTGTCAATATTTTTTGGTTCTACTATTAGTGTTGTAAATGTTTGTTGTTGAATTGATGTGAAGGTTTGAGATTCGATTAATCTAAAAGTTCGAGTTGTTAAGTTCTTTCGATATTATTTGTACGCATGAATTTATTGGCTTTAATGTTTTGCACATGTAATGTAGGATAAATATTCAATGGATTTTGGAGATAAAAGTTGGATGAATCTCCGAAGATCCACCAATGAATATATTGATGGAGTTAATGATTTTCTTGATAAAGCATTTGAACGAGCTTCCCAAGGAAATGAAATATTGTGTCCTTGTAAGAAGTGCTTTAATCGTAATTGGCATTGCCGAAATATGGTAGAGGATCATTTGATGTGCCATGGATTTGTTCATGGATACACCAAATGGGTTTTTCATGGTGAAGGATTTTCCTCAAGAAATACGCCACATTCAACCGATGAAGAAGAAACTTCTAACATGCATGACGACATTGATAGATTACTTCATGATACTTTTAGAAATATTGTAGATGATCAGAGAGATGAAGGAGTGAGGGAGGGTCCACATGAATATGCAAAGAGATTTTTTAAATTAGTGGAGGAAGGGAAAGAAGATTTGTATCCAGGGTGTAAGAATTTTTCTAAGTTGAGTTTTACCATCCGGCTATACTTGTTTAAATGCATTCACAAGTTGACTGATGTGGCCTTTTCAGATTTATTGGACTTGATAAGAGAGGCATTTCCATTTGCTCAGATACCCGACTCGTTTTACAAGGCAAAAAAGGTCATAAAAGATTTGGGTCTTCATTATGAGAAAATACATGCTTGCACTAATGATTGCATATTATTTTGGAATGACAATGCAAAGTTAGATAATTGCTCTGTGTGTGGAGCTTCAAGATGGAAGAATGTTCGGAATGACTTAAATAATAAGGTTACGAAAATCCCAGTGAAGGTTTTAAGGTACTTTCCTTTAAAGCCTAGACTTCAGAGGATATTCATGTGTTCTGAAACATCTGTAGCTATGAGATGGCATGATACTGAACGACTTAAAGATGGAAATTTAAGACATCCTGCAGATGGTGAAGCTTGGAAGGATTTTGATTCATTGCATCCTAACTTTGCTAATGATGCTCGTAATGTTAGATTGGGTCTTTCAAGTGATGGTTTCAATCCATTCAGAACTATGAGCATTTCCCATAGCACATGGCCAGTTATGTTGATGAACTATAATTTATCTCCATGGACTTACATGAAGTCGGAGAATATTATGTTATCAATGATTATTCCAGGTCCATCGTCTCCGGGAAATGATATAGATGTATACTTGCAACCACTGATTCCGGAGTTGAAGGAACTATGGGAAGTGGGAGTTGAAACATATGATGCTGTAACTAATCAAACATTTCTAATGCATGCAGCTTTATTGTGGACAATTAGTGATTTTGCAGCTCTAGCAATGCTTTCTGGATGGAGCACCAAGGGGAGATGGGCATGCCCCACTTGTAACCATAATACTTGTTCCCAATATCTCAAACATAGTCGCAAGATGTGTTACTTGGGTCATCGAACGTTTTTACCTCCTGATCATCCATTCAGAAGAGATAAAAGATCATTTAATGGTAAAGAGGAGCATAATGTTGCACCTACTCCATTATCAGGTGCACAAATTCTTGAAGAGCTTCGTGAATTAAAATGTATTTGGAAAGAACAAAAAGAAAAGAAAACGAAAGAATGATGGTCCATGGAAGAAAAAATCCATATTTTTTGAGTTGCCATATTGGGCAACAAACAAATTGAGGCACAATCTTGATGTGATGCACATAGAGAAGAATATTTGTGACAGTGTGCTTGGGACTTTATTGGATATACTTGGAAAGTCCAAAGATCATATAAGTTCTCGCTATGACTTGTATGAAATGGGGATACGTAAAGAGCTTCAACCTCTAAAAGATTGTGATACAGGAAATATCCATCTAGCTAAAGCTTGTTTCTCTATGACACCAGATGAGAAAAAGTTATTTTGCACCGTCTTAAAAGATGCCAAATTACCAAAAGGGTGTGCTTCTAATATATCAAGTCGTGTGCAAATTGAAGAGATGAAAGTATCAGGATATAAAAGTCACGATGCTCATTTCATAATGCATTACTTGCTCTAGGTTGCAGTCAGAAAAGTGTTACCCAAGAATGTAGCTATGGTCTTGATTAGATTGGGGAATTATTTTAGAGCCACATGTAGCAAGGTTATAAGAAGAAGCGATCTTGATAAGATGAAAGCAGAAATCATAGATATTGAATGTGAGCTTGAAAAGATTTTTCCTCCATCTTTTTTTGATATAATGACACATTTACCTATCCATTTAGTAGATGAAATTAAGCTTGGAGGCCCAACTCATTTGCGTTGGATGTATTCTACAGAGAGAACTATGTGTGACTTCAAGGGGCTTGTTCGTAATCGAAAAAATCCTGAAGGATCAATAGTAGAAGGTTTTTTAGCTGTAGATTGTTTGAACTTTATTTCCATATACCTACCTAATACGGTGAAGACAAAATTAAGTAGGTGTGAAATAGAGGATGATGAGTACATTCAAACAGAGGAAGGTGGTGTTTCACATTTATTTCCGAAGACAGGTCATCCAATTGGAAGTGAGAATATAAGGAAAGGCAAGATTTTTAACATGGAGCAGCATGAGTTGTTTGAAGCACATCGATATACTTTGTTCAATACAGGAGATGAACAAGTAGAGGCATTTATCAAGTAAGATAATAAACTTCATTTAGATGTTATGATAATGTATTTAAAATTTCATTTCATTTATAAATACACATTGATTAAATTACGTTACATGCTTACAGGGAACATAAGAGCTTAACTGATAATCGTACTAGAGGCAATGCATGGGTAAAAGCACAGGTCCATAGTAGAGAATTTGGTGATTGGTTTAGTGAAAAAGTTAAAAATATTGAAGTGTCCAATCATTTAAAATGGCTAGCTAAAGGGCCTAACTTTGTGGCAAAAAGATATACTGGATATTTCATTAATGGATATCGATTTCATACGAAGACACGGGATGCCCCTTGTAAAACTCAGAATAGTGGAGTGACTTTGTCAGCCACAACGGATAGTTTTGCTAGTGCTAGGGACCAAAATCCTGTTGATGGAATGGTTCTCTATTACGGAATAATTCAGGATATCATTGAGATTGATTATTGGGGTTGCTTTAGTGTTGTACTTTTTAATTGTGATTGGTTTCATAATGAAGTCAATGAATATGGATTGACTCGGGTATATTTCAACAAAAAATGTAGTACAAATGATCCTTTTGTACTAGCATCTCAAGTGCATCAAGTTTTTTATGTGGAAGACCCGGTTGAGAAAAATGTTTATTATGCAAGAAACAAGGTCCCTGTGGATTTGTATGATTTGGAGGAAGAGAATTGTCCTAATATTGAAGAAACATTTTGGAGAGAGCCTAATGATGATATTGGTTCATCAGAAAGATTAGTTGATGTAGATGTTAGATGGTCTAGAGAAGATCTTCCTGTTGATATCATCGATGCTCCTTCCATTGCACAACATTCACAAGATGAAGCTATGGAAACATCGGAAGAGGAGGATGACTTTGATGATACTGATTGGGATTGGATGGAAGATGATGATTGACAAAGGATCTTGTGGACTTGTTCGAATACATTATGTTTTTTTTTCTTATAGTAAGTAATGAATATCATTTGAGTTGCATCATATAGATTATGAATGTTGAGTGAACTGTATTTTCTATCTCTTCTTTTTATTTCTATATTTTTTTTTTCATGTTATGGTAAGTCCTTTTTCTCTCTTATTGATCATTTTCATTCTTCTTCTTTTTGCAGTTTCTCTGAGCAATTTCAATATATTAGTGGACTAGCAAATCAGTAGGTTCTTATCTCTTATTAAGGTCCAACACTCCAGGTTCGTATCTCGCTTTTATGATTCTTTGAACACTTCTTCGCTATATCTCTCTTTGAGTACTTAATGTACATTCTATGAATGTGATTGAGTGCAGAAAAATTTATTGTGGACAGTAACAAACCTACTATGTGTGATTGTGGACAGTAACATACTTGCTGCTCTTATAATTCCACCAATTGGCTTCCTAAAAACACTCTAAATCTTGTGTGTGATTGTGGACAGTAACAGACCTACTAGATGTGATTCAGTTTGTAATATCTTTGTAACTTTTTAGTTTCTTCTACTTTCACACAGGTCAGAATAGTCATAGGTATGAGTCAACAAGAAACTTCAAAAAGAACCAAAAAAGCCAAAAAGAAGACATTTGCTAAACCGGGATCGTTATCATTCTTGGCAAATAAGAAACGACGGTTATTGACAACAAATGAAATTATTAAAGAAATAGAGTGCGAGAAAGGACATCTGCTCAAATTAATTGGAGGACAACAATCAGTAGCACCACAATCTGAAGCAAAAAGACAATCTTCCGAGGAGTTGCCTTTTGAAAATCAGCCTGTCGAGGAGCTGCCTGTTGTGCACCCTGTCGAGGAGCTGCCTCTTGAGCAGCCTTTCCAGGAGCTGCCTCTTGACCAGCATGGCAAAGATTTTCCTTTCGAGGATCAAGTGCAAATGAATTCTGTTACTCCTCAAACAAATGATCAACCTGTTAAATGTATTCATAATTTTTAATTATATTTCTTTTATTTTTTTTATAGCTGGAGTTCTTTCCAGTCCAAATAAAAGAGGTAGAACGCAAATGCATGATGTTCATGCCCGAAAAGAACGTAAGTTGATCATACTGAATAGTCAAAATCAACCTGTTGGTCCTACGGATGATGTTGTCATAGAGCTAAGTATCTTCCTAGGAACATTGGCTAGAAATGCGACTCTTTGCCCATTTGATATATTGGATTGGAGGAGCATGGACACTAAAAAGGATTTGTGGGATTATACCAAGGTTTGTAGTTTACAATAATAAATTATTTGTAAAAGTATTTTACTTCTATTGGCTAATTGAATGACACAAAATTATAGGGGAAATATATTATTCCTGAAGCTGCGTACCATTGGGCTATGGTAACAATTCGAGATGCTTGGAGAAGACATAGAAGTGATTTGAAGCTTAATTATTACGATCCATATGAAAATGATGCAGTTCGAATGGCAAAAAAGCCTGGTCATATTCCAGAATGTCAATTTAGAGAGCTTCTCAAATATTGGAATTCTGAAAAATTCAAGGTAAAAATGTAGTTCAGAATATCAATTTTTTTAATAAGTAGCATTTGTACTAATATTGACAGATTGTTATAAAGGAAAGACAGACTAATATTGAGCTCGTCTAGTACACTATATAACACTAATATACCTTCGATTAACATTACTGATTCATTTCTTTGCAGAAAATGTCTGAAACAAATGAAAAGAATCGAAAAAAACTGATGAATCCACACACTGCTGGCAAAAAGAGTTTCGCTTTAGTTCGTAATAAGCTGGTGAGTTCTCTGATATATTATTTTTTAATGAAATTTTCTTTTGGATGTCTTCCAATGTGAGTTCAGTTTTTATATATATTTCAATTCGACTAGGAGAAAGATAAGGAGACAGTATCATCTAAGGATATCTTTGTGGTTACAAGAACAAGAAAACCTGGGCGATCGTACAAGGCCTCAAATGAAGATACTACTAGTAAAATTGTATGTGCCTGTCTATTTTAATTTTTTTTGTTGAGATCAATTATTTATTTCATAAGATTGTATTTGTTGGATATACTTTGGTAGGCTGAAATGGAGAAAATTGAAAAACAAATAAGCATAAATGGTGAGTACGTTGATGCATTTTCAAGCGTCATGGGTCCTGAACATCCGGGACGTCTAAGACTATATGGCGCAGGAGTTACAAAGACTACTTTGAAAAAAAAAGTTGGCAATTGGGAATCAACTTTAAGTACAACAACTGATGGAATGCAGGAAATGCAAGAGAGGATGCAGAAAATGGAGAAACAAATGGAGGAACAAAAGAAAATTATGCGACAAGAAGTTATTGCAGATGTTATTGCACAACTTAAGCATGCGGGATTAATTGATCCTAACATATTGGCAGCATTGTCGACTCCTTCACCAAGAGAATCTACTTCTGTTCAAGGGGCTAAACAAGGTTGGTGTAGCTAATTCTATGTTTTGATTGGTATTTGTTGTTGCTACTTGCTATTGGATTAGAATGGAATAGCTAATTACTGCATGTAGTCTGGTTTCTTGTTTATGTTAATTAAACATGTGTCTTGTAGCATGATAGTGTTGTTTCTACTGCTTGTAGTCTAGACTCTTGTTTCTGCTGCTGGACTATCTTGTTTCTGCAGCTGCTGTCTTGTTTTTGCTGCTGGCCTATCTTGTTTCTGCAGCTGCTCTCTTGTTTCTGCTGCTGGTCTATCTTGTTTCTGCAGCTGCTCTCTTGTTTCTGCTGCTGGTTTCTTGTAGCATTATACATAGTGTTGAATCATAGCTTCACGATTATGCTTAGTCGAGCCAACGTAGTAGCTAATTACTGCATGTAGTCTGGTCTCTTGTTTCTGCTGCTGCTTGTAGAAGTTTGAATGCGCGCAGCTAGTAGAGTGAAAACAAGTTTGGGATGTCATAATTCACCTCTTGCTATTTGTCTTGAACTCCACATTCAGAATTGGGAACACCTCTGTTTTCTTGGCTAAATTCTGGACTCTGTACTTGATAAAATGAATACTGCATTTTTTTGGGATTTTGTTTAGTAGAGTGAAAATTATTAGGGAACTCACCAAGAGCATCAATTGCAGCTTTAGCTTCTTTAATCAGCCAATCAATAGCCTTACTTGGACAGTCACACCCAAGCCTATCTTGCACATCATAGAACTGAATTGCAGTGTTTGGTGAAAGCCTAACTCGTCGATCCTTTGGACCTTTTGCAGTTGAAACCTTACTGTGTCTGTCTTTCCTTCCCGTGGCTCGAATAATTCAGCCTCCATGGCCTTCTATAACATCTGTTTTAGCTCTCTTTGGCTTCATTCTTCTTGTCCCTTTGTTCAATTCTTGTTCGCTTACTGTGAAATTAGCCCATTTTTCTGGCTTTTTGCAGAGTGACTGTGGCATCTGCTGGTTTTGGTAGTGACTTTGAAGGTTTCCAATGTCATTTTCTTGAAAAACTTCCTCTTCCTCCTCCTCTTTTTCTTCTGATCCATCTTCTTCATCTGATAATTGAAACTGATGACTCATTGGAGGATTCAGATTGGAAGTAATTTATTCTCTCTTCCACCTTTTATCTTTTTAGTGTTGGAAACTTGATTGACATGTACTTTATTTCCAAGTTTTAGGGTTGAACAATTCTAAAAGCTAATGCCTGCAGGTTGTAACTACATGTATACTTGTTAATTTCCAAGATTTGAGGTTTCCTAAATTATTTATATTTTTTTCTGATTGTTATGTAGGTGACCAAATCGAAGAAGGCAATGAAAGCAATAGTGAAGACTTGACATAGGAGCTGAAGTATATATTGATGTAAACTTTATTGATGTTCTAGAAATCATATATTTTTGAAGATTGAAAATTCTATGGCATGTGTTTCACCTTTTTTGAATGCTATAAAATGATTTGTACATTTTGCTTTAATTGATATTAGAATCACGGATCTTGAATTCTAATTAAGGTAATGAACATTTATTCTCGTTAACGATTTGTGTGTATTTTTATGTTATAAATTTTATTCTCATGGATGATTTAGTATATAGCAGGTATATATATATAGCTTACTAATATTGCATTAGAATTGTTGCAAATAGCAGGTAATAACCGTTGCAATAGGCATTAAGCAACAGTTCTACAATTGTTTAAAAGTGTTGCAATATCCCTATAATAACCGTCGCAATTGAGTGAAATGGTGTGTTGAATCGAAAAAAACTATAGCCATAGCCTTAACAGAACTGATGCATAAACCTCTATTACGACGGTTAAAAACTGTACCAATACATACATAACCGTTGGCAATTAATTCAAATGATAACCGTGGCAATAGGTCAACGTATGGCTATGGTTATATGAAATGTCGCACAGAACCGTAGCAACAGCTCTATTGCTACGCGATCTGTTGTAGCGGTTGGTGTAACCGTAGCCTTAGACCTATGGCTACGGTAGTAACGTCAATTGCAACGATAGGTGAACCGTGGCAGTAGACCAAATTTCTAGTAGTGCATGCAACACACTATTCTAGAATTGTTACTTTAGTTAGGTTTTACCTCATTATTCGCCCATGGTTCCCACAACCCTAGTTGTGGAGTTTAGTTACCCATAATCATAATCACAATATTCATATATGTAATATAAGAATTCATGCACTTACTTTAATGAGAAAGAATAAAATCTAGAAGTTTACTTGATTAATAAACAAACGCACCAACAATCAATTCCAGAAAAAAATGTCTCAATTACTGAAATAAATCGAGGACTAAAGATTCTCCAAAAGTATAACAATCAAAAATCTAATATCCAAGAGTCTATTAACAAAGAGTCTAACCCCAAAAATGAGGTTTTTCAAACTATTTACAAAAAACAAAAAACCTAATAAAAGAAGGACTCTAATTTCTGCAAATTTGTCAAAATGCATCCGAGTCGACGGACCTCGTGATAGGTCGTCATGGTCACAACGGGACGTCATGGCCTCCGTCATCCTATACATTACAAATTCTTTAGTTGCTTTCTTCGTTACCCATAACGAACAGGTATTATGGAGCGTTCCAAGCACAACGGTCCATCGAGGGTCTCCATTCCATAACACTTAGACTTCTTGGAATTTGGGTACAGGGACTACTATCTAATCAACACGACGAACAAGCAGGACGT
Source organism: Solanum chilense (assembly GCA_032847665.1). Classification (NCBI taxonomy): domain Eukaryota; kingdom Viridiplantae; phylum Streptophyta; class Magnoliopsida; order Solanales; family Solanaceae; genus Solanum; species Solanum chilense. The sequence continues at coordinate 50,759,946 of CM064963.1, read as the reverse complement.
ATCATCGTGGCTATGACGGTCCGTCATGAACTCTTTAATCCCACACTTGGTCAGACTTCCCCATCTTCCTTCAGTAGCTTCACTATGATGCCACCTACGGACCGTCACAAGCTCGACAAACCATCCCAAGCTCTGTAGGTGGTAACTTTTATGCATTTCTTGCTCAAAAACTTCCGTGTTCATCTTTAGACAGATTTCCTAGAAATAAAGAGAAACTTAAATAAAAATCAATACAACAAGGCTTTTGGACACACACTAAACTTAAGGAAAAAAGCATTAAAAAAACCGTTAAACCACGGTATATCACCTACGGACTGTATGTTCGTCCGTTGTCCAAGACTTGACCAATTTTTCTAGGCTGAAATTTTTGGGAATTTCGGATCCCATCGACGGCTGTGCAGGTCGGACCGTGGTTCATGCTATGGTCCATCGATGCCACCATTGGAAGCACCTGCAGATTTTTCTGAAAAACTTATTTTTGGTCTGTTTTGGCTACGAGATTTTACAAGGTCATGGAGGATTGAACTCGTGACCTCACCATGTTAAAAACCATGAAAATGAAGAAGTAAAAAGAAATGTGGTGAAGGGAAATCGAACCATGGAATTGGCTTAAAAGGTCACTTAAATGAAAAAAAAATGAGAGGAATGGGGTTTGAACCCACCACCTCTCAATCAGATTTAAGGATGATTAAAACAAAAATAATGTGAGGCGTGAGAATCGAACTCACGATATCTAAGAAGTGAAGGAGAGTAAACAAAATGAAAGAAAAAATGTGAGGCGTGGGAATCAAACCCATGACCTCTAGGTAGTGAAGGAGAGTAAAAGGAAAAGAAAGAAAAGAGATGTGAGGCATGGGAATTGAACCCACAACATCCTAGGAAGATTCAAGGAGAAAATTAAAAGAAACTAAAGATGGGTTATGGGGGTTCGAACCCACAACCCTATGGCCAAGGGAGTGAAAGTAAAAGTAATGAAAGTAAAAGATAAATGAGGTTGTGGGGGTTCGATCCCATATCATCTTAGTTCTATTAAGCAAAGAAAGAAGAGAGAAATTAAGGGAAAAATAAAATGAAGGCTTTGGGGCTCGAACATGGGTCGCCAAGCCGTATGGATCAAATAAAGTAAATGAAAGAAAATTTAAGTGTTGTCCAAGTGATATGAAACCGGGTTCCCTTGACCAAGTTCCGTATTGATACATAAGTCATACTTGAATTAAATATTCAAGACTAATGCTGCCTATTTATATCGAAATTGAGATATTGTCATACATACAAGATGCATAAGTCTTGTACCACATAATCTTCGGAAGATATAAATCACCTTAAATTAACTATGAACGAAATATCATGGCTTGTATTTATAGACCCATAAGTGTAGCATACTTCTAAAAATAAGTGAACCTAAGATGTAAGCAATTAAATGATGAAATGAACAACGAAATGATGAAATGAACAATGAAATGATGAAACTCTAGAAGGGTTAAGTAAGAGTGTGAAACACACTAAATGTCCAAGTGCATTGGCATATGATGAAATGAACAATGAAATGATGAAATAAACAAAGAAATGATGAAATGAACAATGAAATCATGAAAAGTGTTAAGTGAGAGTTGAAACACACTAAATGGCCAAATGCATTGGCATATGATGAAATAAACATTCTCATATAAAGGTGTGAGTAATTATGAACATCAAATGTGCTAATGTTAATGAATGTGATGCGAACATGATATGAGGCTAATTTAAATGATGAGAGTAATCTCAAATGAGCCTAAGTAAATGTTACCAAAATGTACTCACCTATTTAAAGATAATGAAGAGACCAGCCTCTATGAACACTCTAATGAAAGTATTGAGATTAACACACTTAATACTAATGATGAGATGAGAAATCATCTATTGAGATATGATGTGCTCATACTAGAAGCCAGCATCCATGATGTATGAGTTGAATGTAATGGAACTTTATACTGAGCATCGATAGACTAGCAATGAGGGGTGATGCCTTTTTGAGAAGGGCGGAGGTTCACATAACTCTCATGTGATGAGATTGTCTGGCATGCTGGGTATGGGTCTCCTTATATCTCCTAGTCTTCAAACCTATATTGCCAATATAGGGATCCGGCGGGGTTCAATTCCCATGTACGCTAGCATGTTTTGTGTCGCTTTGGCCGGTGATTCCACCTATTTTCGGTGTGGGGTTTCATGACACTAGACTTCATGATGCTCACATGATCTATGTCGGCTAAAGTTAAAGTTCCCAATAAATGAATGAGGCCAGCCTCTAATGATGAACATAATGGAACGAACGGTACCTAAGGTGTTAGGATAATATAATCAAGAGGTTAGTTAGACTCAAGTAATGACATTAGGTCATTCTTGGTCATTGCACAACGAACCTGATAAAAGACATAAACTACATCCTAGGTATAGCTAGTGTTTACACTGGCCCATGAATGAAATGAAATGAAGTACGTATGAATGAAAGAAGAAGACTGTGTGTTTCCTAAAGAAGACTCCCTAGTTGAGGTCTCATATGTTGAGACCTCATTTTGGGAAGTCTTAATGTCAATTCCATGATTCGAAGATCTCATGGCATACGATAAATGATATGAACAACGTTATGTGTTATATGAATTATTATATGAGTTATGTGTACGGTGTTGTGTGTTGTGTGCAATATGTTAAGTATGATGGTGCATGTTACTCTCATGGCATAACTTTCCTAATCAAAATTTTGAAAGCTCATAAACTTTCGTAATCCAAATTTGGAAAGTTCACTCACTATCTTAATCTAAATTTGGAAAGTCCACTGACTTGACCTGCAATAATCATGTCCCTAGGAAAGAGCTATTCTTAAACATGCATGTCTGTGGTGTGTGCTTTCATATACCTATACTAAGTACAAGTGTGTACTAACAACATAAAACTCTAAACTTTTAGGTGCAGGCACAGGTGGACGCGAGCTACAAGATCAATGCTGAAGCTATCCGGATGTCGAGCAATAATCCGGACTTGGTAGGTCCTCATGCTTTCGAGGATGCTTTACCATTTATATTCTAGCTTAGTTGTAGGATTGATCTAGTGGAGTATCTTCCACTAGCGTTTCCTTCTCGTTTTTATTCAGACATTGTATTGGTTCCATTTTGGCAAGTACATCTTTATCGTTATAATAAACTGCTTCTTTCATTTGATTATATTAATGTTATATGGTTGATGGTGAACAACTATATATATAATAGAATGTTTAGTAAGCATGTTAGGAAACAAAAAGTTTCAAATTTTCCGCTAAAATTAACCTAGATGAAGTAAGAATGACATATGTAGATTTGTCTTCGACCTCTTAGAGGTCAACGACGCCGGTCTCGTCTGGGTTTTAGATTCTGGTCATGACAATGTAGGTCTTGAATTATGTTGTGATTTCTATGGTCCACTTATGGTGGGAAATCTATCAGCTTTACTTGTGAATTATGTGGCCTCGTCGGTGGTACATTATGTATTTAATGATCATGGCCTTGTCGGCATAAGTTTATACATTATGATTGGTTGTGTAGTGGATTTATGTGAGGTATGATCCTATCCATCTACTTTTGATTAAGGTGAATGTATGTGTTCTACTATGGATGGTTTTAGGTGATCATGTTAGACTTTGACTATTACCTTATGTGTGTAGTCTTAGAGTTGATGCATGATTCTTCCTACTTGGTTATGAGAGTCGTACGATGGTTATATTGATGATATTGTAGTAGTGAATAGGTTGACCTAAAGATGATGTTGGTTATTCCTATGTGCTTCTAGAATGATATGTTATATGTAAATATGTGTCTGTCTTGTTTAGATAGACTTGTGTCCCTTACATGATACATGTATAATGACAATGTGACCTCTTAACTTAGAATACTAAATCCCTTTAGTATTATATGTATGAATGACATGTGACCTTTAATGCTTCTAAGAATGTCCTTTATGTATAGCCTTCAACCTATTTGTAAGGTTATAATATCCTTGAATTCGAAAGTCGTAATGATATCCTTCTTATAAGAAATGTGGACTTAAGTTTTGTTGGCGGAAATGGCATGAAATCATCCTTAGGAGCATATTAAGATATCCTCTTAACCATTGTAAGTAAACCATAAGGGACCTCTCTAGTAAGGCAAATGTGATTGGGTTATGAACTAGATATGGAACCTGTTGACGTGATCCTTTATGTGAATTACTCTATGAGAAGGAAGGCTAGCACCGAGTTAGTATGGCTCGGGAAGTATCTCTCATTAAGTATGAGGCTAGAGGGAAAAGAAAACCTTCCTATTCTTCAAGCATGTGCCTACTTGGGATGTGTCCAGGTTCTACCATTGGCAAATAGAGCACCCTGCATTGGACTAGGTTATATCTTCGGATACCATGCCTTGCTACCGTGATCTATGTCGGTTACTGCCTGTAATGCCCCAAAATGAAATATGGTGATTTAGATCCTCGTGAGTGTCTCTTGAGTTAATTCTATTTTAAAATGAGTAACATTAGTTTTCTTAGGCAGTGTTTGATGTTTGGTTAAGTTTGGAGGTGAAACGATCAAGAACATCCATGACGTTCGAAATGTGTGCCTTAGATAGCGCTTTTGTGTCATGATGTGTTTGAGTGACTTTTGTATGTTCTTTTTAATTGAAAATTATGTGGGATGTTCCTAAGACCTAGAAAACTTTCTTTAGGGGTTTAAACTATGGGTACGACTTCATCTAGGACCCAAACATGTCCGTAAAATATGCTCCATCGATTAGGGGGCATAGTCCCATACTTAGTACGAGTCAAGCCCCCATGAAGCAGAATTTTAAGCCATCGACGCCCCTGCATAAAGGGCCGTTGATAAAACGACGCCCACTATCTTCGAGTCATCGATTGACACCTGCAAAAGCTATTGAATGTTGCTGCCAACTTGTGGTGTTTTGTGTAAATTCACTCCAAGTCTTTTAGGACCCTAGGATGATACAATTTTAATATTCAAAATCCCTCTCTAAGGAAAACTGTCTCAAAGTCACCATTGGAGCTTAGACTCAAGGAGGTCAAGAAGGACTGGTTTGGACGTGTTTATTCACAAAAATTAGCGGGTTTCCCTCTCAATGAGGTAAGGTATACATCCTTGAACCCTGTTCCATTCAACGAATCATTTCCAAAAGATTTCAAAAAGGGTTTTCAAACTCTACTTTCTTCTATCTTTGATTTTTAGTGTGGGTCTTCTTGAAAAAGTGTTTAAGTGATTCAAATGGGTTAATTCTAGTATTAATTGATGATTTTAATGTTGAAAACCTAATGAATTCAGGTTTATGCATATTTCAAACTTTTAGCTTATGAAATGGGTTAAATGAGCATGTTTTTTGTAGGATATGAACTTTGGTCTTCTTGTGTTGTTATTATGATTTATATAATGACCTAAGCGATGAATTATGATGATATATTGAGAAATTTTTTATAGGTTGTTATGGCTTTATTGTATGGTGAGTTGTTTGTATTATATAATTCTTATTATAAAATGCGCTTGAGTGGTATGGTCCACCTTTTTAGTGGCGGTGTTTATTTGATGAACTTCATATTACTTAGTATGTATTGTGAGTATGGATATAAAGACCTAATATGTGAAATAGAGTGTTATTAAAGATAGGTCTTGTATTGTGATTTGTGAAGCTTGAATTGCATGTTTGGCTTAGATTACGCCTAAATGAATAATATGATTAGGTGAAGCATGAGAAGTGTGTGATTTGATGAATATAGGTCTAAAGCATGTATAGAAGTTAATACAAATGAAATGGTGCTTATGTGCAAGGTGTGATCACATGTACACACACTCACTTGAATGAATGTATGAAGTTAAGTTGAGTAACTAGAGGATTTTTGGGGTGAACACTCTTAAAATGAGTACTTGTCATTAGTAGAGAATGAGTTACTTAGTACCAATCTCCTTATCCCTTAACTATGCGCCACATAGGTGTAGCTATTGGGACAGCCATGTAAAAGTAAAAAAGAATGACCTTACTCTAGGCAAGTGAGGATCCCTCATCCGGTAGGGGTTAACGTCGAGATTCCATGTCTAGATCTCATGGTCTTTATCGGTTAAGCTAAACCCCACAAAAAAAATGAATGTGTGAAGTCTTCTAAAGGAGTGTTCTACTTAGGTTAGGTAGTGAAATGGGACACTATTTATCCATTGCACTAGGTAGGCAATCCGAAAGGGGAGTGTTTGTGAGTCTCATTTGAATTATTAAACTAAGTCCCCTAAAATAACCTAGTACTTAGGGTAGGTGCTAGTATGGGACGCTATCTATCCATTACACTAGGTAGGACCTTCTGAAAGGGGAGTCTTGATGCCAAGTCTTCTAAAAAAGTGTACTACTTAGGGTAGGTGGTGGTATGGGACATCATCTACTCATTGCACTAAGTAGAAATTCCGAAAGGGAATTCTTTTTGTTTTGTTGTATGTTCTTCAATTGTATTTTTATTTATTGAGTGCTTGTTCTCCCTAGGTGAGTATGCACAAAGGGAGTTAGTCATGAGGGTTGCTTTGCTGTGTATTAAAGGAGGCATATTCATACTTCCTTCATAACCTACCTTAGTGAGTAATAGGAAGACCTTAGATAGGGAAACTTCGACGGAAATAACGATTATCTCCTCATTGGAAATACTTTGGAAGTTCACCACTTTGGAGTCTTTGAGTTCACTTTAATGTTCTAAATAGTTCACTATTAATTCCAAAAAAGGTTTTTAGTAAAGTTTGGGAAGTTCTCTGTAAATGCCCCTCTTTGGTTGAAATTATGGAAATCCTTCTTTAAGTGTTAAATCATGTTTCTTGTGTAGTTTTGCCTCTAAATTCATGAATGTTTTAATTAATTGGAATAAAAATGTTATTTTATTAAAATGTCCCTTTTTGCATGTTTTTGCATATAACATACTTAGTACATTGTTTTGTACTAACCCCATACTTTTCTATACTCTATAAGTATATGTTGGAAGCTTTTGATGGTTTGAAGATGAAGCTTGGAAAATCTACTCTCTCAAGATTTGATATGTCATCATATATTCTAGGACATACTTCATTGTTTCCTATTTTATTATTAAGACTTATTATGTATTTTTGTTTTAATGCAAAGGGTCGTATCTGTACGATATTATGTCGTGTCTTAAATTTGGCTTGTGACGATAAGATTCTCTAAATATTTATGAATGCATGTGTTTATTAAATGTCTTGCAATGTTTTAATTCTGCACTACTTTTCATGTCTTATGTAATGAACGATAGTTAAAGGACTTCTACAACATCCCCAAGGGTCAAGTACTCCTTGCCATGAACTGAGGGTTCTCCCTAACTTCTAGGGGGTACTTTCGGGTTGTGATAGACTTGGTATTAGAGAATAAGGTCATGGGAAATATTTTATGGTCTACAAAGTCTCACAAGCCTCATCTTGAAGTATCTTGGACATTTGTGTGAATCGCGACTCATCCATCGACAAGAGGCTATAGGATAATTGAATTTTAACTTTCTTCTCTATTCTAATGTCGTTCCTTAGAGTTGAGTTATATAAGGTTTCTTTTCTCAACTTCTTCTCTTTGTGTTTATATGACATGAATACGAGGACATCAACCGCTAGAAGGGAGGAAGGAGGTGTATCTAATGAGAGAATCCATCCCCGTATTGGCCAAGTTCCTATTGTTGACCTAGAGGAAGAGAATGAGGAAGTTCCCCTTTAAGAACATCAAGTGCCTCCGGAACCCAAAGAGCCTCAAGTTCCTCCTATTCCTAAAGCTACTTTTGTTAAGAGGGATATGACTAATTTGGATTTGAGGTGTTCCCTAATGAAATTGACCCAACTCATGATGGCTCAAGCTCATGTCGTCAATAATCATTTTGTTTCTCACGCTTACCAAGGATTTGGACCCCAACCTAATGCTAGTACTCCCGCCTCTAGAATTCGAGATTTCATAAGGATGAACCCTACCACTTTTCATGGAACTAAGGTTGAGGAATATCCACAAGGTTTCATAGATGAGTTTTTCAAAGTGGTAGATGCTATGGGTGTGACCCCTAGGGAGAAAGCGGAGTTAGCCTCTTACCAACTCAAAGATGTAGCTCAAGTGTGGTTTGAGTATTGTATGGTTGAGAGACCCTTAGAGAGAGGTCTTGTTTATTGGGAGGAATTCAAAGGTCTTTCCTAGATAGGGTCTTTCCCTTAGCATGGAGGGAGAAGAGGATGGTTGAATTCATGAACCTTCGTCAAGGGGGAATGATTGTGCAAGAGTACTCTCTCAAATTCACCCAAATCTCTACGTATACCTCAACCATGATAGCCAACCCAAGGTCTAAGATGAACAAATTTGTGATGGGAGTCTCTAGCTTGGTGGAGAAAGTGTTTTGTATAGCTATGATTCTTAATGACATGGATATCTCTAGACTCGTGGTTTATACACTAAATTGAAAAGTCCAAAATTAGGGAGATAAGGCAAGAGGTCAAGAGGCCTAGGTCAGATGATTCTAGTCACCAAAAGTGTAATAAAAGGTTCTATCACCAATTTTCTTCCATGGGAAACAAGGATAAGGTTCTAAACAAAAATTCCCAAGATGGTGGCCATACTTTTGAGAGGACTAGGTGCCATTGTGGGAAGCAACATTTGGGTAGGTGTCTTGGCAGAACATATGGTTGCTTTCAATGTGGAAATAAGGAACACAATATGAGGGAATTTCCTAAAATCAAAGAAAGAGGGAAAGAGTTCAATCAAGATTTCCTAGATCCTAATGCTCCAAAAAAGAACCCTTCTTATGGAATGGGAGCTCGGAAGGATAACTAATTCGGAGCTGATAGTCCTATTAAGTCTTAACTATTAATAATTTTTGTTTTGATGTTATCAAATGAGTTTATGTAGTTTTATACTTCATATGATCATGTCATCTTAATGAATTGCTCAAAGAATGAAATTTTGAAATTTTTAAGCATGTTGGCAATGAATCCAATGAATGCTCACTGTAGGAATTATCAGTTTTGAAAAAAATTTCGTTGCCTTGAAGTGAAGTTTCAATGTGTTAAATTTTTTTATATGATCATGTTTAATTTTGGAGAAGGAGTTTCTATAAAAAAGAAGGTTAAGGGTGAGTTTTGAGGTTTGTGAAGTTTTCCTAAAAGTGCTTATGTTGCTAGTGTTTGAAAGTATTAAAATGTGATCCTTGCTAGTTTATGCTGTGAGTTTTAGTGTTTTTATCTTGATTTCAATCTGTTATATGATTCTAAGTGAATCCTTTATGTACTTAAGGTTTTAGTGTCATTCGAGGACGAATGTTGTTCTAAGTGGGGGAGAATGTGACGCCCCAAAATGAACTAAGGTGAACTAGAGCCTCGTGAATGTATCTTGAGTTAATTTTGTTTTAAAATGTGTTAAATTAGTTTTTTTAGGCAGTGTATGAAGTTTGGTTTTGTTTGAAGGTCAAACGACCAAGAACGTCCATGACGTTTGGAGGGTGTGCCTCAGATAGAGCTTGTGTGTCTTGATGTGTTTGAGTGAGTTTTATGTATTCCTTTAAATAAAAAATTATGTGGGATTTCCCTAAGACATATACAGCTTAGTTTAGGGGTTTAACGTTCGAGTATGAATCCATCTAGGACCCATGAGGGGCCCTAGAAGAGGACCGAAGACTTAGCACCTAAACCGCAAACCATCGGTCCATTGACGGATGGCAGTCTACTAGACGTAGACTAAACGATTCCCCATCAATTGGGGGTCATATTACCATACTTAATGGTATCCTATACCCCCTCCACATGAAGAAGCCTCTGAATCCATCGACGCCTCAGCAGAACGGGCCTTCGATCAAACGACGTGTTAGTAGCTTGGGTTCGTTGATTGGTACTTGCAAAAGCTGTTGAATGTTGCTGCCAACTTGGGGTGTTTGTGTAAATTCACCCCAAGTATTTTACGACCCTAGTATTATATTTTAGGATTTTAGGTTATATTAGATTAATTTTATGTCCTAGATATTGACAAGAACCCTCACTTCGAATATTCAAGATCCCTCTCTAAAGAAAACTCTCTCAAAGCCACCATTGGATCTAAGACTCAAGGAGGGCAAGAAAGGTTTGTTTGGACGTTTTTGTTCACCAAAATCAATGGGTTTCCCTCTCAGTAAGTTATGGTATCCATCCTTGAACCCTCTTCCATAGAAGGAGTCATTTCCAAAAGATTTCCAAAAGGGTTTTCAAACTCTACTTTCCTCTATATTTTAGTATGGGTCTTCTTCTAAAGTGGAAATAATTCAAATTTTTTTTTAGTATTAATTGATTGTTTTAATTTCAAAACCCTAATGAACTCATGTTTATACATATTTCAAACTTTTAGCTTATGAAATGGGTTAAATGAGCATGTTTGTGTAAGGTATTAACTTTCGTCTTCTTTTGTTTTTATAGTGTTTTAGATACTTCTATAAGGGCCTTATATTGAAGAAATCTTGATAAACTGGTTATAGGTTGTGATTGCTTGTTGTATGGTGAGTTCCTTGTATTATACAAATCTTATTATAAATTGCTCTTGAGTGGTATAGTCCACCTTCTTGGTAGCGGTATTTAGTTGATGAACTTGATATTACTTAGTATTTACTATGAGTGTGTATTTAAATGCCTAATATGTGAAATATAGTGATATTGAAGATAGGTGTTTTATTGTGATTTGTGAAACTTTAATTGCATGTTTGGCTTAGATTATGCCTAATTGAAGAATATGATTAGGTAAAACATGAGACCTGTGTGATTTGATGAATACAGGTCTGAAGAATGTATAGAAGTTAATATTAATGGTGCTTAAGTTAAGGTGTGCTCACATCTACACACACACTCACACTTGAATGAATATATGAAGCAAAGTTGAGTAACTAGAGGAGTTTTAAGGTGAACTCTTCCTGAGTTGAGATGAAGTGTTTAGTATCAAACTGACTACATCCTAAGATACTCCTAATATAGGTCGGATAATGAATGCCCTTCGTGAGTGTAACAACCCTAAAAATGGATATGCTAAGTAATGCATAATGTGTGTAGAATGCCTACGATTAGACCGGGTTCACACGGATTGATGCACGTTGAACTAGACCTCTGAACCCTTGCGACAGCAAAGCCAACTAACTTGAGGAGTTATTTGAGATAGGAAAGGTTGGTTCCAACTATGTAGGGCTCCTGAATATGAAGATTTACTCGGATGAGTCTTTATCGGACTTAAAAAGAGGAAATATTAAGTTTTGAGGGTCTAGGGGTAAAATGGTCTTTTTCCAGAATAAGGGTAGTATCGTAATTACCTTAAATATGTAATTAATAATATAATTAATAATTTAGATAGATATTTTGGGTAGAGAGGGCCGAAATTGCCCTTTTCGAACCTATAAGAGCAAAGATTTTATTTGTTTTATTTAAATTTTTAGATTAATTTAAGAAAATAATAATTAATGGCTTATATAAAAAAAGGGAAAATCAGATTTTAGTAATTATTTACTAATTATTAATTAATTTGACTAAGTCTTGCCAACAAGTCCTAGTTGTGAGGGGACTCTACCTCACACTTCTCTCTTTCACGCCTATCTATCTATCTCTCATGTCTGCATCTCTCTCAACTTCAAGTTTTATCTATACTTCAAAAAAACAGAAAAAAAAACAAAAATTCTTCACACTTGAATAACATAAAAAAATACAAATGATCTAGCTAATCTAAAAAACGAAAAATTAATGAAATTTCTAGTCGGGTAAGGTATGAGATTTGTTGGTGGACATGAATTGGTGGTGGGTTTTGGGTAGCAATTTCAAGTGTTGAACAACATTGAAATCAGGTATGTGTTTCTCTCCTAGGCTCCCTTCTCCAAGAGAATTTTCTATCCCATGAATTCAACGAATCTTTAAACTAGGGTTGTTCCCGTTCCTGTCGAACGTATCCATTTGATCTCAATGTGAAATAGGTTAGATAGCTCGTTGTTGGTATGTTTTCTAGTATTTTATGTATGAAGTGTGATTTTCGTGATAATGTGTTCATCATTATGTGTTTATAATTGTAAGCATGTTATGTTATATCCACCGAAAGCATGCGAAAAATGATATGTTTTTATGGTTGAACTTTATGTGTGAATATTTGTGTAAATCATGAGGCGTAAAAGTGGTGTAATGTTGCTGGATATAATGGTAATTCTTTGCTGAATATAATCATAAAAATATTACACTTAAATATGCACCAAATGATCCACGAAATGCCTCAAGAATTAACGTATGAATGATGGTAAAAAGAAGCTGAAAATACTGAACAAATTTCAAGTATTTGGTAGGTTTGGTTCGGCCAAACAAAGTGGTACATAATGCGATGAAATTGAATGTAAAATCATTGAAATTCCTAAGGATTGAACCAATACGTCATTACATGAAAGCTACAAAAAAAATCAACAAAAGATTAAGACAAAAATGGATTAGAAGAGACTAAATTTCCATCCTGCTGGAACTTGTATTCTCGGCCAACTTTTACAAAAAAATGAGCTTCATTTAATTTTTTATTAAAATGTGAGGTCATTGGGGATTGAACCCATGACCTCACTGAATGAAAATTTCATAAAAAATTCGTGAGAAAAATGCAAGGAAAAATAGAATTGGTGAGTGGGGATCGAACCCACAACCTATAGAATGGATTAGAGAGTTAGGAGAAAAATAAAGCAAAAAATAAATGTGGAGAGTGGGGATTGAACCCACAACCTCGTGGATAGGTGAGAAAGTTAAGAGATAAATTAAAAGAAAAATAATGAGTTTGTGGGGGATTGAACCCACAACCTCCTAGACTTAAATATAAAATGAGAGGAAAAAAGAAAGGAAATATTATAAGGTTGACGGGGATCTAAGTAGCGTCCCCCAAATCTAAACAATTCAATTATCAAGTTTAAAATAAGATTAAGTGTTGTCCAATGGATTCGAAATCGGTTTCCCTTGCCCAATTCTATATTGACACATAAGTCATACGTAAGTAAATATTTAATGAATGCTGCCTCTAAAGATCGAAATCAATATCTTTGCATATCTACAAGATGCAAAAGTCTTGTACCACATAATCTTGGGTAAACATGAATCACTGAGACAAACTATGAATGAAGCTTCATGTCTTGTATGTATGGACTCATAAGTCTAGCATACGTTTAAAATTAGGTCGGTCTAAGTTGTATGTGATAAAATGATGTAACCCTTGTAGGGTTAAGTAAGAGTGTGAAACACAGTAAATGGTCAAGCGCATTGACCTATGATGAAATGAACATTCATTTGAAGGGGTGAATAATTATGATAAGACAATGTGTTTAAGTTAATGAATGAGGTTACAATATGATAAGAGGCTAATGTGAAAGATGCGAGTAATCTCAAATTTGCCTAAGTAAATGTTACCATAACGTACTCACCTATGAGAGTGTAAAGCTAATGAAGAGACCAGTATCTATGAACACTCTCATGAAAGTATTGAACTTAATGCATACTTAATACTAATGATGAGATGAGAAATCACCTAATGAGCTATGATGTCCTCATGCTAGAAGCAAGCTTCCATGATGTATGAGTTGAATGTAATGGAACTTTATACTGAGCACTGATAGGCTAGGTATGAGCGGTGATGCCTTCCTACAAGAAGGGCGGAGGTTCACATAATACTCATGAGATGATACTGTCCGGCATTCCGGGTATAGGTCTCCTTATATCTCCAAGTGTTTGAACCTATACATGGAATATAGGGATCTACCAGGGTTCAACTCCCTATATACGCTAGCATGTTTTGGTTCACATTGGCTGGTTATTCAACCTCTTTTCGGTGTGGGCATTACACACTGGATTTCATGATATTCACATGATCTTTGTCGGTTAATGTTAAAGTTCTCAAAGAAATAATGAGGTCGGCCTCAACGAATGCACATAATGAAATAAACGATACCAGGATGTTAGAATAGGATAATCAATAGGTGAGCGAGACTTAAAGAAAGTAATGACAGTAGGGTATTCTTGGTCATTGCATAGCAAACCCGATGAGAGTCTTAAACTACATCCTAGGTATGATTAGTGATTGCACTAGTATATGAATGAATGAAAGTGAAGTATGTATGAAATGAATGAAGCATAGTCTGTGTTTGCTAAAGAAGGATCGCTAGTTAAGGTCCCATATGTTAAACCCTCATTTTGGAAAGTCCAACTGTCAAGTCCATGATTCCAAGTTCTCATGCATATGAAAGAATGATGTGAACTACGTGATATGATATGTGCAATACGTTATGTGTTGCTTGCAAAATTATATGTATGATGATGCATGTTACTCTCATGGAATGACTTTCCTAATCCAAATTTAGCAAGTCCACTGACTTTCCTAATCCAAATTGTGCAAGTCCACTGACTTGGCTTTCCATAAATAATATTTTTAGGAAAGAGCCATTCTTACTCATGCATGTCCTTGGTGTGTGCTTGCATATACCCATACTTAGTACAAGTGTGTACTAATCCCATACAATATCAACTATTAGGTGCAGGCACAGGTGGATGTTAGAGCTTACAGTACGATGTTGCAGCTATGCGAACGTGGAGCATTCATTCGGATTTTGTAGTCCCTCATGATTTCGAGGATGCCTGCCCATTATATTATAGCTTAGATATAGGTTTGATTTGGTGCAGTATGTTCCACTAACGTTTCTTTCTCATCTTATTTCAAAAATTGTATCGGTGCCATTTTTGCAAGTATACACTTAATGTAATATGGAACTATCTTTTTCATTTGATGGTCTTAATATTATATGGTTGATTGTGAACGTTTATGAGTTTAAGTAGAATGTCTTAAATGAATGTTAAGTAATAAAAAGTTCAAATTTTCTGCTATAATTAACCTAGATGAAGTAACGATGACGTATGTAGCCTTGTCTGCGACCTCTGAGAGGTCAATGACGCAGGTCTCGTTTTGGGTCTATACCCCGGTCGTGACAATGAGTTGGGATGTGGTGTTCACTAGTGATCCTTAGCCTATAGTTTAAAATGTTTAGAACTCATGGGGGTATGTCTAGCATCGAGAGGATATGAAGAAGAGGTGGCTGCACTTCGTGAGTTGAGATGTTCTGTCACAATGTACCTCTTGAGATGAGTACTCCTCATTAGCAGAGAATGAGTTACATAGTAGTAATCTCTTTGTCCCTTAACTATGCGCCTGCATAGGTGTAGCTATTGGTAAATCCATGTAAAATCTAAAAAGAATGAACATACTATAGGCAATTTAGGATCCCTCAACCGATACGGTTAATGTCGGGATTCCATGTCTATCTCTCATAGTCTTTTTTCGGTTAAGATAACCCCCACAGAACAAATCAATGTGCTTAGTCTTCTAATGGAGTATTCTACTAAGGGTAGGTATTGGAATGAGATGATATTTATTCATTGCACTAGGTAGGCTATCCGAAAAGGGAGTCTTTGTGAGTCTCACTTGAATTAATTGAAGTAAGTCTCCTAAAAGAACGTACTACTTAGCGTAGGTGGTGGTATGGGACGCTATCTATCCATTGCACTAGGTAGGACCTTCCGAAAGGGGAGTCTTTGTGCCAGGTCTTCTAAAAGAGTGTACTACTGAGGTAGGTGGTTGTGTGGTATGCCATCTACTAATTGCACTAAGTAGGAATTCCGAAAGGGAATTCTTGGTGTTTTGTTTGTGTGTTCTCCTATTGTATTTCCATTGAGTGGGTGCTTTTTCTCCCGAGGTGAGTATGCCAAAACGAAGGTAGTCTTGAGTGTTGTGTTGGTGTGTATTGAAGGTGGCATATGTGTACTTCCTTCATGTCCTACCTTAGTTAGCAAAGAGATGGGGATAATGGGACTTCATGTCAGCCTAAGCCTTCCATGTTTCTCCCTCAACTAGGTGGTCTAGAAATTTTACATAGGCCACCTCTTTGTTCCTCAACCTCTTCACTTGACGATCAAGGATTTCTACCAGAACCTTCTTAAAGGAGAGGTTCTCTTGCACACCCAGATCCTCAATAGGAAGAATGGACTCGGGATCACCGATACACTTCTTAAGCATGGACACATGGAACACCGGATCCACCGAATCCAATTCACTAGGTAACCAAAACTCATATTCAATCTTACCAACCCTTTGAAAAATTTCATAGGGACCCACTTAACGAGGAATAAACTTCCCTTTCTTGTGAAATCTCACCACCCTTTTCATAGGTGAAATTTTTAGATAAATCTTATCACCTTCTTGAAACTCTATATCTCTTCTTTTATTGCCGTCATAAGATTTGTGCCAGCTATAGGATGTTTTCAAGCAATTTCTTACTATATGAACTTTCTCCAAAGCCTTATAAATTAATTCGGTACCCAAAAGTGAAGACTCACCGCACTGTTCAAACCATCCAATTTGAGACCTACATATCCTACCATACAAGGCCTCAAAAGAGGCCATAGATATAGATGAATGGTAACTATTGTTTTAATCAAACTCAAATGGCAAGTGCTTATCCCAATTTCCCTTGAAGTCAATTATACAAGATCTAAGCATATCCCCAAAGGTTTTAATAGTACACTCGGCTTGACCATACATTTGAGGAATAAAAGCGGTACTTATCTTCATTTTTGTACCCAACCCTCTTTGGAATTACATCCAAAACCTGAAGGTGAGTTGTGCACCCCTATCAGATATGATGGATATCGGAATAACATGGTGACACATAATCTCATATATGAAGATCCTTGCATAATGCTCTACCGATTAAATAGACTTGACTGGAATTAAATTAGCAGACTTGGTCAATTTAGCCACAACCACCCATATAGAGTTATGTTGCCTTTAAGTTCGAGGTAAACCTACCACAAAATTCATGTTAATGTCTTCCCACTTACAAGTGGGAACTTGGATTTCTTGAATTAAACCACCCGGCTTTTGGTGCTCGGCTTTCACTTGTTCACAATTAGGACATTTTCTAACGTACTCTGCTATGTCCCCTTATAAGACATCCTACCAAAACACCTCGCTAAGGTCATGATACATCATTGTAGAACCCGGATGGATGGTATAACGGGAACCATGATCTTCCTCAAGGATCTGGTTCCTCAAATCATCAACATTGGGAACACGTAACCTTCCTTGGTACCTCAAAACACCATTTCCCCATATGGAGAATGGATCATTTAGCTTATTAAGAAATAATTCCTTCAACTACATCAATGGATGATAAAGGTGTTTTTTAGACTTCACTGCAACCACCAAAGACGATTCAGAGTCATGATTAACCATAAAACAACTATTTGGGGAATCTTCCAACCTAACAACCAAATGAGCCAACCTATGAACATCTTTTACTAGGTTTTTCTTATGTTCTTCTACATCAGACACACTACCCATGGTCATGCAACTTAGAGCATCCGCAACCATAGTGTCCTTGCCGGGGTGATAGAGGACACTCATGTCGTAAAATTTCAACAATTCCAACCACCTTATTTGTCGGAGAATTGACTCTTTTTGAGTAAACAAATAATGAAGACTCTAATGGTCGGTATACACATCAACATGAACACCATACATGTAATGACTCCGTATCTTCAAGGCAAATACCACGGTCGCTAATTCAAGATCATGAGTTGGATAATTCTTCTATTGAACCTTAAGTTGTCTAGAGGAATAGGCTACCAATTTCCTAAGTTGCATAAACATACACCCCAAGCCCACACCGGATGCATCACAATATACACTGAAGCCCTTGGTACCCTCAACACCGAAGCGGAGGTAAGCCTCTCATTTAGGATTTATAAGCTTCTAACACATGCCTCTGACCATTCAAATGTCACACTATTTTGGGTCAAGGTAGTAAAGGTAGATGCAATGGACGCAGAACCATCCACAAACCTCCTATAGTATCCCGCTAGACCAAAGAAACTCCTAATGTCGGTTGGAGTCAATGGCATAGGTCAATTTTTACTGCCTTTATTTTCCTTGGATCAACCTCAACTACTTCACTAGATATGATATGACCAAGAAACGCCACCGACCTCAACCAAAACTCACATTTTCGATACTTGGCAAATAGTTGGAGTTCCTTAAGCACATGAAATACCACTCTCAAATGGTCCATATGTTCCCCCTTATTTTTTGAATATACCAAGATGTCATCAATGAAGACAATGACAAATGAATCTAGGTTAATTAGAAACACCCTATTCATGAGGTCCATAAATGTCGTCAGGGCATTAGTGAGACCAAAGGACATTACAAGGAACTCATAGCGACCATATCTAGTTTGAAATGCTCTTTTTTATATCCTGACCTCATACCCTAAGATGGTGATACCCCGATCTCAAGTCAATCTTAGAAAAATAGTTTTCCCCTTGGAGTTGATCAAACAAGTCATCAATCCAAGGGATAGGTAACTTGGTCTTAATAGTTAATTCATTGAGTTTTCAGTAATCAATACACATCCTAAGGTACCCATCCTTTTCCTTCACAAACAACATAGGATCACCCCATGGAGAAATACTATGAAGATAAGGAGAAATTGAAATGAGGTTTGTATGTGGTATAAAGTCAATACCAAAAATGATTTCCCATTTGGGAGGGGTTCCGGGAAGATCATTAGATAAGACCTTTGGAAATTTCATCACTACGGGGACCATCTCAATGGGAGGATTATCGGAATCAAAATCATTGATTCTTACAATATGATATAAAAACACTTTTGAGATTATTTTACAAGCCTTAAGACAAGAGATAATACGACCTCTAGGGAAGGAATTTTCCCCCTTCCACTCTACGACGGATTCATTTAAAAAACTGAACTTGACAATTCTTTTTCTACATTTTATCAAAGCAAAACAATCACGCAACAAATTCATCCACAGAATCACATGAAAATCGACTATATCATGTTATACTAATTCAACATAAGTAACTCTATTGCTAAACATTATAGGACTATTTCTATAAACACTCTTGACAACCACCGACTCATATACCGGTGTAGTTATTATGAAAGGTTCATTTAAAATATTTGAAAAAATAATGTAGCACCCGGATCAAGTAAAGCATACACATCAATAGAGAAGACTTGAAAAATACCGATCACCACATCAGGAGAACTCTCTTGTTCACCCCTAGAGTGAAGTGCATAAAGTGATTTTTCTTTGGAGCATCAATGTTAGAAACACTTGCTTGAGCTTGCCCACTACCCTTGTTTTGACCATTCAAGTTTGGGAAATCCCTCACCTTGTGTCCCCTTTTACCACAACTAAAGCAAATTTTCGTCCCAATGAGGCAATCACTGCTTCTTGCCACACATTCCACAAGTTGGGTTCTTACTTAGTGAACTAGTACCCCTTCCCTTTTAAGTCTTAGGGTTTGAAACCCTATAATCATGAGCCTTAGAGAAATCGGAAGAAACTTGATTCGAAAACCTCTTTTTGAACCTATTCTTGTCTTTTATGTAAAGACAACCCTTTTATGAAACACCATCATATGACCTTGCCCGATTAGCATTTATACTCTTCTTCTTAACCCTTGCCTCCTCCACTTATTGATAATGAACCATGAGACAAGATATATTTATATAATCATGTACCATAGCAGAACGACATTCTTCTTTCAAGTCATCGGACACTACCATCACAAAGCGGCCCATCCAAAGAACGAGCATATTTTGACGACTTAGTAAATGTCAAAGAGTAGTCAAGCACACTCATACCTCCTTGACAAAGGTTTATGAATTCTTCCACCTTAGATTCCCTTTTTTCCCTTGGAAAAAACCTATCAAGAAAATCCTTCTTGAAAATCTCTTATACCACCCCTCAAAGGCCTATTGTCTCTCCATTGAATGTATCAAGTTTAGGTCACGTTCTTGAGTTGGTAGGTGGCTAACTCGGCCTTCACTAATAGTCAACCCCATAGAATAGAAGATTTTGTAGACTTCATCAATAAACTCTTGGGGGTCTTCCTCCACTTTGGACCCATAGAAAGTAGGGGGATTCATCCATGTGAAATCCCTCAAGCGGGAGGCCATGGTGCTAAAATGTTGGTTTCCTCGAGGTACCACCTCCCGGTTAGCTTGGGTCGTCATTGCTTGAGCTTGAGTAGTGATGGAAAATGCTTGATTATTAATGTCTTGGGCAATTTGGAGCAAGGCTGCCCTTATTTCCCCATCCGACAAGGCCAGAGGATTGGCCTGAGGTTGATCATCATTAGCAACTTCTTTAAGAGGACGATCTTTATTGCCACGGGAAAGAACTCCCGCATTAGCAATATCTTCATCAAGTCTTCGTGCTGCTTACCTTCGATTATTCATACCTATAACCACAATATAAGGTTTAGATTAAAGCACACATAAAGTAGACTCTAGATGAACGACACTGGATTTCTATGAAAATAAGGATTTCCTAAGCATCATATAGCTTGTCACTCATAAGTGTGGCGCACTTCACAATTATGAATAAGAACCTACATAGACGTGGTTTAGTGAGACATCAATCCTAAAGATATTCAACCTCATGCTCTAATACCAAGTTTGTCAAATCCAGGGGAGTACCCCCTTGAAGTAACCGTGTCGTCGTACTCGAAAAGGACTAAGACTAACCTCTAAGCATTCGTCATTACATTTCAAAGGTTAAAATTGCGTAAAGTTTAAAACTTTTTATTTATTTCTACATTGAGTTTTACTTAGACCTCTCGGTTACACATAATCTATATATTATAGGGAGTTTACTTAGACTCCTTGCAATAGGAAGCACTACATAGGCTTCAACTTTTATTTCACATACATAGTATAGGAAAATAATCTCATAGGAAGTCTATAATATGTCTCATCTTAGAACCATCGAAAACAAATACAACAGTTGGGCTTAACCTATACTTTATTACGACAAAGAGCCACATA
Source organism: Solanum chilense (assembly GCA_032847665.1). Classification (NCBI taxonomy): domain Eukaryota; kingdom Viridiplantae; phylum Streptophyta; class Magnoliopsida; order Solanales; family Solanaceae; genus Solanum; species Solanum chilense. The sequence continues at coordinate 50,739,036 of CM064963.1, read as the reverse complement.
TAGGATTATATAACAATCGTCTCCAAATGAAAAAGGAAAGAACTAAAAGTCTTATAACCAGAAAAACATCACTAGCTTTATTATGGCATTGTCATCGGAAGGTAAGGACCTTCCGAACACTTGTGGAATATTCAAGTAGTCTTCAAAGGCCTTCTATAAGATCAATGGTCGGACCCTACATATTGTAATAAACATAACAGATGGGTTAGTTCACACTTGTACTAAGTATGAGTATATGCACATAAAACAATTGAAATTATGCTAAAGAGGACATTTTTTCAAAACATAATAATTACCTTTAAAAAGCCTTGTGCACATCCAAGAACCCATATAAGCCAATAAATACATAACTCTTAAATCAAGACAATATACAACACAAGACCAACATCATCAAGTATAGTCACGACAACATATATAAGAGATTATAACATAATAATATAATTGAGACCCTTAGCCATGTATACATCATTTAAATCTATAAGTTCAATGACCATGTAAAGCCACATAACCCAACTCAATCAAGAAAACCAAACAAAGGACCATAATTAATGCCTAACTTCACATAACATAGCATCAAGATTAATTCTCCTCATACTTTAGCAACATAGACCAACATATTCATAAATGAAACTAACATCATAAAGAATAAATAACATGTAAGGTCGACCTATACATAATAGTCAGTTTATGAGACCATAAGAACAAAAGAACAACTTCATAAGGCTTCCCTCAAGGCAAATTAGTGCAAGTCATAGGTAGAGTCTCACCCCCTACCTTGGCTAAGTCAAACCTCTTAAGTCAACCTAGTTAGTGTTTACTTCATTACTTCATTTTACTTTTGGGAACACTTCCCTCAACCAACATAGACCACAAGAGCTAAGTATGGAATGCGATGTTGTAAAACCTTCCATCGATGGAAGGTGGTCTACTAGCTAACGTAGTACCAAACGTAAACATAGCATCTAGGTGGATCCACTAGCTAGTATTCCTATGGTGGCAACATAGTTTAGGGAGCTTGGGGGTTATTATGGAAATATCACTCTATGCCCTTTTTGGTCTATGATGCTATCCACATCGTCAGGACTATGGTGAATCTACCTTTCCTCCTTGGGAAGGCGGCACCCCTCATCTTCAAGTTCACTCGGTGCTAAGAAAAGTCCCTTTTGAGATCTCTTTAATCCTTTATTAATGATCATAACCTAGCTTATGTCATAGGGTCTACCCTTTATATAGTCATCATCATAGCTGAATAGAAATTGTATGAGTATTGTCCTTTCATTACAATTCACACGTGTGAGGTTATCATATCCACATAATCACATTATGATAAGGCACATATGTAAGTCCTCACCATCCTTATTTCACTGAATCTTAGCCAACAAATCACAAGCCATATTCAACATCATACCAACCCTAAGAAATCTTATCATTAGGTATACTTCAATATAACTTTATAACTAAACAGAAGTTATCATAATTGAAGTAAAGTAATGCGATCACAAAGCTTACTCCAATCTCCTTAACAAGCCATCATCAAGATTTTTCCATCAAACAACCAATATAACCCAATAAGGGTATAATATCATCACACAATAGTAATTAACACAATAATGAATTCAATTACATCATAAATATCCCAATTAACTTTAATTCATAACCTAGGGTTAGGGGAACAGGGTTCATCATTAATTCGTCAATAAATGGATCCAATCTAAACAATACTTTACCCTAGGTAGTCCATGAATGAATTAGAATAGATAAAACAAGTCTAACAATGAATACATTCCTCCATTCGCATAAATTCATAAGCAAGATCAAACATTTGGGGAATTTGGGGAAAGGACATGATCTACATGAAATTCCATCAATTAACATCAATTACCCAACAATCGACTCATAATTAGTCATAGTCAATAACAATTAATCATAGTTAACTCTCAGTTTGAACATTAGAAGAAAACTCATTAGAATAGAAAACCCTTGGAATTGGGTGTTTAAGAAATCAACTTTGAGAGGATCTCTTGGGGAAAGGAATTCAAAGAGTGAAGAACCCATACCTCAACGAAGATTAATCCACGAAATTCAACTGAAATCCTTAAGAAATTCTCCTTCTTCTTCAAGCATTCTTCTTCCTTCAATGTAGAATTTAAGGATAGAGAATGTATAGAGAGATGAGAGCTTTTAGGTTTTGTTTTGGGAATTTTTGTTAGGTAAGTGAAAAATGACATAAAACTGAACCTTAGGCTATTTATAATCACCCCCTAAATTACCCAAAACACCCCTCACTTAATTTGTTCTTTTTGTGAAGTCAAAATGCTTAAAATACGATTTTAGTGAGTCTGGTCAGTGGTTGCGCATCGCAGGGCTAATTTCAGATTTTATTTTTGAAATCCAGGTTGAGGAAGTGGACCTTATGGAATGCACGCATTGCGAGGAAAATTTTTATACCCCATGTGTCAGTTGTGCGTCACGCAAGACCTTCAATTCTTGGCTACCACAACCTGCTTTGGCAGCTTCCTCGCCAAGGTTTGGGTCCTCCTCACGGACCCTTAGGGCGGTCCTTGGGCAGTCGTTACTGAATGTTTGGACCCTTTTAGTATATTTTACCTGTTAAATGTCTTTTTAATCGTTTTAGACTTCATATGACCATCCCAAAACTTTACCAAACATAGAGACGTCAACTAGTTTGAATTAGTTAGTTTCAAAAAGTCATGGATGTTTCTTGACGCCTTGACTCTAAAACATCCTAAATGGATTATAAACAATATTTCAGGCTTAGAAACAGTATTCTAAAGTTTATTTAATTATGTGAGTCTCTAGCTTACGTCATGAACATTCGGATTATTAAAATTTATTTCGTCGATATTATTACTACCGTAGTTAATGTTAATGGTTTCTAAAAGTCCAACACCAGCATCATCTAAAAAGAAATTTCTAGAGAAAGGTCTCATGTTAAAAAAATTCAGAGGAAGGTTTGTAAAAGTTAACGTGTTATTTGTAAGGTCTCATCTATTGTTTCATTTGCACCACTTGTATCATCTAGATGCAACTAATATAATAGGATTATTCGTATGTTGCGCAATAAATAGTTACCTAGTCATAGAGATGGGCTACAACAATATACAACTTCTTAGGAGAATGTCACTTGTTCTTGAGTTCAAGATTTTCTCCACATGTGTAAAAACCCAGGATTCCCCCCTAGTCGTAATAGGGCGAACTCGAATCAAAGTTCTTATACAATCTTATAGCATTCATTCATCGCATTGTCATAAAATAGTGCAGAAATTTAAAAATATTTTTAGTAATCATAAGACTTAAAAGCAAACACTTTCAAAAGAAGTCGTTATAGCAACTGAATAACTAGTCTCACATTGTCCAACATAGACCCAAACTTTTAGAATCTCAAAATAGGGACACAACCCTTACACTGAAAGAAAATTACAATGTCGTATACAAAGGTCTAAATGGAAAAGAAACTAGAATAATAAGTCTTGTCCTCGGCATATGAGTACATACACAAATCTTGAGAATATATCTAAGTCCCAAGCTTCAACTTCTAGAGATCACCTTACTTGTCCACACCTACACTTTGTAGAAATAGAGAAAATATGGATTTAGTACAATTAAGCACTAAGTATGATGACCATGAAAGAAATCATGTAAAAACGGACACTTTAGTTGAAATACACTTTTCATGTTATTTTGATAAAGTCTCATAAACAAAGTATAAAAGACAAAATACAAGTCAATCATCAACATACAAGACAATACTCCTATAATTCTTAATATATGACCTTATTCATTGAGTAACCTATTTTTAGACACTCTACATAAGGTTATCCTACGACCCACATAAGTAAGACATGAAACGGACGCCCATACAACCACTTCGTACGCACCTAGATGATACTCAAGATAACCCTAAGTAAGGATATTTCCTTTTCAACCCAACCCAACAAGTCAACATTCAATACTAGATATAATAAAGGACATATTCATACATCGAAAAGACTTCACATAATGCTCCTTGAAGACCTAGGTAACCACTCTAGTACCTTCAAATCCTACTCATGCCACTTGTAGATAACATGTGATTCTATTACCTACACGTTGTAGATTTTCTCCAATATCTAAAGTTTATACTCCACAGGATGAGGATAGGCCCTAACCGACATATACCATATTATCTAGGTATGGAATAGAATTTCATAAGATCCCACAATGTTGAAGGTAGTCTACTTGCCAAAGGTAGAACAAAGACACATCCCATGTAGGCACATGGTTTAAGATATGTCAAAAGGCTTCTTTGTACTCTATTATCATACTTCAAGAAGAGCTACTACCTTAAGCATATCCACTCGGTGCTTTTCCTTGGTCTCATACAAAAAATTCATTCACGTAAGAGTAGTTGAGAAGGTACAATCTCTAAGTCCTACCAACTATTAATACGACTATTAAGAATGGATCCACAAGGGTCTTGTCTACCTATAAAGGTTCATTAAAATATCTCATTCATGAAACGGGAACCATGCATGTCTATCCAATTCACTTCATTATAAACCTTCTTTTCATATTAAAGGTTTTTACATTCACTTAGGGTTATAAAAGTACTAAGAAGGGGCACCATTCCTAGGTCAACCTCTTAAAGTCTAGAATACCTCATTTATCATTCATGTATCAAGTAGGGACAACTAGGTCTACCTAAAGAAGACACCATATCAACATGTCGAGACTCTTCATAGCTATTATCATCATATGCCAACATTCAGAGGAAACATGCTTTCATTCACAATATCACATAGCTTTGTACAAGTTCATCTTAACATCACATACCAAATTCACAATATGCCTATCTTCAACATAACATCATAACCAACCTTCAGTTCACATCATAGATTCATTATGACCACAATCATAATAAGAAGAAAAAGTAAGAACCTCCACTAGAAATGGATCAAACCATACAAAGCAATCCTATTATACTAAGAAATTGAATCAACTCACCATTCTCTAATATCACAATTCACCATTAATCAACTTCTAATACTTCCAATAATAACAAGGGAACTTACCCATCATCATGCCCATAAGATTAATATCACCAACTCATTCATACATCCACAATTCATCATAAATAGAGATACATAACAACAAGAATCAATTCTATGAAACAGTCTAAATACAATTATATCCATAAACAATCACAATTATCAAATTCGGCTTACAAGCCTAAATTATGAAATTTGAGAGATCATGGATTCATAGAGTTTTTCACTTGAAATCATCAATTAAATCATAACATAATCATAAAAATTCGTTTGAAACAATTTGATGCAAGAATCCATGACTTCGAGGAACAATTAGGGTTTTGATCATCTTTTGGAAACTTGAACACCATTTGGGAATTTGTTCTAGAGAGGAATCTAACTATAAAAAAGATTCACCATAACTGAGTATTGATAAGACCACAAAATGGAAAAATAAAACAATGAAACTTTCAATCCAAGCTCCAATTTGAGTTTAAGCTTCCATGGATTTTTTAGAGAACTTTTGTGCGAGAATGGTTTTGAGTTATGAAGAATGAACTAAAATTCTAGGTTTTAGTGTTTAAAATAACTTACCTTACCTTAAATTAAATAAGATATCCATCCTCAAATTTAGTGGAATTTACCAAACCACCCTTGGCTTGGCCGAAATAGTTCATAAATTGTACGTGCCTACCCACGACCCCCACCTATGGACCGTAGGGGGTTGAAGGTCGTCCTGCATGGGTGTAGTCGTAGAGAAGTCCTAGGGACTCACTCACTAACATCTTTGAATCCTATTGTACAATGTGTAGATAGCATCCCATACCACCATCTAAACTTCATAGAACTTCTCCAACACTAGTAGGTACCCCATATGATAAGAATAGGCAATAAATGACAAGACCATGGTAGCTAAGCATGGAATCCTGAGTTGTAACCTACTCTAATGGAGGATTTTCTAATTTTCAACGGTAGAACTTGGACACATCCCATGTAGGCACATGGTTAAGCAATATGAAGGGTTTATTTTCACTCTAGCCTCATTCTTAACTTGATCTACTTCCCTTACCATACTAGTTGTATCTCAATCACAATACATCTCAAAATCTTATTATTATCATGCTCAATTAGCTTTTGTCATCACCATAATGTCAATATTTTCATCAATATGACACCACAAACTCATTTATGCCAATCAAATTCAAAGTACCGACACGTTCGCACAAGTATACTATTTAAGACTTCCTGTACCAATAAATTAGTCATTCTAGTGTCTATCCATTCCTTCATACCTTAAGATAAAATCACTAATCCTCACTTAGAACCTTCGGGATACACTTCTCAACTTAATGCATTACTACTTTATCAACTATCCACCACTAAATTTTTCCTTATACCATCCATCGACCAACACTTGTCCATTTTGTCTAATGGTCCACTTGGACCACTCTCTGAACTTATCAACGAAGTGCAGCACAGAAGGGGAAGTTGTCGTCGACTCATAAATGGACTGTTTTAAGTTGGTTCCAATTGATTAATTAAAGGGTTAGTTAATTATTTGGGGTATTAGGGATATATAATTATCTTATTAAACACCCTATATAATATCCTAACCTAATTAAGACTAACTAAAAATCTCATAACTCACAAACCCAAAATTGTCCTCCTTCTCTCTTCTTTCTCTCTCAAAGAAAACCCCCCATTGAGTACCAAGATAGAGGTGGATTCAAGGTATACAAAGGGTCAATTTCCTCCATAAATCCTCATAAATTAGTAAGGTATGTGATCTCTTTCACCTTTAAGACCTCTTTTTTCAAAGGGTTCCATCAAATTGGTATCAAGAGTTTGGTTTTCAAGTGGGTTTTCATCAACTACGAATTTGATGTTGTGAATTTATTTTTTTATGATTTATTTGCATATTATGAATATATTAACATGTATTCTAACTTAATTTTGATATATCTTGATGATTTGGTCTAGTTTGTAGAAGATGACCTTCACCCCTTAACCCTAGGTTGTGATCTTGATATGAATTGTGTAATGTTGGTTCAATTGACTTGGTTATTGATTGAATTACTAGTAGATGATGTTATGGTATCAATCATGAATAGAAAAGGATGAATTATAGTCCTATAATTCTAGTTCTTGAGAAGAGTATCTAGGTTATGAAGAATGTTGTGAATTGACATAAGTATCATGTCTAATGCCATGAACTAGAATTGAATTTTAATATAGTGATTCTTTTAACCTTGTTATCATGTAGGTCATTGAATTATGATAATTTCATACCCTAATTGTGTTGGACTAAGGTTTGATGGTAAGACCTTGATGAATTATGAAGGATACTTGGTAAGTCTTGTGATCCATATTCCTTAATTCAAATTATGGTTAATTATGACTAAGTCGTGATGTTGTATTGGATATGCCTTGTATTAGGATTAATAGTGTGGTACGATGTTAAATTGAAATGTCTTGACTATGATTTGTGAGGTGTTGGCTAAGACGTAAATATTCTAAGGATTGTGAATGATTTAACAATATGCCATATAATGAAGTGATATATAAAGATGCTTACCTCACTTATATGAATTGTAATGAAAGGATTATACTCATGCAATTCTTATTGAGCTATGATGATGATAATTATAGAAGGGTTAGACTATATGACCTACAACAAGTTATGTGGATTAATAAAAACATTAAAGACATTTTAAAAATTACTCTAGCTTAGCACCGAGTGAACTAGAGTGAGAAGTGTCCCTTCTCCATGGGGAAGGTAGGATCACTAATGTACTCTTGAGATTGGGGACTATAATTCATGTAGCATAAAGAGGGTCACAACTATATCTCCTAGTTCTTGAACTATGTTGCCCCTATAGGAATACTAGCTAGTGGATCCGTGTAGTTGCTATGTTCATATTTTGGTACTACCTTGGCAAGTAGTTCGCCTTATTTCGGTGTAGGGTTCCATGACATTGGATCCCATATAAGCTCATGTGGTCTATGTCGGTTAGGATAAGATTTTCCCAAAAGGTAAAATGAATTAAAGGAATGATGTCTAACTAGGATAACCTATGGGGTTTAGCTTAGTCTAGGTAGGGGTATGGGAATCTACCCAAACATTGCAATAGTTAGCCTTGAGTGAGATTAGGAGGATGTTCTTATGTATGAATATGATTATGATGGTATGTAATATATATATATGATGATGATGAACTTGCACATCGTTGATACTATATGTTAATTAGTTTCACTTATGAATATGTGTTGGTCTACATTGTTAAAGTAAGATGATATGAACTCTTAAAGGCTATTCTATGTGATGTAGGATGTTAGTCATGATTCTTGTTGGGTAACTTGATTGAGTAAGGTTATGGGGATTTTCTAGGTCATTGCACTTGTTGACTTGATAGGGGTTCATGGGTATTTTTCTTGCTTTGGTTATATTGAAATGTACTCTTATTCATGCTTGTTACTATTATAACTTGATGATAGAGTTACTTTACTATGTATTTAATTATGTGATATGCATGTTTACTTGACTAGACTTGATGTTGTTGTTCTTGTGATGTACAAGCCTATGACTTAATGAACATGTCCTATTGGTGTGTATGGTCTTGTTGAATGTGCATAAAGGTTTTTAATTAAAAGTGCATACTTATTGAAATGTCCCTTTTCTTAACATGATTTCAAAGTATGTGAGCATATGGTCTCATACTTAATACAAGTGGTGTACTAACTACATTACATAGTTTTCCCCAACATCTTAGGTTTCGGTCGTTGAAGCGCTTTTGGAGACGACTTTGAAGAAGACTTGGAAATCTTGATCATCCAAGTTGGGTAGGTCCTCACTTTCTGCGGGCAATGCCATTATCAAGCCTATGATGTTGCTTTAGGTTTAAGACTGTTATGTTTCTTTCATTTTCATTTCCATACTAAAATTTGTATGACTTATATGTTGTCTTATTGTATTGATGCATGGGCTAGGCCCAATTTGATATACTCTTGTTAGATGGTTATGAGAGTAGATGATTATTTAGAGACTGTTATATCCTATATATTTATGTTAATATTCCTATACGAAGGATCTATTTATATTCGATATGTATATACTATGTGTATTTAGAGGTCTATGTATACCTACAATTAGAAGTACTAGAAGTTCTAAATTTTCCGCTAAATGTGACCTATGAATGTAGTGATGTAAGCTAAAAGGCTAGTCTTAGCCCTCAAAGAAGACGACAATGCCGGTTATGTCTAGGGGGTATTCTTGGAACTTAAGAACCCCCTTCCTTGAGCTTGGAATCATCTATAAAGATACTCAATCATAGACATCCTTTTTAAGCATCCATAACCTACACTTATTGTAAAAGTTAGAGAAGAATGGGATTAGTGCAAGAATGCACAAAGTATGGAAACCATGCAACAACATCCATTTAAAAGGGACATTTTCTTGAAATCATACTTCATGCATTTTTTAATAAATCTTTGTAAACCCTTAGCTAATTGCATTTATATCATTCACATAATTCATATAGACATTTTCAAAGGTCAAACATTACATAAGATCATAAATAGAATTTAAGCCATAATTGAGATCACTTTACAATGAATTTCTTTAACTTAACAGTGAACCCATTTTCTTTTAACTCATAAACCTTCCTAGTAACCCTCTAGTGATACTTGGTGCAATGCATCCCCTTATGCAAGAAAGAAAAGCATACATACAACCTACACACATATCATCATATAAGTATACCACATGATAGACACGTTTAAGTCAAAATCTTAGGAACATCACAGTAACCTACATCAACCTACACATATAATGACTTCCCTTCACATACATCATTATTAGACATTGTTCATGACCCAATCTTAGTAGACTAGTTCAATGAATATATAAATCCCCAAAACCCCATACATTCTTAGTAAACCTTAATGACACCACAAACCTTAACACTTCATACATCAACATAACACATAAGGGCAACTCTATTCATATAAACAATCTTTATCTTATAATCATTAAACTCACATAATTAATATAAGAATAAAACCACATCACATAGACTCATACCATCCTCATCATCATAACAAGTATACGAATACTACCATTCCATGCATAAAAATATAATCATAATCATACACATTAGGTCACCGTCCTAGAACTTCCAAAGGATCAACTTGTGCAATGTCTATATGGATTCATTACTTCCACCTATCCTAAGTAACCTCCCTTAACTCCTCCTAGTTAGGGTACTATTCATTTACTTCCATCTTCCATTTTCCATTTTACTTTAGGGAAACTCGAACCTTCACCGACACTAATACATGGGTGCTAAACATAGAATTTAGTGTTGTAGAGCTTTACACCAATGGAAGGTGTTCGTACCTAGCCAAGGTTAAACATTAACATACATCCTAGCATCCTAAGTGAATTCACTTTGATAGATTTTATGTGGCAAGCATAATTTATGGAACTAAGACATATGTATAATCCCTCTACATGACCATTGGCAATTAGGGCCCTCTCTCATGAGAAAACATCGGTGAACCTTCCTCAAAGGGAAGTTACCACCTCATGTGGATCCATAGGTGAGAATTCCTCTAAGGGAAGTCAACACTCTATAAGGAAAAATAATGAATCTTCCTCCAAGGGAAGTCAACACCTCTCAATATCAAGCTCACTCGGTGCTAATCTAAGTACCGTTTACTGAAAAGCCTTTATTATATTTTTCATAAAACATAGGCTTAGGATATTCATTCCTTATGCTTATAGCATATTCAAGCACCTATCTAGGTTAGTGTATTCTAGGGCCACACCTTCCAGGCCCCTCTATTAGCTAGATCATCATTCATGTGTGTGGGTGTATTCATATATGGGCAAACCTTTCACATATCACATAATATCACACATGTTCATATATCAATGTATAAGTCTATATATGTACGTATATGAGCAATCCTTTGATATCAACAGTCCAAGACACTATGCACATTCATACTTCATCATATAATATGCTTACCATCATAGCATATAAGTCATGTTTATGACATGCCCATTCGTTCATTTTCATATACATAGAAATCAAACCTATGAACTATCCTATCAAGGTACACATGTGCAATGCATTGAAAAGGTCCCATACGCTTGCCCATACTAGTACACCTATCAAGTCATCCTAGTTAAGGAAACACATATCATACTTTCATAAACATCATCTTAGCATGCGTAGTAGTAAACACTAGTGAATATGAGAACTACCTTTCATTTAGACACCATGACTTATAATACTTGTAACATGCATGTAAAGTGAGTGTGTGTACATTGGTCAACATGATCACATAATGCATATCAAAAACACATTGAGGCAGCCACCCTCATAGATAATAATACTCTTCCAAGCATAGACCACAAAGCACACAATAGCATAGGAGACAAGTCAACTTCATATTACGCTTAAGACTCCTAACTTGTGATATTCATGCATTCACATAGGGGTACGTAGGTAAGGGATTATTAAACCCTTTTAACTCATCATTGGTAGCACCTACACTTTACCCTAACATAGATATACACATGCTTATATATAGCCATGCAACCTAAATCACAACTAGAATAGGAAAGTAAGCATAAGCTTCACATAGTGTAATCATCATAACCACATACTCATATATTATCAATTTCCCTTAAAGGCCATGTTCAACACATATATAATGACAATAATTAAGCACCTCCACCATAAGTGTACCATACCACACAATGCAATACAAGGCTTCATCAACTACGTTAATATAGAAAAGTAGAGGAGATAAGTATTCTTACCAATCTCTCACCCTTTGATCATCATGAATAAATATACATTTTTTATCAACAATTCATATATAGGGAAGTAGCTATAGAGATCATTACATAAGTGAAATCATGCTTTATCTATCATAACATTTAGATCACATTATGTTCATGGCGTTATCAATTTATAGAATATGAAGGGAAGTTGATCTCTTATCAATTCTTTCTCACTTTGATTGTCCATTATTCATGCTCAAATTAATAAATAATACACCACAAAAGGCAGTACATAAATATACCATGGCTTAGAAAAAATCCTACTACAATTTGCGTAGAGGTCAAGATTACAGTGAACAATCATGGAATTACAATAGAGAGGAGTTAGGGATCAAATCTTCAAGCATCAATCCACATTGCATATTAACAAATAATTAATCATTATAACCTATTATGTGTAGTATCTAAGATACAATATACCCTATGCAAAATCATGAACCAATTATCATGAAATCTAGATACAAGGGAACCAACCTAACGTCAAGATCACAAGTTACCATTTAATAAATTAGAAGAACCTAAATCAATTCATATAAGCCTTATTAACATTGATCATACGACATACATATCGATAATTCAAACCTAATATCAACTTAAAAAAGTATACACAAACAACTAAATATGATCGAAATCCACTTTTATACAATTAAGAACCCACACTACAGTGATCACATTGATAACTAGGATAGGCATGTTCAAACCTTCATGCATTGATCCACATGGATCCTTCATCATAAATTCAACAATTCACATAAATAGCAGTAGGTGTATGCAAGTCAATGTAAGAGAATCACAATTCACCATTAACAAGCCATGATCACAAAGACCATGCAACGACTAAATCGATTTAGGGAGGTGTCACGACCCAAAACCGAGCCGCGACTGGCACCCACACTTACCCTACTATGTGAGCGAACCAACCAATACAAAACCCAAACATATCAATATAATATCAAGATTTCATGCGGAAGACTTAAACTCATTAATAAAATCAATTAAATAAACTTCTAAAATTTATAACTCATTATCCCCAAAATCTGGAAGTCATCACCACAAGAACATCTATGATCAAATTACTAAACTAAGAGTATTCTAAGAAGCTAAAATAAATCAAAAGCTAGTCCATGCCAGAACTTCAAGGCATCAAGACATGAAGAAGAAGATCCAGTCCAAGCTAGAAGCATTAGCTCACCCTAAATTCCAGTGTAATGAAGACTGGCTAGAATTGCGATTGAGTTGAAGACGACGGCGCGTTTGCTGCAATCCACAAATAACAAAGAAAGAAAAATACAAGTAGGGGTCAGTACAAAACACAAGTACTGAGTAGCTATCATCGGCCGACTCAAAATAGAAAATAGTATATATCAGTTAATATCATAAATCGACTACAATACTTAACATGTAGCAACAACAAGTACTATAATCATCAACAAGTACCACCAAGTTCATCCATGAGGACTCAAGCCTCAATACCATACTCATTTGGGAATTAAGTTCATTATATTGAGTATATTAACATCTTTCAAGATTCATTATCTTTCTTCCTCTTGTGTCGGTACGTGACACTCCGATCCCCTACTACTATGTGTCGGTACGTGACACTCCGATCCCCTTATTGTACGTGTCGGTTCATGACACCCGATCCCCTACTACTATGTGTCTGTACGTGACACTCCGATCCCCTAATTCTACGTGTCGGTTCGTGACACCCGATCCCCTAATACTATGTGTCGGTACGTGACACTCTGATCCCCTAATTCTACGTGTCGGTTCGTGACACCTGATCCCCTAATACTATGTGTCGGTACGTGACACTCCAATCCCTTAATTCTACGTGTCGGTTCGTGACACCCGATCCCCTAATACTATGTGTCGGTACGTGACACTCCGATTCCCTAATTCTACGTGTCGGTTCGTGACACCCGATCCCTTAATACTATGTGTCGGTACGTGACACTCCGATCCACTAACATCATTCTATCAATTCATCAAGCCTTCCCTTATACCAAGGCATCATCAATCTCATTACTTTAGTTCATCAAGCCTTCTTTAATATCAAGGCATCATCAATCCCATTAACAAGGTAGATTAGGGTTTCTTTCAAGATTTGGGATTCAATAGCTTTATCATGCTTATTTTATCACAATCACATAATCATATTCATGCAAGCATACAATTAAGCATATAGAAGGGTTTACAATACTACCAATACATATCATTCACTATTAAGAGTTTACTACGAATAACGTAAAAACCATAACCTACCTCCACCGAAGATTCGTGATCAAGCAAGCAATTTCCAAAAGCTTTGTTTTTCCCTTCGTTCGTCTCTCTCTATCGATCCTCTCTCTCTCTTTGTTCTTTTTATTTTCTTTATTCAAACCCTCTTTCTTTTACCATAATTATCATATAATTCAGTATAAAAGATGACAATAATAACCCACTAATTAACTCAAGGTTACCTCTTTTATCCCCCAAGAATTTGGGTTATTAATATAAACCCACGAATTTTATAATTATAGCAGGAATAGTCCAAAACGCCCCTTTAAAACTTAAGCAGAAATCTGACCCAGCCTGGGATTACGCAACCTGTGATGGCCCGTCGTGCCTGCGACGGTCTGTCCTGCAGGTCCGTCGCAACGATCAGAGACTCAATTTCCTTGAAGAGTCTGTGACGGTCCGTCGTACTTACGACGGTCCGTCCTGCACTTCCGTCACGAAGTTCAGAGAATTGTTCCCAATACCCAATTTTGAAGAGTTGAAGTGTTTCGAAACGGGGGCTCACGACGGTTCGTCGTATCTGTGACGGTCCGTCCTGCAGGTCCGTCACAGAGTTCAGAGAGTCGATTTCAGCATTCAAATTTCAGAATTCTTAAGTGTTTTGGAATGAGATACCCTCGACGGTCCGTCGTGCCCATGACGGTCCGTCATGGTATCCGTCGTCTCAGCCAGTTTTTCTAGAAATAAAAGCTGCTGCTCAAAACCACTAAATAGGTCATTACAATAGATACCAATTTACCCATCGTTCATCCTCGAACGATCAAAAGAAGAAAAACAAGGACGAGAAGAAGTACCTGAATCTGTAAACAGGTGTGGGTATCTTTCTTGCATATCAGCCTCCTTCTCCCAAGTGGCCTCTTCAATTGGTCGATTCTTCCATTGAACTTTGATGGATGCAATCTCCCTCGACCTCAACTTGTGAACTTCTTTATCAAAAATAGCAACAGGTTCCTCCTCATAAGACAAATTTTCATCAAGAAGAACCGAATCCCAATGAATGATGTAGTTTCCATCCCCATGGTATCTTTTCAACATAGACACATGAAATACCGGATGCACTCCTGACAGCCCTGGAGGCAAGGCTAATTCATAAGCCACCTCCCCTACTCGCTTAAGTACTTCAAATGGTCCGATATACCTTGGGCTTAGCTTACCTCTTTTACCAAACCGCATCACCCCTTTCATGGGTGAAACCTTCAGCAAGACTTGTTCACCCTCCATGAACTCCAAGTCTCTAACTTTTCGATCTGCATATTCCTTTTGCCTACTTTGCGCCGCTAAAAGCTTTTCTTGAATAGCTTTAACCTTTTCCAATGAATCCCTCAACAGATCTGTACCCCAAGGTCTAACCTCAAATGCATCAAACCAACCAATGGGAGACCTACATCTCCTCATATACAATGCTTCAAATGGAGCCATGTCAATACTGGAGTGATAGCTATTATTGTATGAAAACTCCGCCAAGCGTAAGAAGTTATCCCAATAGCCACCAAATTCTATCACACATGCACGAAGCATATCCTCCAACACTTCGTTCGCTCAGACTGACCATCGGTCTGAGGATGAAATGCAGTACTAAGGTCCAATCTAGTACCTAATTCAGCATGCAATGTTCTCCAAAACTTAGAAGTAAACTGCGTACCTCTATCTGATATGATGGAGAGTGGAACTCCATGTAATCGAACGATTTCTGAGATGTAGATTTTGGCTAACTTCTCTGCATTGTAGGTCACCTTGACCGGAATGAAGTGAGCAGACTTAGTTAATCTGTCCACAATTACCCAAATAGAATCAAACTTCCCCAATGTCTTTGGAAGACCAACCACGAAGTCCATTGCAATTCTCTCCCACTTCCATTCAGGAATTGGCATTCTTTGAAGTGTTCTTCCGGGCCTATGGTGTTCATACTTTATTTGTTGACAATTTGCACATTTAGCAACAAAATCGACAATGTCTCGCTTCATTCTACTCCACCAAAAGTGTTGCTTTAGGTCACGGTACATCTTGGTTGCACCAGGATGTATAGAATATCCGGAACTATGAGCTTCTGTGTGAATAGTGTGGATAAAATCATCTACATGGGGCACACATACCCTTCCCTTAATCCTCAAAACACCTTTCTCATCAATTATTGCTTCTTTAGCCTCTCCTCGCGACACCATATCCCGAATTCGACTTAGTTTCTCATCGTCAAACTATTTTCCCTTTATCTGGTCAAGAAAAGAAGATCTCGCCTCCACACAGGACAAAAGTCCTCCCTTCTCATTTACTTCTAGCCTCATAAAGTCATTAGCCAATTTTTGGATTTCTCTAGCCAACGGGCGTCTAGAAACTTGCAAATGAGCTAGACTTCCCATGCTTCCTGCCTTTCTACTTAAGGCGTCTGCCATAACATTAGCCTTCCCTGGATGATATAGAATAGTGATATCGTAGTCCTTCAGTAGTTCCATCCATCTCCTCTGTCTTAAATTCAAATCTTTCTGAGTAAAGAC
>CM064963.1:50644012-50722284 GCA_032847665.1 Solanum chilense | reverse complement strand
GTATATAGTTTGAATGGTTAGAAATCCTTGAATTCAATATTCTTCTATTATGCATAAAGATTTTTTGGGATTTATAATGGATACCTTATGTATATACTTGTTGGTGGCATCTTAGGTATCTTTAAAAAGGATGTATGAAAGTGTATTAATGTATAGAAAAAGAATGTGGTGGTTCACCATATGTGTAAGGTTTGTATGGGCCTACGCTGAATCAAGTGTTCAGCTACATTTTTTTGAGGGCCTTAATGTGATTAGTTGCTAACGTTATATTATTCATGACTTATATCTTAGATTAGCACAAAAAAAAGAAGATGAAAAGTGATATTTATATTGGTCAAAAAATAAAGGTGTGTAAGTCTATTTGATTTCCGATTTCTTTGGCGTGAAACTACACTTGGATTACAAAGTAATGTTTCTAAGTGTCCTTGATAGTGATTTGTTCCTACTCCCTAGATCATTAAAGTTAGTACTCTAATATTAGTTTTTCACTAAATTTACATGCTTACTTTACCAAGTATTATCATGCAAGGTTCAATCTTGTTTCATCGTCAAATTTCCCTTGTGACGTACTCCCCTTATATAAATAAAAATGATCCTTGAATACAGATGGTAAATATGTTCATGTGTTTGATATACAATCTGCCATATCATGTCAACTTGCTATGCTTTTTATTCTATCATATATGTTATGTTTTGACATGTTCATGTGTTACCATTATAAGTAATTAGTCCCAATGTGTTAGACTGTAATGTTACTTCACAAAATCACTAGTTGATCTATTGAATATTTTATATGAGGTTTCTTGGAATATGTATTTGTTCTTAAGTTGAATCTACCCACGTTACCCCTTTGTTCAATGTTCATGTAAACCGTGTATTTGATATTATTTAATGAGTATTTGACTACCATATAGACTTCAAATATCTCGGCCGAACGGTAAATGTCTTTACTTGATATGTGTTTCAATTTTAAATGTAAGATGCTTACTAAGTCATATAATCTCCTAAATATTTCATTAGTGAAACATTTTCTTCCCATGTCATTGTTATTATCCTAATACCATATTAATATGTCAAGTTTCTACTACTGGTCCATATTCCAAATCTCAACAAGATTATCACCACCAAAATAGCAATATCAGAAGAGTGATGATCATCAAAATAATAATATCAAAAGAGTTATGATAATCAAAATAACAATCTCAAAATCGTTATTAACACCAAAACAACAATTTAAAAGATTAAAGAAGCTAACTAACACAATCTGTATAATTATGGGTTGAAGCCTAGGGGAAAAATATAGAATAGGTCGATCCAATTGTTATAGAAGGGTGTCAACTCAGGGGAGAAATCCTAGCATGGGTCGATCCCTATTGGTATAGAAGGGTGGCATCTCATGGGCAAAAAACAAACATGGGCCGATCGTAAATTTATGTAATTATGACAACATCATTAAGGGTTAAAATACCGTACATGGGTCATCCTCTTCTACCAATGATCAGCTGGTAATTTGTGTCAAATGCCCTACAAAGACTATAAAGTACAGAAAAGTAACGAAAAAAGTGTAACATACATGATCCCACAAGTGTAAGCAAAGGTGGTCTTAAATCCTTATCTATGTATATTTGGTTTCTTTTGACCTCTAATTTTACATATCATTGTATTATGCCTTATAAATTTAGTATGTTCTGTAGAACCCACGTCCTTTATTGGGGGCGTTGCATTTCATGTTGCACGTACTAATACTCAGCGTGTAGATTTCCCAAATAGAAGCATATGAAACTTAATGGTTGTTGGTGAGCGCCAGGGTTATTTAGGGTTTTTCGGAGTTCTTTACAATGAAAATTTTCACATTGGTACATTCATTGATAACAGTAGAGGCTTTGTATACATTGTATAACTATCATTTGTATTCATAGTTTCACTTGTCACATGTATCGATTCATATAGTCAACATGTGTTGTATATGAAGCTTCTCATTAGTAAATCTATTCGCATGGTAATTTACTTTCTCATTATAGGTTATTTGTAAAGCTTGTGTTTATATGGTACTTTTCCGCCTTACCTAGACTTAGGGTTTGATCAAAGTGGTATCAGAGCAATTTGTGATAGGGAGTCTGTAAATTCGTGTCTAGTAGAGACTTCCTTACGAGTGTTTTGCACGCGACATTTGTAATTGGGGGGCTGCTTGGTCATTTAGGAAATGTTACCTTCCTTCATGATCCAGATCATACCATAGAACAAAGTTAAAAATTCAATTTCCACTTGTACCTGATTATGTTATTCATATCGTGCTGATTATGGTTAAGGTTAATGTTGCTAAAGTATCAACATCTAACATACAAAAGGATCTGAAGTTACAAAAATTTTGATTATATTGAGCTCATTTCATTCGACCATCTCACTCCATATGATATAGAAAGACTTTTATATTAGTTGAATATAACGTTGCATTTGTACCAATTGTATCTCCTTAGTTCAACTCTGAACTTTATAGCATATGCGTAAAAAAGATAAGGTACCGAGTTACATATATGTGTTGTAGCATTTCCAGGCACATCTTCTTAGAAGGACGTAACAAATTCTTGAGTTTCCTCCATACTTAAAGGATCTCATACTATAGAGGACACTTGTTTTTAGTCTGTCATATACCTAGAATTTTCATTGTTAAAGATGTTCTCCAAATTTTTGTTCTTGAACCAGTTTCTTTTAGTAGCAAAAGGCAGTGGCACAATCTAATATGTGGATGTATCAGTACAATAGTATTACTAGAGATACTGTAATTGGCTGACAAGGCCCAAATTCTCACCATAAATCATTCCACATATGTTAATATTTGTATTTTATATTTTATGTGCCAAATACCCGAAATAAGTACTGAGAACATTTTTATGTTATAAAACTTAGAGTTAAGAGTGCTAATTAATAAAAATGATATATGTATGGGAGTTCCTATTATGATCTATTTATTGGCTACAAAATATTAGGATGTGACTAAAGATTAGGGTTAACAAAAGGAAAATTGATTGGTTAGACCTAAGTTATGATTAGTCAAGTTGTACATAGTGAGATTAGAGTACATGAAACTACTAGTTTTTATCAAAAGATAGTTACTAGATACGAAGCATATGAGAATGAATCTTGAATGACAAGGCCATAATATGTACTTAGGGATTATACTTAGAAAGAGATGGGATATGTACCTAAATATAGGGGTATGGTTAATGTGAGGATGCTATAGAGGATGTAGATAGGTGGCTAAGATAATGTTATTACTAAGTGTATGAGGCTAGAAAATGGTATCAATTCTTCAATCCTGACGAGTTATAATGGCGCACTAGGAAAAAACATTGTGAACCTTTGTTAGATAGAGAAGTCAATTTATTATTGATTCAAGTCGTGATATTTGGTCTTGATAACAACAAGGAAAAACGAGGTAAGTAGTAAGGTTATATAGATAAAAGATAAATGGACCTAGTTTGTGCAAATCATTAGTACAAAAGATAAGTAAAGCATTATATATATGTATAGACTTCCATCAAAATGAATATAGCTACTACAAGATTCATTTAATTTGTCGATCATCGTCCAGTTAACGGAGAGGAATAATTGGTCACATGCTAGTTGTTATTATTAACTATCTTATATAGGAAAAGTGTCTCAGCACTCTCACTTGTTATAGAAAAAGAGAAAATCTATTAGTATGGCCAGACCTACCTAGTAAATCCAAAGGGGGATAACGGTAAGATTTTTTGAATGATGATATAACTTTATAGGTAACTCCTATTTACTTGTTAATAAAATTCATGTTTTATGGTGCATTAAAACTTCACTATCTATTTTCTATCTCGACCTTCAAACGGCGCTAGGCGTTTAACTTGATAGTAATGAAGAAAAAGTTGACTTAGGCTTCCTACTCCAAAAGATGAACTATTGGGGATTTTCTTTTTCTATCTTGACTGAAGTATATATTGACCTAGATGGAAGCCAAGTTCCAGTAGCAGAACACCTATAAGAATTCTTAGAGGGTTGAAGAGATAAATGGAAAAATCAATTGTATGTTCTTTTAGGTGAGTAAGGAAGATGAGCAGAACTATCCCACGCGTAACTTAACACTTAAGATGGTCTACTTATCCTTAATATGGTAGAGTGGTTCTATATGACATCTCATAATTTCCCAAGATGGTTTGTTATAATATTACACATGTTGCATGCTCTATAACATATCTATTTGTATGTCATTTTCCCTTTGTGGATCACTTTCTCACATGTTACCTAATTTCATATAATACATACATGTAAGTTTATATAAGTCAAAGAACCCTTGTTTATTTTTATATGTTTTTGTAGGAACTTTTTCTTACAATTTATTTATTTCACCGATTACTTTTCACATGTCACTTGTCCATATTGTGTGGGAGTTACATGCTAATTGATCATATGCTATACTAAAAAAAGTTAGTCCTTGTGGGTTATATGACTCGCATTACACTTGTGTACATGTCATATGCACCAAAAATAATTTTTATATGTATTACATGCATCATTGCCTATTTGCTTAAACATTACAGGCCTTATAGATTTTCTAGCGATGTGTCATGTGCTCACTTTCTCATATATCATGTGTGCTTAATTGACATGTTAGTCTAATTATCAATGTGATATAACACATCTTCTCAATTTAAGTTTTGTTTCGTAGTTCATTTTGTTATATGTGTACATGTCATATAGTCTACTTTCTTACACATTATATATGTTGTAGCTTTAGTGCTCATGCATCCTGTTCTTATCTATTCCATTTCCTACATTTCTCATAATACTTAATTCGCTCACGTGCTACCCTAAAGTTCATATGCACACGTACACCACATTTTTCTATAGCTTAATGCATGTGTACCATGAGCTGCCTTTTTGGGCTAGTCTGCAGGCATGTATCATACCCAATGTGACTTGTTTATCCGTATACTATGCCCCTTTATGCCTATTGACTTGAGTTTTCAACAATTTGGGAGAACTTTTCTTATATCATTATGCAATGAAGAGTTTTTCCAAAAGAGGCTGGGCATATATGTAAATTTTATCACAACCATAGATAAATAATTTTGCCTAATGCCTTATCGAAAGGTGCGACATAAATCGTTAGAGATATTATTAACAACTATGCATTGTTATAAGATTCACCTTTGAAAAGCGTCATAGGATAAAATAGAATGGAAAGTAGATCCTCGATAGATTAGGACTATGATTTCATGTGTCAGTTCCATACAAAAAATTGGGAGACACTATAGTAATTCTTGATTGTTAAGGATCGGAAGCTAAGCACAGAAGGTGTAACCTTAATTGAAGTATTGTGGAAGGACTATAATGTAACATAAGATACTTGCGAATAGAATAAAAGAGATCCTAAATAAACCTCCTCATTATAAACATCAACATAATGATCCGAGATCATGTTGTCCCCTTATATGATCATAAGTCCTACTAGAATTTGTTCATTTGATATGCCAATTTCACGTCTTGTGTTTAGGTATATTTAGTTCCTTATTAGAAAGAGCTCTACTTGGGCATCTCCAGTGAATTACATGGTCAAGAAAAGGGTTTGATTTGTAATATTCTAATTCCATGAACCATATATCATTGAGAACTCATACGAGACTTATCTATACATTTATAGGTTAGTCTATACATTTTGGATAGTCCTATTTAAAAAAGAAACTCGCGCAAATCTTTAAATAATATTTTGAGTTTAATTAAACTATCAGCTTAACCTATTATTCTGGGACAAATGATAACAAGGGGGAGATGTAACACCCCCTATTATATGAGTACTAGTTGTATTTATATGATGCTTCTCAATTGACATGTGGTATAATCATGGAATCGGTTTCCTATGCGACTAGTGAAAACATAAGAGGTTTAGAGTGAATTTTTCGTAGATACTAATGTGACCTAATTAAGTTGAAACCGATTGAATATATTTAAATTTGAGATAGTGGTATTTGAGTTTAAAGTTTAAATTGACATATTGTATATAAGTTTTCAACCAATATAAAGGTATTAAGGTCTGAAACTAGAATAAAATATTTAGGTGGGTGCTTGACTTAAATGAGTTAGAGGTTACAAGTATGTGTATCACCTACTTATACTACCATCTCAATGGACCAAGTAGGTGTATCACCTACTTTGACATATGAACAGCCCAAAGGACCAAGTAGGTGCATCGTCTACTAAGACTCATTTGACCATATAATTGGGCCAAGTACACTACCACCTACTTGAATCAATGAGGATCATGTTGATTAGAAGAATATGTGTAAATAGACAAACAAGGACCAATAATCTTAAGTCCAAAAAGGCCCAATTCGAAAGTCCAAGTAGGTGGACACCTACTGGTACTAATTATGGCCCAAATTGACCAGAATAGAGGGATAATTGGCAGAAAGGCCTAACTAGTGTTGAAGTCACAAAGGCCCAAGTTAAATGTCGAAGTAGGTGGGTCACCTACTTTACAATAAATGGCCTAAAATTATCTAACAAATTCGGCCAATGCACCTCCTTTTTTAGGATATAAAGATCACATTTTTTGATTCATTTTTAACTTGCAAAATTTTTTATTAATTAATTTTCTCTTTTGTTCTTTATTTGATTAACGCAGCTTCACTAAAACACCTTAGGGTTCTTGGATATTGTCCCCTTTTTCAACTAAAAATTTTAAGGAGAGTTTCAGTTCTTGAAGAACAAGTTTGAAGGATAAATTTTGAGAAACTAAGGTAAGTCCACTTCCCATTTTTTCCTTTCTTTAAACACTCGTTTAAGGAGGAGAACTTTTGTATATATTTTTCTAGAACTCAAGGAAGGTTATATATCTTGAGTTCAACGTTCTTCTCTTATGCTGAAAGAGTTTTGGGTATTGTTAGTGGCTGCTTTATGTATATTGTTGTTGGGGGCAGATTGGGTATCTTGGCAAATGATGTATGATGTTTTATTAATATATAGGAGAAGGGTGTGGTTGTTCACCATTTGTTTAAAGGTTGTATGGGCCTAATTTTTGTCAATTGTGTAGCTATTATTTTTCAAGGTCCTTAATGTAATTACTTACTAACATTATATTAATCTTGACTTATATTTCCGATAAGCACCAAAAAGGGAGGCTGAATCGATATAGTTATATTGGTAAAGAAATAAAGTTAAGTAAGACTATTCGATTTCCTATTTCTTTGACATGAAACCAACACTTGTATTACAAATCAAGCTTTCTAAGTGGCCTTGGTAGTGACTGGTTCTTACTCACTAGAGCATTAAATTGAGTATTCTAATATGTGGTTATTACTAAATGTACATGCTTACTCTACCAAGTATCAGTATGCAAGGTTTATACTTGTTTCATCATCTAATTTTCCATTGCACATACTCCCCTTGTATAAATAAAAATTATCCTAGATTACACATGGTATATATGATTATATGTTAGACTTACAATATGTCCATATATGTTACCTCAGAAAATCACTAATTGCTCTATGGTACATTTTATATGTACTTACTTTGAATATGTATCCATCCTAAAATTGAATCTACCTACATTCTCCTTTGTTTTCACGTTTATGTACACCTTGTATTTGATATTAGTTGATGATTATTTTACTATCATATTGACATCTCATCTTTTGATGTTAAATGTCTTCACTTGATATGTGTTTAAATTTGAGATGTCAAATTGGTTACTACATCATATAAGCTCCTAAGTATTACATATCTGCCACATTTGCTTCCATGTCATTGCTATTATCATAAGTCCATATCCATTTGTCAAGATTCTACTATTGGTCCATATTAAAAATCTTAACAAGAATTATGACCACAAAAACAACAATCTCAAAATAGTTATGATAATTAGAAGAACAATATCAAAACTGTTATGATCATCAAAAGAACAGTCTCAAAATATTAATCAACCCCAAAACAACTATCTCAAAGATTAAAGATGTTAAGTGACACAATCTTTATAATTAAGGTTGGAAAACCAGGGGCAAAAGTCTAGCATCGGTAGTCCCAATTGGTAAAAAAGGGTGACAACATAGAGGTGAAATCCTAGCATGAGTTGATCCCAATGGGTATAGAAGGGTGGCAACTCAGGGGAGAAAGCCTAGCATGGGTTGATCCAAATTTGTTTAATTACTATGACAGTATCCCAGGGGTTAAATTTCCTTGCATGTGTCATCCCTTTCTACCACCGATCAACTGGTTATTTAAATCACATGCACTACAAAGATTATAAATTATATAAATGTAATGAAAAGAATGTGACATACATGATTCTACAAGAGTAAACAGTGGTGGTCTCAAATCCTTATCTAGTTGTATTTTGTTTTAGTTGAGCTCTCATTTAACATATGGTTGTATTATGCCTTACATCGTAAGTACATTCTATCATACTGACTTCCTTTATTGAGGATGCTACAATTCATGTTATTGGTACATGTACCAACTAAAAGATCTCCCTAATAGAAACATGTGATACTCAATGTTGTTAGTGAGGTTTAGGGTTATCTGGAGTTTTGCTGACTATTTACTATGCTTATTTTCTCAATGGTACATTCATGGATTCATACAAAGGCTTTATAAACATTGTAAAAATATCAATTGTGTTCAGAGTTTCACTTGTAATGGGTATCGGTTAAGCTAGTCAACGTGTGTTGTATATGGAGCTTCTCGTAAGTATATCTATTTGCATAGTTGTTTACTTTCTCATTATAGGTTACTTGTAAAGCTTGTGTTTATATGGTACTTGTCCGCCTCACCTAGAGTTAGGGTGTGACAATGGGGGTATGGAAAAGGTTTGACTTAATCATGAAAGGTTGAAAAAGTCTCGAAGTCTATATTACTCTTATGCCAATGTTATAAGAAAAGGTTTTTAGTTGATGTTGATTATTGGGTATACTTTAAAATCTCACCCGTGAATGGTGTGATGATATTCGATTAAAAGAGAGATGTAGTTCCTCATATGTGGGCCCATTTTAGATTTTGTGAATATTTGAAAAGCTACTTATGAACTAGAGTTACCTAATCAGTTTACATCGATACATCTGGTATTCTATGTCTCTTTGTTTAAAAACTTTTTTGGAGATTCTATATACATTACGACCATGGAATGATTTGGATTTAAGAAGAGTCTTTCATATGAAGAGGTTTGGGTTGAGATTTTAGATCAATACATACAGAAGTTAAGAAACAAAGAAAAAGCTTCTATGAAAAATCTATGGAGGAAACAATTAATTAAGGGTTCTACTTTGGAAGTTTAATATGATATGATGTCCTTGTATCCTCACCAATTTCCCTCTACTCCTATTCTAGTTTAAGGTAATAGTTACTCATGGTACATTCTTTTGGATTCATGTGTTTTAGTCATTCTCATGTTTTCATATTAATGCATGTTCATGAAAAAACATTAATTTTGACTAATTTTTTAGCTTGAAGTGATTTTCCTTGTTTATGTACATTATGATGAGATTTAGATTCATGTTGGACTGAAATTACTCGCCCACTCTACTAATGCTAGATGGAGTTCCATTCGTAGATTAATGTTTCCAAGGGGAAAATATTGTAACACCTCAGAAATTGTAAAGTTTAATTGTAACATAAAAGCTCAGTTTTAGTGATTTACGAGTCTATCTACTGGGTGTAAACCACAATAGTAGAACTTGAGGTTATTTTTGAAATATCAAGTCTCTTATGTTTCATCTCCAAGTGACCAGGACGAGTTGTAGGGTGTTCTATGGGCCTTTTGATTGTTTCATAGAAGGGATACAAACATAGTAAAATTTTGGACTTTAAGTTGGGTTCTACAAATGTGGTCTACGAAGCATTTAATAGATGATGATACGTAAAATGGTTTCTTTGAAGTTTAGTATATTTTAAGGCCCCAATAAGTGCTCTACGATTGACCAGGATTGTCCGTAAAAAGTCCTATGGATCATATATAAGAACTATAGATTAGTCCATCAATTTTTTAATTAAGGGTGTTTTTGTATTTTACTACCAACAAGCCCCTAAAATATGTTGTTTTAGACCTGTAAATACTCCTATAACTAATTTTTACCTCCTAAAACTACCCAACCCTCTCATTCTCTTAAATCCCAATATTCATCTAAGTTCATCCTCTCAAAGTCTCTCACTAAATTCAAGGAAGAAATGCTAGGGTTTTAAGCGTCAAGGTCTTGTTTCTATTGCTTTTCTTAGGGATTTGATATCAAGAGATAAGTAAATTCACCAATGGATCCCCATTTATCCATTGCTTCTCAAAAGAAATCTCAAATTCCTAAATTGATTTCACCGCATTGTATTTGGTTTCATGCAAATCTCCATAGATCTTATTATGATTGAACAGTCTACTTTAAACCTTATTTGATTCAATTACAAAGTTTGTAGTTTATTTTATGTAAACCCATGCTTTTTACTTGATTACAACTAAGAATTTATGAACAAAGTCTATGACGTGATTAACTATGAATATGAAAGTTATGCATGTTTGATGAAAAATGGTATTTTATGAATTAAGGATGGTTTTGAGATAAGTAGATGAATTGTGCAAGGGGTTATCACTTATGAATGAAATTATTTTTTTATGCTTAGAAATGTAAATTTTTAGTATGAGAATTTTATGAAATTGTTATTTGTAAGGAACTACTCTATTATGACTTGTGATTGGATTGGTAGTTTAATTGTTTCTTTCCTAGTATGATGATATCAATATTATCATGACTAATTTCATAGGTATTTTAGTTAGCACATAGAGGACTTTTAGACTATGGATCTCCATTAGTAGATGTTGGGTCTTTAGAAGCAATTACCAGCAGGAATTACCTTAGAATGACATAACAAGTTTATAAATCTAATATAGAAGTTTATGGCCCTTGCCTTGATAAGTAAGACATCTATTCTCGGTGTGGGAGTAAAACATTATATTCCATCTTATATATCTCATGATCTATCTCATTTAACGGTAAATCTTCCATAAAAAGAACTATTTTACCTTCAAAATTTTACGAAACCTTTTCTCAAATGGTTCTATATATTCATGACCGTGTTTATGATTCATGAATTCTATCAAGGTTTTTTATTATGTTTTAACTTGATCATGAATAAAGTCCTTATATGAACATGCATATGTTTTTGTGCATTTTCCCATAGTTAGTAGATTTCATGCACTAATGCATACGTGTACCTATTTTCTTTCATATTATAGGTCTGATGCTTCTCTTATCGTTGTGCTTGGATTGAATTCATCTTGATTACTTGAATCATTGAGTCATCATGATCCAACTACAAGGCCATTTATGTTCTTATTGATTTGATATTTTTTTTAGACTTGTATATGGTATATGTGTTACGTCTCAACTACTCTTCTTATATAAGAAAGGATTTTATCACACTTAGTTGTATTACACATATTTCTTATATACTATATTTGTATAATTTATTTCAGCTATTTATTGGAAAATTATACTATCTTTACCTCTGAAAATCTATTTCATTACGTCATGGTTATGCCAAGTTGTTTTTGTAGGTCCTCTCAGCGTTTAATTGTCATGCCACGTCAAGATTATACGTTAAGTCATTGTATTTTTGGGTGTGAGAAAGACCATTTCATATTATAGCTCACATGGTCTATGTCGTTTCATGATAAATATCCCACAAAAGAACTTTGCTATTTTACCTCAAATGATTTTTGATTTTCTCAATGATTATGACTTAAGCTTTGCTCATGACTTTTCATATATGCATTGGCCATGTTCCATGATTCATGATTTTTTCAAGGTAGGCTTTACGATAATTTACTTGGTCATGCGTTATAATATTTTGAGCTTGTCATACTATCACATTTATGTTCTACATTTTCCCCATATTTACTACATTCAAAATTACTGATGCATATTGTGCCTATAATATTTTATAATATAGGATCTGATTATCCTTTGTCTGGTTGTGACTACATGGATTGCTATTCTTAGCACTTGCAAAGCTTAGTCCTCAAGGCTCGAGGGTGAGGATGTTATCATTTATAGCTTTGATGTTTTTTCTGTTTTAAGACTATGTACTTGGTTTAGGTGTTTGTCCTAACAAAGTCTATGTTAGTAGAAGGCTTTGTGAGAAACAATTGAATTTCGCATTATATTATCACGTACTCTCTTAAATTTCCATGTCTTTGAAATAGTTTTGAGACTTGTAATGTGTCCTTCTGTTGGAATCTCTCTATTTCATATTCATAGATCATGTTTATATCATTTGTCTACTTTAGAGACTCTTGGGGTCCTATTCACCATGTGACGTCTATGTTGTAATTTTGGTCATGACAAAATATGAGTTGCAAAAATCAAATAACAAACAAAATTATATTTCACAATTTCTTTCAATGTGATGTAAGTTGACAAGATAGGAATAGTTTGTCACATATTTTACGATATTTTTAATTTCAAAAATGTATTTTATCTCACCTAAATATTTCATCACAATATGGTTACTCAATATTATATCTTTCTATCATTACTATGATAACATAATGATCAAATCATACTTTAACAATAACATGTAATTTTTTTAAAGATAAATAAATGCACATGTAATACCTTTTTAGAGCATTTTTCATACATGCAAAATAACAATTTAATAATTATTATTTTTAATTTTATGATCTATTCAAGAATTTTGAATTATTTTTTTTCATGAAGAGTGATATAATTGTATTCATGAAAATTATTATGTAAAAATGTTTTTTGTTTACCTTTTCTCCGATTGAATTAAGCAGGTAGAAAAATATTTTACCCTTGAATCTCTTCTCTTTCATCTCTTGAAAAGAGTGACGTTGAGTGAAATGATGTTTAGATCTCCTATCTTGATATCCTCACTGAGGCCTGAATACTTTATTATTCATTTATATTCATTTTATTTTCAATAATCTTTTGTATTTTACAATTTGAAGAGGAGCGAGATATATGGGACTCAACTTGAGTACTTTTTTATTCATTTTTCTTATTTTATTTTCAAATGTAATTCATTTTATTCAGAGACGGAGCTAGGTGGTGGTTCATGGGTTAAGACGAACCCAATAGTTTGTTTGTATCAATTCTATATTTGTACTAGAAAATTAAACAAATATATATTTATATTCACTTTTGAATCCCTAACAAAATTGATTGACGATTTAATGGAGACCAAGGCAAAATACAAATGCTTTTTCACTTTAGAGTAGTGGGTTCGAAAGAAAATTTAGAACCCCCAAATTCCTCTTAATTGTGGCTCAACCCATTGATGGTATTTATATTACACCAAAAAAATATGAATGTGTTATCTTTGCTCAGATATTTTTGTGGTCCAGAGTTGTCTAGTTGAACATGCAAAAGACATCCATCTTGCTTCTACCAAAATTTTCCTAGTATATTCATATATTTCATCGTTATTCTAAGTTATCCTGATTGGAGAGTTTTTTAATTAAAATTTTGGTGGCCTATAGGATATTTTATTTAATAATAATATCAATAAAATTTATCCAATAATACAAATCCAATTAAACTAGAAAAAAATCAAAGAAACCTAACTTCATTTACCTCTCTTTAACTTTCCTAGTTTGAACTTGTCTCAACAAAGCATAGTGTACGACCCCCAAAATGAGTTAGTGTGTCTAGAGCCTCAATTGTTCCTACTAGCTTGTTAACATGTTAATTAAGTGTTTTAAAGTATGCATGGGTGGTTTGAAGTCATTTGGAAGTCAAACGTCAAGGGGCGACCAAGAAGTTCGACGACTAGTCACCTATGGGGAATTATGTGTTACATGTGCTTATGTGTGTCTCATGAGATTATGAGGTCTGTAAGTGAGAAATAAGGATTTTTATAATAAATATATGGAGTTTCATGAAGTTTGTAGGTGAAATGTCTAACACGTTCGAAAGCTAGCTCTTGAGATATGCATGTCTGTGTGTTGATGGTGCCTACAATGTTTGGACTATTTGCGTGTAATTATTTTGGGTGAAACTGATGTGGAAGGTACTTGAATTATTAATATTCATATTTACGCTTGAAACTCCCTAGTACGACTGCTGAAGTGTCCAGCAAAGAGCCCTCAAAAAGGAGCCAAATGATGTTGAGACACTGCCCTGGCAGTGTAAATCGACTGATCCAAACGACGCCTCATTTGTTAATTGACACCCCGTCGATGGGGAAGCATCTATGGAGACTTATACTGGAGAAGAATTAGCCACATAACATCCTCATACCCAAAACACGGAAGCCAAAAATGGCCCGTTAATGGGCCAACGTGGTGTCGACTGTGTTTGTCAATGCAGGCCTGCAGAATTACCATGCACACTGCCTAATTATGGGGTGAATAGGAGATTCACCCCACGTGATAACCTGACCCTATGTGGTTTTTAAAACTATTTTTGAGTATATTAGTTTGTTTAAAAATGTGAAAATCCCATACCTAATCCTCCATTCAAAGTCAAACCTCTGTCTCCCAAAATATCATCTCTACAACCCTCCATTGAAGGTGAAGTTCAAGGTCAGCTTGTAGATTGGATTCCCATGGGTTATTCATCAATCTTTAATGGTTTATTCATCTAATAAAGGTATGGGGATCATTCATTTCTAGTTAATCTTCCATCTAGAGAGTCCTCTTCAAATTTTTGAAAGAAGTTTCATGATTAAATCTATTCTTCTTCAATATAGCCATGGGTTCTTTCTTAAATTGATTTCAAAATCATAATATGAATTTATTGATGATTATATACTGATTTGTACATTATTCTCAATCCAGTTACATGATGTACCCATGCTCTCTCACAAACTCGATTTTAGCCAAAGTGTGGCTTTATGATCTTGATCATATGCATATCAATTTTTGATTCAATAATGTTAATATGGTTATACCTAATGCCTAGTATGTTTAATGATGATGAATTGTTGATGAATGATCCATGCGGTTAAGTTTGAAGATTTTTGAATAAGGCTAGTTTATCATGTAGTAGCTTGTGATCTTGACATTGGGATTGTTGTTATGTGACTTGATCATGGTGAATTGTCTTAGATATAGCTAATATGTGTAATTTTATGATAATTACATATAATTGATCCAATATAAATAGGTAACTGTTGATTTGGGAAAGATTGAATTAGGTTCTTCTGGTCTATAGAGTTGGTAGAGTAATGTATATGTTGGGATCTATATTATAGGGTGGATGAAGCATGATTTAGCAATGATGTTCTACCTATTTAGCTACTTCCCTAAATATATATAATTTCTGAAATATGATTGAGGAAAAATAGAAAGGAAAATGGTTGATGATCTATAACTCTCTACTTTCTAGTATATATGTGATTTATTTTGTTAGATTGTAGTATGATCTTGTAGAGACTTGTATATAGTTTCTTTCATGATTAAATGTTATTAATATACTGCCCTATAATGTATTGATTATGAAAAAGGTGTATTGATAAATGATGATCAAAGATTGATGTATCGGTAATAATGACTCTTTTTTCTTGACTTTTCAATATTATTGTAGTTGATGAAGACTTGCATGGAATTGTGTGGTTTGTTCAACTTAAGGTGGCGGTGTTTACTCTATTGTAATTATATATATATTTACTATGGCCTTGAAGTCATATTGATAAACATATGAGTGTATGGTTATGATGATCACACTATGTGAAGCCTATGCCTACATTCCTATTCTAGTTGCGATCTAGGTTTTATGGGATTGTATAAGCATGTATTATTTCTATGTTAGGATAAAGTTTAGGTTCTTCCATTGATGAGTTATAAGGTTTGATTACCCCTACAAATGTACCCCTATGTGAAGGTGTGAATAGTTAATGTTAGGAGTCTTAAAGTGTAATTTGAAATTAGCTTGCCTCCTATGCTAAATTGTGTTGTCTGGTCTATGCTTAGTTGGGCATTGTGATATTAAGAGGGTAGATGCCTCAATGTGTAGTTCATAGTAATTATGTAATAATTTTGACCAATGTATACATAACTCACACATTGTGCATGCTTACAATATAGTAAAGGGTCATGGTGTGTAATGAAAAGTTGATCTCATATTCACTAAATATCTACTGCCATGCATGTAAGGTAAATGTATGTGAAGTATGTTATGTATTCTATTAACTAGGATGACTTGATAGGTGTACTAGTATAGGCAAGGGTATGGAACCTTGTCTAAACATTGCAGAAGTTTGACTTGATAGAATAGTTCCTAGGTTTGGTTTCTATGTACATGAAAATAAATGTATGGACATGATATGAATATTCCTTATATGCTATTATGTTAAGTATATGATATGATAAATTATGAATGTGAATAGTGTCTTGGTGTCTTTAAATGGAAGTATTGCTCATATACTTATACATATAGACTTATGCATTTATATATGAACATGTGTGACATTTATGTGTTATGTGATAGATTTGCTAACGCATAAGTATACACATACATGAATGATGATCTAGTCAATAGAGGGTCACTTGAAAGGTGTTTTCAAGAGTACCCTAAACTAGATATGTGCTTGAATATAAAGAGTTAATAACCTAAACCTATGTTTTATGAAATAATTTAATAAAGGACTTTTAATAAAAAGGGAACTTAGCTTAGCACCTAGTGAACTTGACAATGAGAGGTGTTGTCTTCCCTTGGAGGAAGATTCACCATTGGTTTCTCATTGAATGTTCACTTCTCTTTTAGGAAGATTCACCATTGGGTTCCCATAAGGTTTGAATTTCCTTGGAGTAATATTCACTTATGGTTCCACATGAGGTGTTGAATTTTGTTGAGGGAGATTCACCCATGGTTTCTCATGAGATGAAGATCCAATTCTAATGAGAATGTAGAGGGTCATGTTTATCTATTAGTTCCATATACTATGCTTTCCACATAGGGTCTAGCAATTGAATTTACTTAGTATGATAGCATGTGTTTATTATATGCCATGGCTAGGTAAGAAAACCTTCCATTGGTGTAAGGCTCTACAACACCAAGTTCCATGTAGAACCCATGGTCTTAGTGTCGGTTAAGGCTATAGTTTCCCTAAAGTAAAAAGGACAATGGAAGTAGATGACTAAGCCCCTAACTAGGATTACCTAAGGGAGGTTACTTAGGATAGGTGTAAGTAATGAACAAACCTAAACATATCACAAGTGGCTCCTTATAGAGTTCTAGTAAGGTGATCTAAGGTGTATGATTATGGTTATGTTTTTATGCATCGCATGATATTATTTGTGTATTTGTTATGAATATGTGCATGGTATGAGTCTATATGATGTGATCTTATGTTTATATGCACTATGTTGTTGTCAAACTATATTATGAAGGTTGTTGACACGAATGAAGTTGTCTTCACCTACTTGTTGATGCATAAATTAGATGGTAAGGCTTGTGGTCTCAGGTCTACTAAGTATAAGGGAAGTTATGCGGCTTTACATGTACATTGCACTAGTATATTTAGATTGGGTTATGACTAAGGTCTCATAAGGTTTTATATGAAGTAAAATAAGTTTATGTGCATAATGACGATGAGTTTACTGTAAGGTTCTTACTGTTTTGAATTAATTGTGTCTATGTTGTACTATACTTCTATGATGGTAGGTGATGGTTTATGTATGATGTATGATTGATTCCTTATGTCCTTAAGGTAATGCATTGCGCCACGTATCACTAGAGGGTTACTTGGGAGGCTAATTAGTTAAAAGAAAAAGTTCACTTTAAAGAGGAAAAACTTACTGTAAAGTGTAAATTGTTCACTGTAAAGTGACCCCGAATGTGGCTTAAATTATATGTGTGATTTTATATGATGTTTGGATTTTGAATATGTCTACACGAAGTATGCGAATAATATAAATGCTACTGTATAAATGTTTTACAAAGATTTACTCAAAAAGTCTTGAAATATGATTTTAAGAAAAATGTCCCTTTTAAATGCATGGTTTCCATACTTAGTGCATTCATGCACTAACTCTATTCTTCTCTACCTTTTACACAAAGTAAGGTCATGGATGCTTAAAGGATTTCTATTTGACTGAAGAGATTGATATGTGATACCTAAGATCAAGGAAAGGAATACTTAAGTCCGAGGATGTCCTATGTCTTACTAATTGTAAACTCATGTAATAGTTATTATGATTTATATTGTAAGGGTCGTGTCCCTATGTATTGTAATAATGTTGAGTCTATGTTGGAAAAAGAGACTAGAGTCTAAATATATGATGATAGTTTATATATATATGAAGTAATGTTCTAGTATATTATGTTCTAAGAAAAATTTAAATTTTCCGCTAAATTTACCTATGACAATGCGATGAATGATAATTATGGGCTTGTATAAGATCTCTGAGAGGTCAAGTACGCCATATTACTTATAGGGTGTGCTCCTCGGATGTGACACATAGCCACCTCTGCGCCACTTTATCAGGTGGATTTGTTTCCACCTCGAAGCTCTGCTTTTAATATTCAACAACTTCCATAGGAGCATCTCTTTTACTTCACTGCTTGACTTTGGTTATTCTACAAAATCTGATGAAGGTAATGCATCCACCAACACGTGGAATTCATACAGGTAGACATAAAGTAGTTGACTTCCCCCGACTCTTAAGCTTCTTTCTTTTCTATGTCTGGCGCTAATTTGTACTTTTTCATTCAGTCATGTCTTAATCTGCCCGAGATTCATTTTGACCTTCATGAGTGTAAGTTTTAAGGTGATGATGTGATAACGCTCAACTATACTTCAACCAATTCTAAGTGTAGGCGATCACTATCTAGTATAAACCCTAGAAAGATTTAGTGTCGATTACGTAGTGAAAGATGTGTCCTAATCGTTTGAAGGAATATAATATCTCAAAAAAATTAAAGTAAGTTGAAGGGGTTGATATCTAATGTCAAGTGGGGGATTAGATTTATCAAATAAAAAACTATGAAACAAGGGAGTACTGAAGTAGAGAGGATACTTGTGGAGGCAAATGAAAATGTAGTTATACAGTGATTACTATTTACTAAAAACCGTTGAATCTAAGTGGATAGGTTAGACATTCGATGTAATAGTCATCTCTCGATTAACTATAAGATTCAAGTGAGTTATCTCGAATCTCAACAAGCATAACAATTTCGAAGAACCTAAAACCTCAATTAATCTACTCTCTTTAGGTAGATTGAAAGGATCAAACTTAGGCTCACTTTATCAAGTTAAATCCTCAACAACCCAATCACTACAATCAACAATTTATTACCTTAATTATACAACCTCTTTCTCATGAAATCATATAATACTAAACTTGAACGTCATTTGCAACTACAACTCATTAACTAAGACTAAGTTATTAATAGAACCCAGTTCTGAACAACAATTAAATCAATAATTACTAACACCCGTAAGATATTTGAGACAATTAATTACATAATTACTCCCCAAGAAGGGGGGGGGGGAATTACGCCACAATATATAAACAGCATGAATATATTACCAACTATATTCTCCATCAATTGGCCAACAAGATTCGAGTCATCACAATGCTTGAAATTAACTTTAAAACAAAATCTAACTTGTAATTGTACTAAAAAAACTTCCAAAAACAGTATTTGGATTAAAAAACTCAATGTTAGAAGAGGAAAGTCAAAAAATAGTCCCTCACCTTTGGGTAAAGGCTCAAAGTGATCCTTGAGTTTTCACATGGAACACTTATAGTCACTCATGTTTCCAATATCGGTGCACTTTTCATCCTCCCTTAAAATTTTGCGTACTTTTTATCATTAATTTTGTCCAAAATTTTATATAGGAAATGTCTAATCGTCTTTTTATAAATATAATAGAAATAATAACTCTATCTGAGAGAAGGTGACAAGAAAAACACCTTGTTCTATTTTTCACTAGAAATATTATTGCAGTTAAACTAAAAACATCTTAACATTTGACTATGTTGGAAAAGAAAAAATTGTAGTGGCATAGGTTGGATTGTTACAACCTAAGGAGATGGTTTGAAATCGATTCTAAAAAAACTTATTTCACCAAGTAGTGGAAGTCGGATACCAATCACAGTGAGTCACGCGACTTTCAATCTAGTAGTAATCTTGTTGCAGTTATGTCACTGCTTTCGAAACTTTCTATCCTATGTTTTAATGAATCATATCTTAGGACCAAGTTCGAAATCGTATAAGCAAGACAAGACTCTTGTACAATTCAACGTGAAATTATCATGATAACCTTCTTGACTTTACCTACAATACGATTTCTACTAAACAAAACAAAGGTTTTTCCTGTAATATTTTTTCATATGGAGTTGTTATTTCTATTAAATATATAAATGATGATTGAACATCCCATACTTAGGTTATGGATAAAATCAATGCTAAAAAAGAGCTAAATTTTTTTTATGAGGACCAAAATTGCATCAATATTGAAAAAATGAGGGACTATTAGTGCTCGATGTAACAACTCAAGGATCACTTTGAGCCTTAACCATAAGAAAAGAGACTATTTTGACCCCCTTTTCATCTTTCAAATAATCACTTTTATACTCTTCTGCAGTTTCAGCTTTTGGATGAGCATCGCACGAGGTTAGCGATTCGCCAAAGCATCCCTCTCCATCAACTTCTTGACTTTCCCCTTAACCATTTAGCGGTTCGCCGAAGTTCCCTTTGCCTCACTGAGTCGGCTGTTCCCAGGGCTGGCATGCTAAAACTTTATGGGATATGAAGAACCATTTGGCGAGTCGGGAGTAGTCATAGCGATTGTCACCTTTTTTTTCTTCAGTTTTTTCTTCTTCAGCTTTTCCTCTCTTTTTTTGTCCGCTAATGTCCTTGCCTTTTTCTTTTGTCATCATAGCTGTATATTATAATATAAACATTAGTTTAGAGAATACAATAGGCATTTAGGACACTAAAACTATGAATACTAATATCCCCAAATGAGTAGAAATCCCAGACTGATCAATACCTCAAACTTAAACTTTTGTTTTTCCTCAAGTAAAACATAAGATTAATAAGTTCAATATTTCTACAAATAATGTTTTTCAAGACTCAACATGAATGTACACAAGAGGTTTAAACTACCCATCCAATGTTCAGTTGTTCACTATAACTTTCAAATTGTGACTAGCCATCAATAAATAATCAAGCTCACAATGCTTTCATTTAACTAAAGTTCAAGCTCAACAAAAGCACTACAATTCCCTCACACCAAGAATTTTTCCATGCTCACAGAAAAATCATTAAATTTCCATAATTTAAGAATTGAAAACAATTCTCACACTCTGAAAGAGAAACACATGCATGAATTTACCCATAGTTTTGCTTGTATTTTCAAACAAACATGACTTTCAGCTCACGAAGATCACAAAGGTTTTTGGAGGCTTGTTGCGGGGCTGAAGGTAAAGGTAAATCACTTTAGCTAAGTGACTTCTGCCTTCATGAATCATGGCCTAAATTTAATTTTTTCTCCTTATCCTTGAGACTTAATTACTTCCACAAAAAACTTTATGTTGTTTTAAGGATGACATAGTGGATACCCCTACTTTCATTATACAACATTATTTCAACATTTTTTTCTTTTTCAATCATTTTCTTGTTTTTATTTTTATTTTTATATATGTTTTTTTTACATGGAGGGATTCCATATTTGTCATGACCCGAAAGTACCCCTTAGAAGATGGGGAAACCCTTAGGTCGGAACAATTGCATGTTTGAACCTTCGGAACTCTTCTACTAGCCTACTAGATATCATTCATCGCATAAGACATGAATGGTAGTGCCGAATTAAAACTTTTCACAGCATTAACAATAATATAATATCTTTAATAAATACTAAAGAGTATTCTAATCTTCATAATCAACCTTAAACACACGACATAAAAATCTAGGGTACACGACCCTTTGCATTGAATGAAAATACATAATAAGTCTTAATAGTAGAAACTAAAGAAATATAACTATGAACGAAAATACATAATAAGTCTTAATAGTAGAAACTAAAGAAATATAACTATGACCTCGAATATATGAGGACATACATAGTCTCGAGAGAGTCAATTCCCAAGCTTGTCTCCTATCCTTTGACTTGCCTCCAACCTATACTTATAAAGTAAAGAAAAGTATGTGATTAGCACAAAGAATGTACTAAGTACGAATTATGTAAAAATGATGCGAAAAGGGACATTTTAGTAGAAATAAGTTTCATGCCAATTAACTAAAATTTCGTGAATAAAGAAGTGAAATAGAACATACATTATAATTTAGAATATAATAAAGGATTTCAATAATTTTAGCATAAAATACAACTGTACAGACTACTCTAAAATAATTACAGTGAAGTCGACCTTAAAGTGAACTCATTCCTACCAAAACACAGTGAACTCCTTTCCTTTGAGGATTTCCTAACCAAGTTATCCTAAGACTCACTAAAGTAATACATGAAGGAACCGCCCATACACCCCCTTCAATACACACTTAAGTGATCTTTAAGACTAACAACCATAGGCTTAGCTGACACGGGAAACAAGTCCACACTCTATAACTGGACATTAGAAGAACATTCATGCACTAAGGACTTCTAATAAGTGCCCATCCCCAAGTGGACTTACAAATTACACCAAATGCAATGTGAGAATAGAATCCCATACTACTACTCCCACTTTGTGCTCCTGTAGGATTCCCTGAGTTTAGGTACACTATATTTATCATTCATAAACTTCATTATACAAGGAATAACTTTAACATGCTTTCATAACATTAGACATTAAATCAAATAACTTCATCTCATTACATAACAAAACATTGATACATTAAGACCAAGACACACCAAGACTCTCCTTTCGAGTGTATACTTGTGTACTAGAAAAATATTATCGCATAACACCATCTCCGCTAAGAAGTACACTCTTTAAGAGACTTAGTTCATTACATTCTTTTGTGGGAGATAACTTTAACCGACAAAGACCATGAGATCTAAACATGAAATCCCGATATTTAATCCTATCAAATGTGGGATCCCCACTTTAGTAGGATAGAGTTATTCTTTTATCCTTTACATGAAATTTCTACACCTATGCAGTCGCATAGTTAAGGGATATGGAGAGTGCTTCTGAGTAACTCATTCTCTTCTAATAAGGAGTAATCATCTACAAATGTACATTGGGTACATCATCTCTACTCACAATGTCTACCCACCCCTTCTTCAAATCCTCTCGGTCCTAAGCATAACTCTCAAAAGAATCACAAAAATTCCTTACTATAGGTTAAGGGAAATCTAATTAATACCACATCTCAACTCACCAAGATGTCACACCCGGGTCGTAGACCGTAGTTGAGATCCGCATCGTTAACCACTTAGAGGTTGCAGAGAAGCCTCTTCTTAGATTTCATCACAATCATACAGTTAAATTTTGCGGAAAATTTAAAACATTTTAAATTTACTGAAATGTACTTATACTTCATATAATTCTTGCATAAGAGTGATATTCTAACAGCTCAAAATAAACAACCATCTAATTAAAAGATTGAACAATTGAAATACAGAATTCATTATATCATTCGTAGTTGTAAAACTGACCTTAATACAAAAGCTTGAACAAATGATTGAGAGGAAATGCTAGGGACAACATCCACTAGCTATGTCAAATCTACTAAAGATAGATATTAAAGGGTAGGCATCCTCTAACTCAAGAGGACCTACCAAAACAGTTTCAACTAATCTTCTTCAAGGACCTTCACCTATAAAAATAGTGATTATATATGGGTTAGTACACACCTGTATTAAGTATGATTGTATGCACATAAACACATAAGGAATATGCATGATCAAGGAAAGCCCTTCCTATGTCTGAAGGTACTAGTCAAAACAGTTTCAACTAATCTTCAATCTTCTTCAAGGACCTTCACCTATAAAAATAGTGATTGTATATGGGTTAGTACACACCTGTATTAAGTATGATTGTATGCACATAAACACATAAGGAATATGCATGATCAAGGAAAGCCCTTCTAACATCAAGAATTGAACAAGTGGGGTAACGGGAACTCATGTCAGACTCGGCTTCCCATGTTTCTCCCTCAACAAGGTGGTTTCTCCATAACACCTTTACGGTGGCAACCCTTTTGTTCCTCAACTGCTTCACTTGGCGATCTAAAATTTCAACAGGAACGTCTTCGTAAGAAAGGTTCTCGTCGAATCTTAACCCCTCAAAAGGAAGGATGGATGATGGATAATGTAGACACTTTTGAAACGCTGATGAATAGAAGCCAAGTCATTTAAAAACTTCAGTTCATAGAAAATGTTCCTTACTCGTTGGAAGACATCATAAGTACCTATATACCTCGGACTAAACTTATCTTTCTTACCAAACCTCATCACCCCTTTCATGGGTGATATCTTTAGGTTGACTTTATCACCTACCTGGAATTCAATAGACATCTTCCTATTATTAGCGTAGGATTTTTGACGACTATAAGAAGTAGCAAATCTATCTTTGATCATTCTCACCTTTTCTATAGCCTCATGTATGATTTGAGGGCCAAGGAATGAAGACTCTCCTATCTCAAAACAACCAATTGCGGACCTATATCTACTTCCATACACTGCTTCAAAAAGTGTCATCCTAATACTGGAATAGTAGCTATTATTATAAGAGAACTCAATCAGTGGTATGCTCAAGTGAATATTCCAACTCCCCTTGAAGTCAATAACACATTCTCTTAGCATGTCTTCAAGGTTTTGAATGGCATGCTCTGCTTGTCCATCCGTCTGAAGATTAAAAGCTATACTAAGCTTAAACTGTGTACCCAAAATCTTTTTGAAAGATCTCCAAAAGTGTGAAGTGAACTGGGATCCCCTATCCGAAATGATAGATAAAGGGATCACATGCCACCTCACTATCTCATCAATATACAACTTGGCATAATCTTCGTCCCATAAGTAGATTTCACAGGAATAAAGTGAGCAGACTTAGTCATCCTTTCAACATTGACCTAAACATAATTTTGCATTTTACTGGTCCTGGGCAAACCAACCACAAAGTCCATATTAATAGCCTCCCATTTACATGTTGGGTTCTCAATCAACTAGGTAAGATCTCCATGCTTAAGGTGTTCGGCTTTAACCTATTTGAAATTGGGGCACTCCTCCACCAACATGGAAATATCTCTCTTCATACCTTCCCACCAATATATCTCATTTAGATCATGATACATCTTGGTGGAAGCTGGATGAATGGAAAACCTGGAGTCATGAGCCTCTGCAATAATATTAGGTATCAGATTATTAATATTGGGCACATACAATGTGCCATGGTATCTAAGCAGACCATCCCCCCTAGGGAGAATGATTCATTCAGCTTACTCAACAACGACTCTTTCAACTCGATGAGTAATGTGTCGAGATGCGGCTTAGCTTTAACATCTACAACAAATCATGATTTAGATCTAGAATTAACCGAAACACCCCCACTTCGTGTATCTACTAGTCGTGCACCTAACCTAGCCAATTGGTATGCCTCTTTAACCAACTCCTTCTTCTCATAATCAATGTAGGACAAACTGCCCATGCTCAACCAGCTCAAAGCATCGTCCACTACATTGGCCTTACCTGGGTGATAGTGGACACTCATGTAATCCTTGAGATACTCTAGCCATCTTCTCTGACAAAGATTCAATTCTCTCGGTGTAAAAACATACTTAATACTTTTATCGTCAGTAAATACATCAACATGTACACCATATAAGTAATGTCTCCAGTGTTTTAACGCAAATACCAAAGACGCTAACTCAAGATCATGGCTAGGGTAATTCTTCTTCTGGATTTTCAACTGTCTTGATGCATATGCCATCACCTCACCATCTTGCATATGAAACATCCTAAACCTACTCAAGAAGCAACATTGTACACCACATACCCTTCACCACTCCTCGACATTGTGAGAACTAGGGCTGAAGTGAGTCGGTCTTTGACCTCTTGGAAGATCTTTTCACAATTTTCAGACCACTCAAACTTTTCCTTCTAATTTTTTAAAGTTGTCAATGGGAAGAGGATATTTGTTCTTTATAGTGACTTTGTTGAGTTGTAAATAATTGATAAACATTCTAAGGGTTCCATCGTTTTTTCTTAATGAAAAACACTGGAGCACCCCATGGGGATATGCTCAGCTGGATGAAGCCCTTATCAAGTAGCTCTTTTAACTGCAATTTCAACACTTTGAGTTTAGTTGGAGCCATTCATAGGGCGGAACGTAAAATTTTTGGTCTTGGGATCTAAGTCGAAACCAAAGTCAATTTCGTGTTCAGGAGGTATTCCTTGTAAATCCTCCGCAAAGACTTCTTGACACTGAATAACTATGGACACAGAGTCTATCAAAGGAAATTCATGTTCTAAGTTATTCGCTCTGACTAAGTGATACGAATACCCATCAGATCATTTCTTGGAAGAGGGTATTTGTTCTTTATAGTGACTTTGTTGGGTTGTCAATAATTGATACACATTCTAAGGGTTCCATCGTTTTTCATAATGAACAACACTGGAGCACCCCATGGGGATATGCTCGGCTGGATGAAGCCCTTATCAAGTAGATCTTTTAACTGCAATTTCAACAGTTTGAGTTTAGTTGGAGCCATTTATAGGGAGGGACGTAAAAAATTTTGGTCTTGAGATCTAAGTCAAAACCAAAGTCAATTTCGTGTTCAGGAGGTATTCCTTGTAAATCCTCCGGAAAGACTTCTTGACACTGAATCACTATGGACACAGAGTCTATCAAAGGAAATTTATGTTCTAAGTTATTGACTCTGACTAAGTGATACGAATACCCCTCGGATGATATTTTATTGTCTTTAAGATGGGAAATTATTTGTCCTATTGGATTAGAACTACGCCCTTCACATTCCAGCTCTAACTCATTATGAAACTGAAACCTTACTACCATGTTTCGACATTCTATGGTAGCATAGCATTTGTGGAGCCAATCCATACCCAAACTTATATCAAAGTCAATCATGGTAAATACTATTATGTCAGCATAGGTAACTCTATCTAGAACAATTATTGGGCAATCTCTATATACTCTTTCAACTCTAAGGTTTTTTCATATGGGATTACTTTCTAGAAAAGGTTCATGCAAAATCTTAGGAAGCAAGTCAAATTTCTAGCTACTAAAGGAGTAAAAAAACATAAGGTGGATCCTAGATCTAACAATACATACACAGGAAAAGAA
This sequence comes from Solanum chilense, assembly GCA_032847665.1. NCBI lineage: Eukaryota > Viridiplantae > Streptophyta > Magnoliopsida > Solanales > Solanaceae > Solanum > Solanum chilense. Next base: position 50,695,055 of record CM064963.1, on the reverse strand, counting down.
AAGACATGCAAGGAACCACTGACCACATCAGCTGACTTCTCCCGCTCCTCTCTACCTTTCAAACCATAGAACTTATTCCTCTTTGGAGGCTCGACTGCAGTATTAGGATTAAGACGAGGCTGAGTATCTCCCTTGGCCTTATTTTTCACATGTGAGCAGTCTTGATCATATGCCCACTCTTGCCGCACCCATAGCAGGCATTGGAACCTACCATGCACTCACCTCCATGCAAACAACAAAACTTACTACACAACTTTCTATAACGCTGGGCATTTCTATCATTACCCTTGTTGGGGCCATACTTGCCCCCATTGGTATTAGTGTTCCTGGAAGGAATAGGATTACCTGAGTTATGGTGCCCCTTCTTGAACTTGGGCCTTTCCTAGACTCCAAATTAACTCCTATCAGTGCTAGAACCAGTCTGATCCGAGGGCGTAGGGTTCTTGACTTCTCGACCTCTCTTCCTCTGATGACTCTCCTCCACCTATTGTGCATGTACAATTAACCTAGAAAGTTCCATGTTATAATGCAACATGGCTGTCTGACATTCCTCCTCCAGATCCTCCGATACACCAGTCGTGTACTTGATCATCTCATCCCTACTACTGGACATTAGGAAAGAAACATATTTGGAAAGTTGAACAAACTTGAAGGATTATTACTTGACTGACATACCTCCCTTACATAGGTTGATGAACTCCTCAATCTTAGCTTCTATATGCTCTCTGTGAAAGAACTTCTGCAGGAATGCAGTCTTGAGAATGTCCCAAGTGATGGGGACTTCTCCTAGTGCTCGGCCATCAACCCAGATCTTATACCATACCTGATCCACATCGTTGAGCTGGTATGCATCCAACTCAGCTATCTCCTCTTCATTAACACACATAGCACAGAGAATCTTGTGGAGTTTTTCTACACAAACCAGGGGATCCTCATTGGTTCTGGACCCAAAGTAGACTGGAGTATACATCCTGATGAAATCTCTCGGTCTGCTAGCCATGGTGCTAGCATGTGGGTTCTCCCTGGGAGCACCTTCTCTAGTATGCTGGGTTATGATAGCCAGTACTTGAGCAGTAATTGCTTGGGACATCTAAAACAGTGCTGCTCTCTCACTCTCCATCCATCATTGCATCTAGGTTGACAGGCACTTGCACTCATGTAGCTGGGGCTTGAGGAGGAGCTTGGTTTCCCTTAGAAGTTGCTTCTACAACTCTCCTACTTGCGTTTCATATTGTGTTAATTTTTATAAAAGCACACACAAAAATGAAGTTAGGTGCTAGAAGACACAAAATGTCAAAACACTACACAACATGATAAAGAGTAGAAGAAGGGAAGATTCTTAAGATCACTAACTCTCTAAGTCACGGTTGTGGTGCACTTCACAACCATAAGCTAGAAACTCTTCAACATGGTTGTTTTAAGCAGTATTTCCTAGGTAATTTAACCTCATGCTCTAATACCATGTTTGTCATACCCGGGTCATAGATTCTAGATGAGACCGGCGTCGTTAACCTCTCAGAGGTCACAGACATCACTCTTTTTAGCTTTCACCACAATCATACAGTTAAATTTAGCGAAAAATTTAAAACTATTTAAATTTACTGAAGTGTACTTAGACTTCATATAACTTTTACATAAGAGTGATATACTAACAAATAAAAATAAACAACCATCTATTAGCATATTGAACAATTTAAATGAAGAATTCATAATATAATTCATAGTTACAAAACCGGCCTTAATACAAAATCTTGAACAAATGTCTGAAAGGAAATACTAGGGAAAACATACACTAGCTATGTATAATCTGCTAATTCTATAGAACAAAGGGTAGGCATCCTCGAACTCAAGAGGACCTACAAAAGTCTAGAGGTACTAGTCCAAACAGCTTCAACTAATCTTCAATCTTCTTCAAGGACATGCACCTATAAAAATAGTAATCGTATATGGGTTAGTACACAGTTGAACTAAGTATGATTCTATGCACAGAAACACATAAGGAATTTTCATGATCGATGAATGATCTTCCTACAACAGCATGCCATTTTTGGAAAGTGAAGTCACTTCACGTTCCTAACTCGTTATTTATGAATCATGCTATGAATATGACATATTTTCATGTAACGCACACAATTCATTTTCTATATGAATATAAAACCTTGGAATCATGAACATAATTTAGAAACACTTAATCAAAATTATATATTTTTACTCATGTTAGGCTAAGAGCTCCATCTCCCAGACTTTAGTTTATTTTTCAGTCTTTTTTTTTGTTGTGTAGGTCAATGATCTCATTTGATCCTATTTTTTACTTACGAGTGCAATGGTTCATTGTAGTCCCATTGCTACAATGAATCATGTAAATAATCCAAAAGACTAAGAAAATGATTTGAATACCCTATTCACAAGTTGTTCTTTCTATTATTGTTAAATTGGGCATGAAGTCTTTATAAGCAAATCTTTATTGACTATTACCTTCATTAATCATTTGGATAATATAAAGATGTTGGGGAATATATTCATACTCTAATTGATGAGTCATTATGTTTTTCTCCCTTTATTAGCATAAGTCAATAACTGTTAAAACTTCATTCTTATCAAACAATGATGATTTGATATACTTACGATTTTGCATACTGAGTTCACTTTGAACATAAATTTATTCTTCTTTGATCTCATGTTAACTTTGAGCATGCTAGGTTGACTTAGGATATTCTTTTAAGACATCCATTGGGATCTTTTTGTGCAATGACTAAGAATGACTTACATCATTACTTAGTCAAACCTCACCCTGTGTTCATCCTATCCAAACACCCCTTATCTTCCTAGTTCTTTCATTCTTTGTTTCTTACATTCTTAAAGAAATCTTTAGCATTTAACGACATAGTTCATCTGACCTAAAATAAATGCAATGTCTTCCCCACACATAAAAGAGGTGGTTCATAGCCAAAGTGAAACATAATACTTCCTAGCGTTCTTAGGTGGATCCACTAGGAAGTAACCTATGCTGGCGACATAGTTCAAATACTAGGAGAATTTGGAGACCCTTATCCACCTTGGTGGTATTCTCATCTCATGAGGCTTACATATATTTTCATAAGCTCATTGCTAGTCTATCGGTGCTTAGCTCAATTTATTGTACTTTACAACTATTAGTTTTGACTCATACACTATGGAAGTTTTTTTCTAGTGTGAGGTATTCTTAGATCAATGGATGACTTGTCATACTTTTCTATAGTTGATGAATGCAACTTAAATCTTACATTATCATTACTGTGTGAATGAAACTTGTCTAATGATTTCTAATACCCTCTTATGTGAGTATCTTTAACATAATTGTTTAGGTGCACGTTAGAATTGTATCACATCCTTTAACACCCCATTCTAGGTCAATTTAATAACTCATAAGCTTTTAGTTATTTTATTACATACCTTATATTATTCAATGTTATTTGGTAGTCTTGTACCATTCTTTGTGAAAGTTATTACGACTTATTCAATGTGCTACTATGTTCACAAGTTCATTTCGATAAGGTATGTTGAGACTTGTCCCAATCATTAACATACCCTAGGTTATGAGTTCATTGTGTTACATCTTGTCAAGTCAATCATTAACATGTATTTTTCCTTAAAAGAAACATCATAATTTACATTGACCATATAAGATTGGTATGACTTAGTCATTAGCCAATTCTATAACATATTTTGGAAGTAATACTTTTAGCCAATTTATTGGCTTAAACCAAACTTTCAGTTAACACTTGTCATGATATTGTCACTAGAAAAGTCAATTAACTTCATGTATATACCATAGTAATCTCATCATTTTAAGTAATCCAACTTTTAACATTTTAGTGGATTATAAGAACACATTAGTGCTTATATGGGCAAAGCTATAAAAATGATTTGGCATTGAAGATTCATTAACTAGCTTTGATTCACATTCTTATTTCTTCTTGGAAACATTGTATTCCAAACACTTCTAAACATATCTACTGTAAACACACAGTAATGGAAACCTTCATTCCTTTCAACAATAAACGGAATTTCATAATTGACTTATACCAATTTTATCTTCTAGAACATAATTAGGCATTATAACATTTATTATCTAATGTAAATGATACTTCATTCATACAGAACTAAGTTATAGGTCTCATTCGACATTATCAAATCATAGAAACCTAGTCATAATGATCAGTTTGCACCACATACCAACAACATGCTCGAGATTTGCATTATACATACTAGTAATAAGAAATAAGGAGAACTACGGAGATGAACATTCGACAATTTCATTGGGAACAACCCTAGTTTCAATTTTCTTGAATTCAAAACGTTTGAAAACCCTCATGGGGAAAGTAATGCAATTGAGAAACCCATACCTTAATGTAGAATAGAATCTACTAAGATCGCTCTGCACAATGAACGATAATCTTGAAGAATTGACTTGAAATCGCCTAAGCAGAAGGGATAATATTTTTTCTGTTTTTCTTACGTTTGTTCACTATTTTTCAGTCATGAGTTTGTACTGTATATTCGTGCGTCTAAGTCTTAGGAACTGAATATTGACTCATTCAACTTAGGCTAATTAACTTAATTAAATAAATAAACTAGCTAATTACCCAAAATGCCCCTCCTAAATTGTCTAAAATAGAAGAGCATTTGACTTAGCAAAATTCTGAAAATTTGCTAAAAGTTTCGGGTTTGATCATGAATTTAAATTAATTAATTAAGTTTATAATTTTATTAATTATGTGACCTAGGGTAATTACTAAAGTATTCCTAAGTCACTAGGACCACATGCAACCTCTTTGGACCTTCCTAGGTTAGGTACTAAGTTGTTTCTTTAGTTAGCTACACGACTAGTGTCACCCGGTTAGGTCTTAGGATTTTCGGCACACTAGGTAGTTTGTTTTAGTTAGTACTAGGTTAGTTAGATAGTTATGTAAGTTAGTTAGAGCCTCGTCTTGGTGAAGAAGCTTGGCCCCACTTGTATTGACCCGACGCGTTCCGGCCCTCACACCGCCATGACCGAATCGGTTGGTCTTGGTCGCTTGGTCTCTCGGCCAGTAGTACATGTGCTTGCACATGTGTTTTCGTGTAATTTCCTAACCGTGCACTCTGTAGTTGCACTTGGAATGTTTACTTCTTGTCTCAAGGATCCTCACTATGAATGTCCTTTGGCACTACTTAATCTACATGACATTTTAAATGATCATGTGCTATGGTACCTAGGCTTGACACATGGATGCGTCATACCTAATGTGTGTAATCTAAAAAATCAAAAAATTAAGCCTAGGGTATTCATTGCATGTACAATTCCAAAACAAGAATAAATTGGAGAATTTGAATATAAAACTGTATTTTAAGTTACTTGTTAATACATAGAAATGAGCTAACACCCTTAAGCCAATATTCTATAACATGCCCAATATTACTCAATATTGGGCATTGGGATGCCTATGTACCCCAATAACTATTCTTAAAACCTAATAGACTCTTCACTACAGAAGTACATTTTCTGGAATGTTAGAGAAGGGTACTTATCCCTAGAGGTTACATTGGAATACCACCACATCTCAACTCACGAAGGACATCAAACCTCAAAACTATCTTAAAAGCTCTTGGGAATAGTGAGGTTGAGTCTAGACACTTCATCTAAACTCACAAAGAGAGTTCACCCCTAAACTCCCTTTTTCATTCACATTCTTTAGCTTCATTCATTCATTCATTCAAAGTGTTAGCGTGAGAGTACATGTCAGGACACCTTCCACATTATCACCATTTTCATTACATTGACTTCTCAAAATGATTACATATTCATTAATCATATTTAACACTTTGACATGCTTCACATTAACATATAGTTCACTTAGACATAATCTCTAGCATACTTCATATAATAAGATTCATAAAGCACATCAATATGACAACATCATTATCATCTTACTTCACATAAGATACCTTCATGGATACTTTCAGAATACACACATTTAATACTAACAAGAACACATTTTAATGATTAAAACATTTTCATTCAAAGACCCATACTTAGGGTCAAGGAATAAAGAATTTTTAAGTTTGAAACTCTTTTAGTAATCTCTTTAATGTGGCTCCTTGAATGAAAGAAGGTTCAAGTATGACTACCATAACTCAAAAAGAATAAACCAATGAATTTTATGAAGAAACATGCATAACCATACCCTTCTAGCCCTTCCTTGAGTTCTATCTTCTATTGGGTTTTGAGATAGTCTTTTTTGAGGGAGGGTTTTAGATTTTTTAAAATGAAGTCTAATATTAGGTATTAGTGTTTGAACCCTCTTATAATACCTAAAATACCGTAGAATAATAATTTTCGGTTCACAAAACACTTAAGGTGAATTTACCAAACACCCCAAGCCTTGGCAGACTTTTGACAGCTTTACAAGCACCACCTACACCCCCTTAGTGACGGGTCGCCGCCAAGTCGACACCCCTTTGACGGGGTCTGTAAATTGGGTCTGAGCCTCCATCTTGAGGAGGCCTTGGAGACCTTGCAAGGACAATCTACACCCAAGGTTGATGGGAAATCGTTTGATCAACGGTCCGGCCCTTGTGGTCGTCATTGGTCACTGCTTGGCAGCATCATACCAAAGAGACAGGGTCATCTTCTAGGGTCTCTCATGTGTCCTAGGTTGAGTGGTACCCGGAAGTGAACAACTAAACATTGACATCTAGGTTTTAGGATCATCCCATATTAAATCACTAAAACGAACACGTAAATCTTGATAAAACACATGAGGACACACAAGCACTTTCTAACGTATACCTTCCTAACGTCATGGACGTTTGACCTCCAAACATCACCAAACTTTAGAAACTTCCTCAAAACATCATTATTAACTATTTTAGAAAAAAATTAAATCATGAGACACATGCGAATCTCTAGTCCAACCTTGTTAATTTTACGGACATTACATTCTCCCCCACTTGGATCAACATTCATCCTAGAATGACACTAAATACTTTAAGGATATCAACGACTCAAGTAACATAATTTAAAACATATCATCACGTTCATAACAGTCATAGAAAATTCACCAAACATACAGGGAACACCAACTACACAATCTTTTGGCACTCTAGGCAACATAGAAAATTTGGAAAAATTTCCACAATTCAAAGTGCACACATACATCAACATTCTCATTTCATTCATGGAGGAATAAACTTCTCCAACCTTAAACATGCTCATATACATCATTTCTACACACATTGAAACCATTATTCATAAAAATGCAATTTTGTCAAATTTCAAACTTCTTTACAGTGAATACAAAAACCTTAATAGTGAAACATGCTAAAAATCATTAATTCATTTTTCTAGCAATTTTAATAAGAAGGCAAGACATATGAGAGGTAAAATCATACGAAATTACATTATGACATGAGAAAACAACTTTTAAGTGATTAAGCAATATCATTAGTCACACCTTAACATGGGAAATATAGATTGACTACCAATTCTTCCAATGTAATCATAATATCCACAAGAGCATACAAAACATTATACCATCAAGTGCGCTCATAACATTAAAGAGAAATGTAACTTATACTAATATGCAAGACTCGTAATCATTATCAAACTACAAAGAATTTATGTCTAAATCTTGAATACGAATATAAGGAAAGATAACCATATCAATACCTTTCAACTCATCTCGTTCTCCCATACTTAGGGTAAAGCCATCTTCAAGGTCTCATACTTCAAATACCACTATGCCTCTCACAAGGTAGGAACTCATACTACCCTTAACTCATGCACATCAATACTAAGCATCAACCTCAAAAGTAAAGCATAAAACCCTACTCATAGGATTCTCTAGAAAAACACCCTTAAGGATCACATCACTCAGCTCTTAGGCATCACATATCTTAACACATAGAATAAGTTCCCTTATTTCTCACAACATTACCACATTCTTTCAACACTCCTACAATTTACACCTTAGTTCTTCAACAATCATTGTACACAATCATAAGTTAACTCATTTTCCTCCAAAAAGGAATTCATTCAACCATTTTAACTCTTACCATGATTAGAACTACAACACCATACAATTTAACATTATAATACTTCCAATCTCATAAATCATACATAACCATAAATGGCATTACATCACAATCCTCAATACTCACCTTAACATCTACTCTTCTAGCAACAAAACTATCATAAAAATGAAATCTCATTTCTCTCTCCTTCAAACATAGAAACATCTCCCCTTCCAAGCAATCACATCTAGAAGACAACTGGACAAGGGAAAAGAAGAGAGAGACCTTATGGAGTTAATTTCAATGGCACGATGCAAAGGTATTGATGATAGTGAAATTCTATCGTCCTATATCCTCTCAGTCATGGGTGTGTCACTGTCACATCTGAGAATATTCCCTAGACATAACCAGCGTCATTGTACTCTTTGAGGACTAAGACTTGCCTCTTAGTTTACATCATTACATTTATAGGTCAATTTAGCAAAAAATTTAAAATAGTTGATTACATGTACGTGGAGGTTTACATAGACCTCTATATACACATAGCATATATATATATATATATATATATCGAGTTTACATAGACCATTCGTATAGGAAGATTACTTAGTCTTCTACTTTTATTGCACATAAGAATATAATGTATAACATAGTTATAAGAGTCGTCTCATCTCATAACCATCTAATTGTAGTGTAATAACTTGGGCATAACCCATACATTAAAGTAAGAATGCCTCACATGGGCTATACGATGTTTAATACTAAATGGAATAGAAAGAAACATAGATGTCTTAGACTCAAAACAACTCCATTAATTAGATAGTGGCATCGCCCTTAGAATGTGAGGAACTACCCTACTTTGATGATCAAGAGATCCAAGCCTTCTTCAAGTCATCTTCAAAAGCACTTCAACAACCGGAACCTAAAATGTTCAAAAAAAGGAAGAAATGGTGTTAGTCACCACTTGTACTAAGTATGATACCAAATGAAAACATACTCTAAATCATGCTAGGAAAAGGAACATTTCCTAAGGTATGCACTTTTCATTTAAAAAGCCTTATGTACATTTAACAAGACCATATTAACCAATAAAGAATGTGCATTAAGTCATAGGCATGTACATCAAAATATTAACAACATCGAGTTTGGTCAAGTCAACATGATTAGCATACAGTTGAATACATAACCAAGCAACTCTATCATCAAGTCATAGTAATAACATGCATGTAAAAGATTACATTTCAACATAACCAAAGCAAGAAAACTAACCATGAACCCCTATCAAGTCAACTAGTGCAATGACCAAATAATGCCCCATTACCTTACTCAATCAAGTAACCCAACAAGAATCATGACTAACATCCTACTTCACATATAATAACATTTAAAAGTACATAGAATCATAATTTTACAATATACACCGACACATATTCATAAGTGACACTAATAAACATGTCATATCAACAACGTGCAAGTTCATCATATACATATCATATACAATCATAACATATTCATACATAAGAACATCCTCCTAAGACTCCCTTCATGTTTAAATAGTGCAATGTTTACATAGAGTCCCATACCTCTTCCTAGACTAAGCTAAACCCTTTAGGTCATCTTACTTAAAGTTCAGTCCTTTAGTTAATTTTACCTTTTGGGAACATATTTCCTTAGCTTACATAGACTACATGAGATAATGTGGAATATGGTGTCATGGAACGATACACCAAAAGAAGACGGACTATTTGACAAGATAGTACCAAAACATAAACATAGAAACTACGTGGATCCACTAGATCGTATTCCAATGGGGGCAACATAGTTCAAGAACTAGGAGATATAATTATGACCCTCTTTATGCTATATGCATTATAGTCTCCAATCTCAAGAGCATATTAGTGATCCTACATTTCCTATGTGGGAAGGGACACTCCTCACTCTACTTCACTTGGTGCTATGCTAGAGTCCCTTTTGAAATGTCTTTAATGTTTTTATTATTCATTATAACTTATTGTAGGTCATAGGGTCTAACCCTTGTATATTCATCATCATCATAGCTCATTAAGAAACGCATGAGTATTGTCCTTTCATTACAATTCAAATAGGTTAGGTTAGCACATTAACATCTTAATATCATGATAAGGCACATTTGGTAAATCAATCACCATCCTTATAACATTTACATCTTCATCTAAACCTCAAAAATTATAGTGAAGACATTTCAATTAAACATCATACCACCTTATCAATCCTAATACAAGGCATACTCTAATAGAACATTATGAACTAATCACAATTATCCACAATTTAAAATAAAAGATAGGGATCATAACACTTACCGAGTCTCCTTCATAGTTCATCATCAACGTCTTACCCCAAACCCTCAATGCAACTCAATTTGGGTATACATTATCATAAGTCAATACCCAATATGATCACAAGGCTAGAAGAATCACTACGCCACAATTCAATACTAGATCATAGCTTAAAACAAGATACTTAGGTCAATACACAACATACTTCATAACCTAGATCATCTTTTAAAGAACTAGCATGAAAATACTACAAATAACCCTAATTCATTCATTATTATCACAACAATATCATGTTGTAGTAATTAAATTAATAACCAAGTCAATTGAACCCATATAGCCTAAATCATATTAAGATCATAACCTAGGGTTAAGGGGTAAGGGTCATCTTCTACAAACCAGGCCAAACCATGAAGACATATCATAATTAGGTTAGAGTACATGTCAATCTGTTCACAATATCTAGAAGAAATGTAACAACCCTAAAAATTAATAAGTTATGAAATGCTTAATGTGTCAAGAATGCTTGCGATTAGACCGAGGTTCACACGGACTGATACGCGTAGAACTAGACCTCAAAACCATTGCTATGGCAAAGCCAACTAACTTGGGGAGTTATTTCAGCTTGGAAAGGTTGGAAACAACAATATAGGGCTCTTGAAACGAAGATTTAATCGAAGGAGTCTTTACAGGACTTAAAAAGAGGAAATCTTATGTTTTGAGGGTCCAGGGTAAAATGGTATTTTCCAGTACAAGGGTAGTATCATAGTTACATTAAGGAATAATTAATTAATTGACCAAATTTAATTAAAGAATCGGTTCGGTTTGCGTAGACCTGAAATGACCTGTTTTCGCAAAACATTGTCACCTGAGTTTGAACTCCAATGGAAGCAACAAATTGTTGATTTATTTATTATTTAAAATCTTATTTTTTAATGGAAAAATGGTCCTTTTGCGTATAATTAATGAAATCACATTTTAAGTATTAAGGAGAGTCCTAAATTGACTAAGTCATTACCTTAGCCTAAACAACTTCACACGTTTACTCTGTCACGTCTATCACATCCTAATGTTCGAACTCTATTGTTTTCTTTCTGCCAATTAACGTGAAGAACAGAAAATATAACAAAGGTTTTCACAATTGAAGAACTCAAAAAAAAAATCTAAGAGAGCAAGCTAATAAAAAATGTTAAGGCAAGGGGAATTTCCGTCGAGTTGGTTGTTAAACTTTAGGTGAGTTGGACATGGTTTTGGAGAAAGGTTTGGGCAGAAACATCAATGTTTTAACATCAATTATGGTATGGATTTATTTTCTCTTGGTCCCTTTCCCAAGAGTCCCCTTAAGGTTCAAGATATTCATTCCGAAAACCAGGGTTGTACCCTTCTGCATGTCCCTACCACTAGCTCCCATTAAATTAAAGGTTGGGTATGTTTGATGGTACAAAGTAGAGATGAAATGCATTTTTGTGATGTTTATGTTTAAGTATGAATGTTCGGGATTATGTGAATATTGAATATGTTGTCCGAAAACATGTGAAAAAGTGATGTGTGTGTGCAACGTGTGGCAGTGAACTTAGTCAGTGTTAGAGGTGTGAAATGGCATGTTTACTTCTTTTATTGTATGTGTAAAAGTTGTATACTACGTAATGTTTATTGTAATGAATCGTGGCTGATTGAATAACAATCTGCTACCCAAAAAAACCAATGAAAGATGCGCCTAAAAATGAGTTAAAATGGTCTACGAATTTGCTTAAGAGCAAAGTAATTAAGATAATAAAGTGAGGCTGTGGGGACTCGATCCCACAACCTCACTTCCAAAATGCCTAGTTCGGAAAACTTTAATTTAAAATAAAGGAGGCTGTGGGGGTTCGAACCCACAACCTCACAGCCTTAGCGAATTTAAAATTTAATTAAGAAGGCATTGGGGGTTCGAACCCACAACCTCCCGATTCCCAGCGAATATAATGAATAAAATAAAAGAGGTCGTGGGGGTTTGATCCCACAACCTCTTAATTTAGGTGAAATGCGACTATAGTATTTTAAATAAAATAAAGCGGGGTTGTGGGGGTTCGAACCCACAACCCTTCAGCCAAATTAATAGGAAAAGCAAGTAGAAAACTAAAGATACGATGTTAAAGTTGGGGTTCGATCTAGAGTCCCAATGTCATGGACATTAAAAATAAAATCAATTAAGACTGTAAATGTTGTCCAAGTGATTCGAACTTGGGTTTCCTTGCCCAAACATCTGTATCGATACATAAGTCATACGTGAAATAAATGTAAGAGAATAATGCCACCTACTTAGTTCAAAATCATGATCTTGGCATATATACAAGATACATAGGTTTTGTACTACATAATCTTAGGAAGATATGAGTCACTTAATAAACTATCAATCAAGCCTCATGGTTTGCGTGTATAGACTCATAAGTCTAGCATATGTTTAAAAGAAGTGAACCTAGGATGTATGTAATGAAGTGATATAATCCTAGATGGGTTAAGTAAGAGTGTGAAATACACAAATGTCCAAGTGTATTGGCATATGATGAAATGAATATTTACGTTAAAAAAAAGGGTGAGAAATTATGAAGGGCAAATTTGATAAGGTTAATGAATTTGGTGACAACATGATATAAGGCTAAAGTAAAAGATAAGAATAATCTCAAATGAGCCTAAGTAAATGTTACCAAGACGTACTCACCCATAAGAGTATAATTTATTTAAGGAATCAGACTCTATGAAAACTATAATGAATGTATTGAGATTAACACACTTAATATTAATGATGAGATGAGATATCATCTATTAAGCTATAATGTCCTCATACTAAAAGCCAGCTTTCATGACGTATTAGTTGAATGTAATGGAACTTTATACTGAGCACCGATAGACAAGCTATGAGCGGTGATGACTTCTTTAGGGAAGGGCAGAGGTTCACGTAACTCTCATGAGATGAGACTGTCCGACATGCCAGGTATGAGTCTCCATTATCTCCTAGTCTTCGAACTTATACTGCCAATATAGGGATTTGGCGTGGTTCAATTCCCAAGTATGCTAGCATGTTTTGGGTATCTTTGGCCTGTGATTCCACCTCTTTTCGGTGTGGGGTTTCATGACACTGGATTTCATGATGATCACGTGATCTATTCGGTTAAAGTTAAAGTTCCCTATTAATGAATGAGGTCAGCCTCAAATAATGCACATAATGAAATGAATGATACCAAAGGTGTTAGGATAGGATAACCAAGAGGTGAGATAGGCTTAAGTATTGACACTAGGTCATTCTTGTTCATTGCACAACGAACCCGATGAAAGTCGTAGACTACATCCTAGGTATAGCTGGTGTTTACACTAGACTATGAATGAAATGAAATGAAGTACGTATGAATGAATGAAGCAGACTCTCTGTTTGCTAAAGAATGCTCTCTAGTTAAGGTCCCATCTATTCATCCCTCATTTATGGGATGTCATAATGTTAAGTCCATGATTCCAAGGTCTCATGGCATATTAGCGACTGATATGAAAGAAGATACGTGCTATATGCTATATGATATGTGTGCTATGTGTATGATATAGTATGTTGTGTGTGAAATATGAAAAGTATGATGATGTATGTTATTCTCATGGCATTACTTTCCTAATCCAAACCTAAAAATCTCAAAGACTTTCCTAATCTAAATTCGGAAAGCTCACTAACTTTATAAAATTAAATTTGGAAAGTTCACTAACTTTCGTAATCCTTATTTGGCAAGTCCACTAACTTGAATTTCCATAATCATGTTGTTACAAAAGAACTATTCTTTCACATGCATGTCCTTGGTGTGTGCTTGCATCTACCCATACTTAGTACAAGTGTGTACTAACCCGATACAACTCTACAATTTTAGGTGCAGACATAGGTGGACGCTAGAGCTATAGGTTTACGCTGAAACTATAAAGACGTGGAGCATTCATCTAGACTTGGTAGGCCCTAATGCTTATTAGGATGGTTTCCCATTATATTCCAGCTTAGTTATAGGATTGATCTAGCGGAGTATGTTCCACTAGCATTTCATTCCACTTTTGTTCAGACATTGTATTGGTGCTATTTTGGCAAGTATACATTTGATTGTATATTAAACTATTTCTTTCATTTGATGATATAAATGTTAGATGGTTCATGGTGAAAAATTATGAATCTAATAGAATGATTAGTATGTGTGTTAAGAGACAAAAACGTTCAAATTTTCAGCTAAAATTAACCTACACGAAGTATGAATGACACAAGTCGGCTTGTCTGCGACCTCTGAGAGGTCAACAACGCAGTCTCGTCGAGACCAAGATCGACATATCATTGGTTAGTCAATGACCAACACCCCCTTCCGTGCTGCACATCTGTCGTCTTGGTTAGAAACAACAAAAAAGGACCCCTTTATGATTTTGGCTAAGTGACCATGGATGGTGGAACCGACGCCCCACTTATTCACCAACAGCCCGTCTGTGGCATCCGTTGGTGGCACTGCCTTGTGCAGTCCTTTGACCCCAAACGCAAAGGACCTCCTAAAGGGCCCTTGGTTGGTCCTTAGGGAGTCGTACCTTGACGTTTGAACCATCAATAAACATAAACGCATGTTGGACACCCTTCTATAAATTTTCATAATTTTCTGATTTCTAAAGCTATTCAAATAGGCTAAGGCATGCTAGTACCTCCTTCAACTAGTTTCCGGACTTCATGGACGTTCTTGGACGTTTTCTATTCTAAACTTCCTAAATGACATATTCATTAAAATGGACCTTAAAACAATGTCTAGACCTTATGACACTCATTTTAGGCGCTAGGACACGTCTTGGATTTTCGAAGTTTTTACATTATTCCCCCTTAGAAACATTCATCCCGGAATGACAATAATAATCTTTGGAAGGAAGGAATAGACAAAAGACTAGCAGCCCAACCAACAACAATACGTAACAACATCAACATATCACTTACACAAGGCAATTCTAAGCTTCAATTACCACACATAAGGCTCAAATTACATTATAAGGAATATCCTTCTCACAACAAGAAGACCTATACATAGCCCTTGTGAGTCAATTATGTCCAAGTGTAACTTAACAAAATGCCACATATTATTTAATAAAGACTCGCCATATCAAAACGCACAACATAACTCAAAACAATCCAAAGAGCAAAATTTCATGTCCAAATGCACAATTGAAAATGCACAATTACAAAAGTTCTCTTAAAATCAAAACAACTTCAATTTTAATCATTATTTTCATTATTAGTAATAACTACTAACCTTAGTTATCAAATAGATGAGGGTAACGGGACTTGATGTCGGCCTCGATCTTCCATGTTTTACCCACAACTACGTGATTCTTCCAAAACACCATTACGGGAGTCACCTCCTTATTCCTGAATTTTTTTACTTGCCTATCAAGGATTTGAGCAGGAACTTCCTCATAAGAGAGTTTATCTTTCACACCAAGACCCTAAATAAGAAGACTAGACTCGGTATCATCCTACACTTGTTAAGCATGGCAACATGGAAGACCGGATGAACCTCACAAAATTAACTAGAAAGTTTCAATTCATAGGAAACCATACATACCCTTTGCAAAATTTCATAGGGATTCACATAACGAGGACTCAACTTCCCTTTCTTCACAAATATCACCACCCCTTTCATAGGCAAAATTTTCAAATACACTTTATCACATTCTTCAAACTGTAAATCACTTCTCCTATGATTGGCATAAGACTTTTGCCGACTATAGTCTGTTTGCAAGCGATTACATATAATATGAACTTTCTCCAAAGTCTTATAAATAAAATCGGTACCGAGAAAGAAGTCTCACCCATTTCATACCATCCAATAGGAGACCTACACCTCCTACCATACAAGGCTTCATAAGGAGCCATAAATATAGATGAATAAAAACTATTATTGTGAGCAAACTCCACCAAAGGCAAATTTTTATCCCAATTCTCCTTGAAATAAATAATAGAAGCCCTAAGCATATCCTCAAGGGTTTGAATAGTACGGTATGCTTGACTATCCGTTTGGGGATAAAAAGAGGTACTTAACTTTACCTTAGTACCCAACCCTTCTTGGAATGACCTCCAAAACCTAGATGTGAATTGTTCACCCCGATCTGATACGATGGATAAAAGAATACAATGGCGACACACAATCTTCTCTATGAAGATATTTGCATAATCTTCCACCGAATAAGTAGATATGACGGGAATAAATTGAGGGGACTTGGTCAACCTATCCACAACAATCCATAAAAGTCGTATTGCCTTTGAGTCCAAGGCAAACCTATACATATTGATGTCTTCACACTTCCATGATGGAACTTGGATTTCTCGTAGTAAGCCACCCGACTTTTGATATTTGGCTTTCACTTGCTGGTAATTCAAACACATAGCAACAAATTCTGCTATGTCCTTCTTCAACCTTCCCACCACAATATTTCCCTAAGGTCATGATATATTTTTGTGAAACACATATGATTGAAGTAACGAGACCCATGGGCTTCATCAAGGATCTGGTTCCTCAATCGATCTATATTGGGAATACACAATGATCCTTGGTACATCAAAATATCATCCTCCCTTACCGAGAATGACTCATTTCGCTTGTTAAGAACCGATTCCTTCAACTCCATCAATGATCGATGAAGGTGTTGTATAGACTTTAGCTCAACTACCAATGATGACTCAGAGTTGTGACGGACCATAAAACCACCATTCGGAGAATCATTCAACCATACACCCAATCTAGACAACCTATGAACATCTCTAACTAGGTCTTTCTTGACTTCATCTATATGAGACACATAACCTATAAATAACCTAATTAGAGAAATCGTAACCGCATTTGCCTTGCCGGGGTTATAGAAAATACTCAAGTTGTAATCTTTCAACTATTCCAACCACCTTCTTTGTCGGAGATTCAATTCCTTCTGTGTAAAAACATATTGGAGACTATTATGGTCGGTATAAATATCAACAAGGACACAATACAAGTAATGTCTCCATATTTTCAAGGAAAATACTACGTTTGCTAATACAAGGTCATGAGTTGGATGGTTACTCTCATGCAACTCTAGTTTGCTAGAAGCATAGGCGATTAATTTCCCATGCTGGATAAGAACATACATTAAACCTACTTGGGATGTGTCACAATACACATGGAAACACTTTGTACCCTCTTGTAAAGTCAACACCAGAGCGGAAATGAGCCTATCTGTCACGTCCTGAAAGTACACCCTAGAAGTTAGGGGGAACCCACGATTCCTGGCAAGGCATACTTGACTCTCTGGGGTCTTTTACAAGACCTTTAACTATAGTTCATTATATAAGAAATAAAAAGTACTACAGAATATAAAATTTTCACTAGTAAATTAATAAAAAGGGAAATCTTTCAAAAATACTTTAGACAATCTCATCATCACAATCTAACTTAAAGACACGACATAATTAACTTAGGGATACGGCCCTTTACATTTCAAAGATATACATAATAAGTCTTTAAAAATAAAAACAATAAAGGAGTATGCCCTCGAATATACGAGGACATACTTTGTCTTGAGAGAACTTTCTCAAGATTCCCCTTCAAACATCCAAAAGGTTCCAACCGATAATTATAGTATAGAAAAGTATGGGATTAGTACAAAACAATGCACTAAGTATGACATATGCAAAAACATGAAAAAGGGGACATTTTAGTAAAATAACATTTTCATGCCAATTAAGTAAAACATTAAAGAATATAGAAGCAAAACATCATAAGGAACATCATTTAACACATAGATAAGGATTCCAAAAAAATTTAACCAAAGGAAGCAAATAAAAGTAAAGAAACCAAAAGTTATAGTGAACTGCTTAAACCTTTACAGTGAACTAAAATGATTCAAAAGTAGTGAACTTCCAAAGTATTGGCAATGAGGAATAATCACCATTTCCGTCGGATTTTACCTACAAAGGTCATTTGAAGAATCACAAAGGTAAGACATGAAGAATATACACATATACCTTCTTCAATACACACGAAAGGGACCCTCAAGACTTCCTCCCTTTAGGCATACTCACCTCGGGCTAACAAGTACCCACTCAATGGCAATACAACAGAAGAACACCAAAAAACACACCAGGAATTCCCTTTCGGAATTCTACATAGTGAAATAAGTAGATGGCATCCGATACCACCACCTACCCTAAGAAGTACACTCTTTTAGAAGACATGGCACCAAGACTCCCCTTTCAGAAGGTCCTATCTAGTGCAATGGATAGATAGTGTCCCCTACCACCACCTACCCTAAGTAGTACGTTCTTTTAGGTGACTCAGTTTATTCAGTTCAAATAAGACTCAACAAAACTCCCATTTCGGATTTCTTACCTAGTGCAATGGATAAATAGCATCTCATTCCACTACTCACCCTAAGTAGAACACTCATTTAGAAGACATAGCACATTCGTTTCTTTTGTGGGAGTTAGCTTGACTTACATAGACCATGAGAGATAGACATGGAATCCCTATAATAATTCCTATCTTACCTAGAATGAGGTCATTATCTTACCTTTTACATGGCTTTCCCAAAAGCTACACCTATGCAAGGGCATAGTTAAGGGATAAGGAGATTGTTACTAAGTAACTAATTCTCTACTAACGAGGAGTACCCATCTCAAGAGGTACATTGGAATACAACATCTCAACTCACAAAGTGTATCTACCTATTTTTGATATCCTCTCGGTTCTAGGCATAACTTCCACGGATTCTAAACATTATAAATTGTAGGTTAAGGATAACTAGTGAACACCACATCTAAACTAACGAAGGGCGTTAGTCCTCTAACCTATATTAGAAAGATCACGAGATGTAGTGGGGTTGCTACTAAAAACTTAATCTCAACTAACGAATAGTGTTCACCCTTAAACTCCCCTTAGGACGTATCTTAGCTTCATTCATTCATTCAAGTGTGAGTGTGTGTACATGTAAGCACACCTTGCACATAAGCTTCATTTTATTTACAACTTCTATACATATTCATACCTTCATTCATCACATCACACACTTTACATTCTTCACATAATCAAAAAATTCCTTTATACAAAATACTTAACATATGTCTCATAATAAGTTTCATAAAAGAATCAACAAGAATAACTTCATTCAAGCATACACTTTACTGTACTTCACATAATCACTTCATAAGTCACATTTACCAATTATGGAATATTTATCTTCTTACATATCATAGAAATACTTTATAGCGTCATTCACAATAAACTAGTAACTTTACATTCATACAATTAAAGTAAAAATCGCCACCAAGAAGGTGGACCATACCACTCAAGAGCATTTCGAAAATAAAGCTAAACAACATTACCAACTTACCCTTTCATAGAAGTGTTCATCACCTATAAAATTTTACACAATAATTAATCATATTAAAGCCCTTTGGGAAGTAGCTAAACAACAATATCAATCATAAGAAAACAAAACTCAAAGACTACCAATTCATGCTCATATAACCCATTTCTTAAGTCCAAATTTGATGAAAATCTTTAACATGATTTCATTGATGTTTTAACCTTAAAATAATGAATTAACATTTGAAACATCATTATTAAGTCAGTAACAACGTTTACATGCAAGACCCATATTTAGAGTTGAAGATAGAAGAAACTAGGGTGTCAAATTCTTTTTGAAAATTCATTTGAAGGAACTCCTTAAAAAAAAAAGAGTTCAAGGATGGATACCATACCTCACATTGAAGAAATACCAACTATTTTGTATGAGGAAACGACCATAAACAGCCATCCTAGAACTTCTTGACTTCTCGAAAACATTGAGACTTGGGAGAGAATTCTAAGGGAGAAGGGTTTTTGGTTCTAGGAAGAGGGGTATAAAAGGAAGTGTTAGGGCTTAAAAAATCTTAATATATATAATAAATCGTAAAATAAATGTCCTAGGGTCATAAAAGACTTGGGGTGAATTTACCAAACACCCCAAGCGAAGGCAGATTTTTTGCAGCATTTGCAGGCCTCAGAGACGAGACCTAACAAAATGACCAGCTGTCCATCAATGGACCGTCGGTGGGGGCTTGTGTGTTGATACTTATCTACAAATGGAGAATTCATAACCTAACTTGCAGGTACAATTGACGGACCAATACAACGGCCCATTGGTTGACTTATTGGCCGCTGTTTTGGTCTTGTTGGTGGACATTGCTTAGGCTGTTTTGGTCAAACTCTTGGGCCCTTCTCTAGGGACCCTTGTGGGTCCTAGGTGGGGTAGTGACCGGACTTTAAACCTGTAAAGTAAAGAATCTAGGTCTTAGGAACATCCCACATCAATTTCAAGCAAAAAGAACATATAAGACTCAATCAAACCCTCAAGACACACAAGTACATTCTAAGGCACACCTTCCGAACGTCATGGACATTATTAGTCGATTGACCTCCACAATTAAAAAAATCGCAAACAGCCTAATAACAGTGAAGTTACTAAATTTAACTCATTTTAGAACAAAATTAACTCAAGAAACACTCACGAGGCTCTAGTTCACCGTAGTTCATTTTGGGCCGTTACATTCTCCCCCACTTAGAATAAAATTCATCCTCAAATGACACTAAAACTCTAAGAGCAAAAAAGACTCACTTAACATCAAATATAACATTACAATAAAGTCTAAAACACACCAAATCAAGGAATCAACTAGAAAGGAGAATCATTGCACACTTTCAAACACTAGAAACAAAACCAACTTTTGCGAAGCTTCACAGTCTTCAAAACTCACCCATAACCTTGTTTTATGAAGTGTGTACTTTATCCAATATTAAAAATTCTTATATTCAATATCTCTCCACACATTTAAACTTCAATCAGAGGAAAGACAATTTTTCTCAAATTGCAAAATTTTCAAAGTGAATATTCACTGTAACACAGCCAAACATATCAAACAAATTTAAATTTTATTCTTTGAGAAATTCATCAAGAGGACATGATCATATGAAGTATCATACCATATAAACTCATATAATAACACATTGAAACCTTAATTCATGAAAAATGCAATTTTCTCAAAAATTTGGACTCCTTCTTCACTGTGTCACAAGCTTAGAATTTCCATAATGCATTTTTTCCTGCAACTTTAACAAGATGTCATGAAACTATGAGGGAAAAGACCACACTTACTCAAAAGAAACTAGGTAAGTTTTATAAAGTGCAATGTGAGAGTAGCATCCCATACTACCACTCCTACTTAGTGACCCTCAAGGATTCACTTGGACTAAGAACATTACATGCCATTTTACAACATTCATTCTCCCCCACTTAGGGTAAAGCCATCTTCAACGTCTCACACTTCAAACCACAATTATGCCTCTTCATAAGTTAGGGACTCACACCACCCCTTTACCATACACATAATGATTAAACATCAACCTTATAAGTTAAGCATAAACACTTCTGTTTTTTTGGATCGAAGACTAAACAAATTCTCTCAAACATCACTTTGTTCAACTCTTAGGCATCACTTAGCTAAATTTCATGAAACAAAACTCCCTTACTATTTACTCATACCTCATTTACTCCTTAGTGTAAACCTAAACAAGAACCTCAACAAAATAACACGAAAAACTATCCAACATTCACCACACAAGAGGGATACCCTCAACTCCTAAAAAATATCCACATTGTTTTAACATTCCTCAAATTTATTCCATAAATCATTTACCATTCATTGAACATAATCACAAGATGACTCATTTTCTCTCATAGGCACTTTATTCAATCATTATAATACTTAACATGCTTAGAACTGCATCACCAAAAAGTTTCTCATCACAACACTTCCAATCTCATAATTCATACCTATCCATAAATTGCATCATATCACATTTTTTCAAAACTTACCTTCACATCTACTCTTCTAGCCAAAAAACCATCGTAACATCAAAACTCACCTTTTTCTCTCCCTCAAACTTAGAAACATATCCCCTTCCAAGCAATCACACCTAGAAGACAACCGGACAAGGGAAGACAAGAGAGAAAGGCCTTATGGAGTTAAGTTCTATGGCATGATTCAATAGTAATGAAGAAAATGAAACTCTATCGTCCTATAAACTCTTGTCCATGGATGTGACTTGACTCCTACCAATGACCAAGAAACTAATAGGCGTGGCTTGTGAGACTTTTAGACCCTAAACTATATTCAATAAACTTATGGTCTAATTCCAAGTCTTCCACTACCCGAAAGTAGCTCCTACAGGTTAGGGAGAACCCTCGGCTTGTGTCAAGGCGTACTTTACCCTTTGGGGTCTTGTACAAGCCATTTAGTTATCGTTCATTACATAAGACATGAAAAGTAGTGCAAAATAAAAAAATTCATGAATAAATTTATCAAAAGAGAAATGTTTCATAAATACTTAAGACAATCTCATTGTCACAAGCCATCTTAAAGACACAACATAAATAACTTAGGGACACAACCCTTTACATTTTAAAGAGATAGATAATAACTATTTAAAAAGAAAACTAAAAAAGGACTATGCCCTCGAATATATGAGGACATACTTTGTCTTGAAAGGAACTTTCTCAAGATTCGCCTTAAAACTCCAAAAGCCTCCAACCTATACTTATAGTATACAAAAGTATCGGTTAGTACAAAACAATGCACTGAGTATCGCATATGCAAAACCATGCAAAAAAGGACATTTTAGTAAAATAACATTTTCATGCCAATTAAGTAAAACATTCAAGAATACAAAAGCAAAACATCATAAGGAACATCATTTAACACTATGATAAGGATTCCAAAAAATTTAAACCAAAGGAAGCCAATTAAAGTAAAGAAACCAAAAGTTATAGTGAACTCCTTAAACCTTTACAGTGAACAAAAATGACTCAAAAGTAGTGAACTTCCAAAGTATTGGATATGAGGAAAAAGCACCATTTTCGTTGGAGTTTCCCTTCAAAAGGTCATTCTAATACTCACTAAGGTAAGACATGATGAAAATACACATATACATCTTTTAATACACACCAAAGCGAACCTCAAAACTTCCTCCCTTTCGACATACTCAACTTGGTATAAAAAGCACCCACTCAATGGCAATACAATAGAGGAACACCCAACAACACACCAAGAATTCCCTTTAGAAATGCATACTTATATAAATGAGTAAATGGCGTCCCATACCACCACTTATCCAAAGTAGTACACTTTTTTAGAAGAATTGGCAACAAGACTCCCCTTTCGGAAGGTCCTACCTAGTGCAATAGATAGATAGAATCCTATACCACCACCTACCCTAAGTTGTACTGTCTTTTAGGAAACTCATAGTTCGTTCAATTCAAATAAGTCTTCCCAAGACTCCCCTTTCATGTTGCCTACCTAGTTCAATGGTTACATAACATCCCATTCCACTACCTACCCTAAGTAGAACAATCCTTTAGATGAATTATCACATTCATTTTTTTTGTAGGAGTTAGCTTAATCGACGTAGACCATGAGAGCTACACATGGAATCCCTATATTAACTCCTATCCGTTGAGAGATCCTCATTTGCCTAGAATGAGGTCATTCTCTTAGATTTTACATGGCTTTCCCAATAGCTACACCTATACGGCCACATAGTTAAGGGATAAGGAAATTGCTACTAAGTAAATCATTCTCTACTAACGAGGATTACTCATCTCAAGAGGTACATTGGAATACAACATCTCAACTCACGAAGTGTAACCACCTCTCTTTGATATCCACTCGGTGCTTGGCATAACTTTCCATGGATTTTAAACATTATAAACTATAGGTTAAGGATAACTAGTTAACACCACATCTCAACTCACGAAGAGCATTCCCTCTCCAACCTATCTTAGAAAGCTCATGGGATGTAGTGGTATTGCTACTATAAACTTCATCTCAACTGACGAAGATTGTTCACCCCAGAACTCCCCTTAGGACTTGTCTTAGCTTCATTGATTCATTCAAGTATGAGTGTGTGTGTACATGTGAGTACACCTTGCACATAATCTTCATTTCATTTATATTTAACTTCTAGACATACTTAGACCTTCATTCATCACATTACACACTTTACATGCCTCACAGAATAATATATGTCCTTCATACATAATCCTTAACATACTCATCATAACAAGTTTCATTAAATAATCAACAAGAATAACTTCATCCAAGAATACACTCTAGTCTAATTCACATAATCACTTCATAAGGGACATTTAAAAAGAATGGAATATTTATCATCTTACTTCTCATAACAAGCCTTAATAGACTCATTCACAATAAAATAGTCACTTTACATTCATATAATTCATTAAACACCGCCACCAAGAAGGTGGACCATACTACTCAAGAGCATTTCGAAATTAAAGCTAAACAACTAAACCAACTTACCCTTTAATCTATGTTTTCATAACCTATAACATTTTACTCAATAATTAATCATAATAAAGCCCTTTTGAAAGTAGCTAAACTACAATATCAACTGTAAGAAAACAAAATTCAAAGACTACCAATACATGCTTATGTAACCCATTTCTTAAGTAAAAATTTGGTGAAAATATTTAACATTATTTCGTGAAGTTTTACCTGCAAAATAATTAATTAACATTAGAATAATCATTATTAAGTCATTAGAAATGTTTTCATGCAAGACCAATATTTAGAGTTGAAGATAGAAGAAACTAGGTTTGAAGACCCTTTTTGAAAATTCATTTAAAGGACTTCCTTGAATGGAAGAAAGTTAAAGGATCAATATATTACCTCACATTGAATAAACACCAATGATTTTGATGAATAAACGTCCATCAACAGCGCTACTAGAACTTCTTGACTTCTAGCATCCATGGAGACTTGAGAGATAATTCTAAGGGAAAGGGGTTTCGGGTTTTAGGAAGAGGGGTCTAAAATGAGGTATTAGGGTTTATAACATCTTAATATATCTAATAAAGATTAAAATAAACTTCCTACTTTTATAAAAGACTTGGGGTGAATTTACCAAACACCCAAAGACAAGGTAGATTTTTCACAGCATTTGCAGGCCTCACAAATGAGACCTAACCAATGGACCGTCTGTCCATCAACAGACCGTTGGTGGGGTCTCGTGGGTTGATTCAGGTCCTATCGATTTACCAAGACAATAGGCCGTTGGTTGAAAAACTGGCCTTTGTTTTGGTCTCGTTAGTGGACACTTCCTAGGCAGTTTTGGTCTAAGTCTTGGGCCTTCTCTAGGGCCCCTTGTGGGTCCTAGGTAGGGTCGTGTAAAAAAACTCATAAAACTCACTCAAACACCTCAAGACACACAAGTACTTTCTAAGGAACACGTTTCGAACGTCATGGACGTTCTTAGTCGATTGACCTCCAAACTTAACCAAACTTCACAAACTTTCACGAGGCTCCAGTTTACCTTAGTTCGTTTTGGGGCGTTACACTATGTTTCAAGATTTGGAAGCTTCTCTTACATGCCTACGACCACTCAAACTTCTTACTCTTCTTGGTAAAAGTAGTCAAGGGAGATGCAATGGATGCAAATATGTCCACAAACCTCCGATAATAACCCTCTAGACCCTACAAACTCCTAATGTCGGTTTGAGTCAATGGCCTAGGCTAATTTTTCACCACCTCGGTTTTTCTTAGATAAACCTAAACTCCCACACTATATATAATATGACCAAGAAATGCCACCGAACTCAACAAAAAGTCACACTTGCTATGCTTAGAAAATAATTTATTCTCCTTAAGCACTTGCAACACCACCCTTATATAGTTCATGTGATCACCCTCATTTTTCGAATACACAAAGATGTCGTTAATGAAGATAATGACAAATGAATCTAGTTAACCTTGAAATAACCTATTCATGACATCCATAAATGCAGCCAGAGTATTTTTGAGACCAACGGACATTACTACGAACACATAGTGACTATATCTAGTCAGAAATGTCCTTTGGTATATCCTCCCGTCTACCCTAAGTTGGTGATACCCCGATCTCAAGTCAATCTTAGAAAAGTAACTTTCCCCTTAGAGTTGATTAAAAAAGTATTCAATCCGAGAAAGAGGATACTTGTTCTTAATATTAACTTTATTGAGTTGGCGTTCATCAATGCACATCCTAAGGAACCCATCCTTCTTCTTCACAAATAAAACCGGTGCACCCCATGGAGAAATACTAGGTCTAATATATCCCTTGCCTAGTAAATCTTTGAGTTGAGCTTTCAACCATTTCAATTCGGCAATAGACATCCGATAAGGAGGAATTGAAATGGGATTTGTATCCGCTAACAGGTCGATAAAAAATCAATTTTTAGTTTGGGAAGAATACTGGGAAGATCATTAGGAAAGATCTTCGTAAATTAACTCACTACAGGGACCGACACAATTTGAGGAATTTCGGAGTGTAAATCTTTGACTCTTACTATATGGGATAAACACCCTTTAGAGATCATTTTGCTTGCTATTAAACAAGAGATTACATGACCTCTAGGAATTGAATTTCCCTTTTTCCACTCAAAAAGTGTCTCATTTGTAAAGCTAAACTTCCCTACCCTCATTCTACATTCTATAGAGGCAAAGCAAGCATGGAACCAATCCATACCCAAAATGACGTCAAAATCAAGCATATCAAGTTCTACTAGTTCAACATAAGAAACTGTTTTGGGCAATATTATTAGACAATTTCTATACACCATTTTTACAACAACCCACTCTCCTACTGGGTAGACACCAAAAAAGGTTCATGAAAGATATTGGGTGAAATGTAATACTTTTTCGCTATTTGAGGAGTAACAAATGATAAAGTAGCACAAGGATTATGTAAGGCATATGCATAAATAGGGATGACTTTTAACATGCGGTCACCACATTGGGAAAAGTCTCTAACCCACCCCTATAGCGGAGAGCATAGACGCGGGTCTTCTTTAGAGCCTCATTTGAAGTACTTGCTTGGAACATCTTCTCTTCCTCTTAGCCCTTGCCTCTTATACATGTTGGTTGTGAAACATAAGAAGATAAATGTTCATGTTGTCATTTACAATAGGCAAATGACACTACTCTTGCAAATCATTCGACACCCCGTCACAGAGCGGCTCATTTCATCTGTAGGATCGAAAACCAAAGAAGGAGCATATTTTTACAATTTAGCGAATTTCAAGGAGTAATCATGAACAATCATACCTCGTTGGCAAAGGTTCATAAACTCCACCACTTTAGCTTCCCTCTTCTCCCTAAGAAAGAACCGATCAAGAAAATCCTTTTTGAACACTTCCCAAGCACGCATCCACCTCTTAAAGGACTTTTGTCCCTCTATTGGAGGTACCTTTCTTGAGCCACATCCTTGAGTTGATAGGTGGATAAGTCATCCATCTCCCTAATAGACAATTCCATAGGATAAAGGATATTGTAAATTTTATCGATGAACTTTAGGTGGGTCTTTTTCAACCTTTGAACCGTAGAATGTAGGAGGGTTCATCCTAGTAAAATTCCTTTAAAAGGGAGTCCATGGTACCAACTTTTTGATGAGCTCGGGGTATACCCTACTGATCATCTTGTGTCGTCATGACTTGGTCTTAAGTAGTGGCAACTTGTTCTTAGGTAGTAATGGCTTCGGTCATTTGAAAGAGAGCGGCCCTTATGTTCTCACCCATCAAAGAAAGAGAATTCATCGAGGCTTGGTCATAATTCACATCTTCCTCAAAAGAAGGAACTTGATCACCACGGGGTGGAACTTCCGCATTAGCAATCTCTTCTTCAAGTCTTCGTGTCACATTCCTTCAAGTATTAATTGCCTATATTCACAGTAAAAGAATTAGATGCAAAAGCCCACATAGTTAACACTCGAAAGGCACAATATTAGACTTCCAAGAAAGTGAGAGTTTCCTATGATATTTAACCTCATACTCTGATATCATGTTTTTCACATCCCGGAATAGCCCCCAGACATAAACGGTGTCATTTTTCTCTTTTAGGACTAAGATATACTCTTAGCTTACATCATTACATTTATAGTTCAATTTATCAGAAAATTTAAAACTTTTCGTTACCTCTACTCGGAGGTTTACATAGACCTGTACACACACATAGTATATATATATATCAAGTATACATAGACCCTTCGTATATAAATATTACATAGTCTCCTACTTTTATGGCACATAAGAGTACAAAGTGTAACAAAATCATAATAGTCGTCTATCTCATAACCATTTAATAAGAGTGTAATAATTTGGTCATAACCCGTACATCAAAGTAAGAATGCCTCTCATTAGCTATACAATGTTATATACTAAATGGAAAAAAAAAAAGAAACATAGATGTCTTAAATTCAAAACAACTCCATTAGCTATAGGGCCATTGCCCTCGGCAAGTGAGGAACTACCCTACTTGGATGATCAAAAGATCCAAGCCTTCTTTAAGTAATTTGCAAAAGCACTTCAATGACCAAAACCTAAAATGTTGGGAAAAAGGAAGAAACCAGGTTAGTACACCACTTGTACTAAGTATGAGACCATATTCATTCACAGTTTGAAATCATGCTAAGAAAAGGGACATTTAATAAAGTATGCACTTTTCATTCAAAAACCTTTATGCACATTCAACAAGACCATTTTAACCAATAAAGCATATTCATTATGTCATAGGCATGTAAATCACATCACCAACAACATCAAGTCTAGTCAATTCAACATACATAGCATATAGTTGAATACATAACCAAGTAACTCTATCATCAAGTCATAGTAATAACAAGCATGTATAAGAGTACATTTAAACATAACCAAAGCAAGAAAACTAAATGTGAACCCCTATCAAGCCAACAAGTGCAATGACCAAGCAAAGACCCATAACCTTACTCAATCAAGTAACCCAATAGGAATCATGACAAACATCCCACTTCACATAGCATAATATTTAAGAGTACACAACATCATACTTTAACAATGTGGACCAACATATATTCATTAATGATACCAATCATCATATCTATCAAAAATGTGCAAGTTCATCATATACATATCATATACCACCGTAACATATTCATACATAAGAACATCCTCCTAAGACTTCCTTCAAAGCTAACTAGTGCGATGTTTATGTCGAGTCCTATACCCCTATCTAGAAAAAGCTAAACCCCTTAGGTTATGTTAGTTAGAGTTCAATCCTTTAGTTCATTTTACCTTGTGGGAACATCTTTCCATAACCGATATACACCACATGATCTAATGTGGAATCTGGTGTCATGGAACCCTCAACCGAAAGAAGGCGGACTGCTTAACAAGGTAATACCAAAAGATTAACATAGCAAATACATGGATCCACTAGCTAGTATTGCTATGGGGGAAACATATCTCAACAACTTGGAGATAAAGTTTGAACCCTCTTTATGCTATATGTATTACAGTCTTCAATCTCAAGAGTACATTAGTGATCCAACCTTCCCTACGTGGGAAGGGACACTCCTCACTCTAGTTCACGTGGTGCTAAGCTAGAGGCCTTTTTGAAATTTGTTTAATGTCTTTATTTATCATCATAAATTATTGTAGGTTATAGGGTCTAACCCTTCTATATACATCATCATCATAGCTCAATAATAACTGCATGAGTATTGTCCTTCTATTAACATTCATATACGTGAGGTAAACACATTAAGATCTTCATATCCTGATAAGAAACATTTGGTAAATCATTTACCATCCTTTAAACATTAACATCTTAAGGTAACACCTCAAAAATCATAGTCAAGACATTTCAATTAAACATCATACCACTCTATCAATCCTAATATAAGGCATACTCCAATCAACATCATGACTCAATCACAATTAACCACAATTTGACGTAAAGGATAGGGATCATAAGACTTATCAAGTCTCATTCAAAGTATATCATCAAGGTCTTACAACAAACTCTTAATTAAACCCAATTTGGGTATACATCATCATAAGTTAATAACCAATATGATCACAAGGCTAGAAGAATCAGTACATTATAATTCAGTGCTAGATCATAGCTTCAAACAAGATACTTTGGTCAATACACAACATTTTTCTTCACCTAGATAAAGTTATCAACAAATATCATTAAAAGACTAAAATGAACCCTAATTTATTAAAAAACCAAGTCAATTTAACCCAATATAACCTAAATCATATAAACATCATAACCAAGGGTTAAGGGGCAAGGGTCATCTTCTACAAACTAGATCAAACAATAAACATATATCATAATTCGGTTAGAATAAATGTTAATATATTCAAAATATACAAAATAAATCATAAACAAATCAATTTATAACATCAATTTAGTATTGGATGAAAACCCACTCGAAAACTCAACTTTGGAAATAAATTTGATGGAAACCATTGAGGAAAGAGGTACCAAAGGTGAATTAGATCCCATAACTCACTAATTGATGAATATTTATGGAATAAATTGATCCCTCTCAGTCCTTAAACCCTTCCCTAGCTTGGTCTTCAATGGTTTCTTCTACTAGAGAGAGAAATAAGAGAGAAGAAAGAGAGTTATGATTAGTCTAATAGGGTTTGTTTATTTATATAGGGGATTACTTAACTTAATTAGGCTTCCCTAATCCCCTAAATAACTACATAAACCCTTAATTCATTAATTGGAGTTAAGTGAAAATGTGTAGAAAATTAGAGACCCCATTGACGAGACCATGATCGACGGATCGTTGGTCGTCGAGGGCCAAACCCCCCTTCCGTGCTGCACATCTTCGTCATGGTCAGAGACTATGCAAAATGACCCATTTGTGATGGCTAAATTACATCTTCGATGGTGGCATCGACGCCCCGTCGATTCACCAATGCCCGGTCTGTGGCACCATTTGTGACACTGTCTTGTGCAATCCTTTGACCCCAAATGCAAGGGCCCTTAGTTGGTACTTGTGGAGTGGTACGCGTACATTTCGAGCATGAATGAACTTAAACACCTGTTACAAACCCTTCTACCAATTTTCATCATTTTTTAGTTTCTAAAAGCTAGTCATATAGACTAAGGCACAGTAGTACCGCCTTGAACTAGTTTTTTGACGTCATGGACGTTCTTGGAAATTTTGATTTCTAGTCTTCCTAAATTACTTAAATTAATAATAATTGACCTTAAAACATTGTCTAGACCGTATGACACTTATTTTAGGATCTAGAACTCATCTTGGATTTTCACAGTGTTACAATCGCGACTCACACAAATGAACAAGACTATGAGACGTGGCTTGTGATACTTTAGACCTTAAATATTTCCCTTAAATTTATTCTCTGATAAGAAGTTTGTCAGGACCTGAAAGTAACCCATAGATGATGGGGCAACACTTACGTAAGAACAATTGTGTTCTAAACCCTTCGGAGGTCTTGTAGTAGCCTACTAGCTATCATTCCTCTCATATACATTAAAAGTAGTGCGGAATTAAAAAATTCATGACATTAATAATAATAAAATATCTTACATAAATACTAAATATTAGTCTCATCTTCAGAGACCATCTTAAATATACGACTAAAATAACTTAGGGAAATGACCCTTTACATTAAATGAAAATACATAATAAGTCTAAATAGTAGAAACTAAAGGAATAGAACTATGCCCTCGAATATATGAGGAGATACTTAGTCTTGAGAGAGTCAATTCCGAAGCTTGTGTATTAGCCTTCTACTATCCTACAACCTATACTTATAAAGTATAGAAAAGTATGAGGTTAGTACAAAGAATGTACTATGTATGGCATATGTAAAAAATATGCAAAAAGGGACTTTTTAGTATAAGTAAGCTTTCAAGCCAATTATGTAAGAATTTCATGAATATATAAGTTAAATAGCATGTAGATCATCATTTAGCACATAAGAAAGGACTATACATAATTTTAGCATAAAATACCACTTTAAAAAGAACTCCAAAAAAATTACAGTGAGCTCAACTTTACAGTGAACTCATTCCTACCAAAATACAGTGAACTCCTTTCCTTGGAGGTTTCCCTAACAAAGTTATCCAAAGACTCACTAGTAAGACATGATGTAACCGCCCATACACACTCTTAAATACGTACCTATGTGATCCTTAAGACTACGAACCATAGCCTTACCTCGCACGGGAAAAAAGTCCACACTCTATAACTAGACATTAGAAGAACATTCATGCATTAAGAACTTCACATAAGTTCCCTTTACAAAGTGTACTAACAAGTTACACAGAGTGCAATGTGAGAATAGTATTCCATACTACTACTCCCACTTTGTGATCCTTGAGGAATCCATGAGGGTAGGTACACCACATTCGTCATTCATAAACATCATTATACAAGACCTAATTTTTACACGATTTCTTAAAATTAGACATTAATTCACATAACTTCATTTCATTACATAATTACACATTCATAGATTAAGACAAAGACATACAAAGACTCCCCTTTCAAGTATAATCTTGTGCAATGAATAAATAACATCATATACCATCACCTACCCTAAGTAGAACACTATTTAGGAGACTTAGTTCATTATTTTCTTTTATAGGAGATACCTTTAACCAAGATAGACCATGGGAGCAAGACATGGAATCCCTATATTAACCCCTATAGGATGAGGGATCCCCAGTTTTCCTAGGGTAGGGTCATTCTTTTAGCCTTTACATGGAATTTCTAATAGCAACACCTATGCGAGCACATAGTTAAGGGATAAGGAGATTTCTTCTAAGTAACTCATTCCCTACAAACGAGGAGTACTCATATCAAGAGGTACATTGGGTAGAACATATCTACTCACAATGTGTACACAACCCTTCTTCAAATCCTCTCGGTGCTAAGCATAATTCCCCTACAGAGTCTCTAACATTCCTTACTATAGGTAAAGTTACAGCTAATTAGTGTCACATCTCAACTCACGAATCGTACATATACCTAGAGGTTACATTAGAATACTAAATCTCAACTCAAGGAGGGTATCCAACCTCCAACCTATCTTATAAATCTCTTGGGAATAGTGAGGTTGCTACTAAATACTTCATCTCAACTCACGAAGAGTGTTAACCCCAAAACTCCCCGTTTTT
Source organism: Solanum chilense (assembly GCA_032847665.1). Taxonomy (NCBI): domain Eukaryota; kingdom Viridiplantae; phylum Streptophyta; class Magnoliopsida; order Solanales; family Solanaceae; genus Solanum; species Solanum chilense. The sequence goes on along the minus strand of CM064963.1, from coordinate 50,661,632 downwards.
TCACATTCATTCAATCATTCATTCAAAGTGTGAGTGTTTGTGTGTACATGTGAGCACACCTTCAACATAATCACCATTTTCATAATTTTGACTTTTCAACATGCTTACATCTTTATTAATCATATCCCACACTTTAACATGCTTCATATAAACATATAGTTCACTTAGACAAAATCTCTAGCATACTTCACATAACAAGATTCATAAAGCACATCAACGATACAACATCATTATCATCTTACTTCACATTATATGCCTTCATTAACTCATTCACAATACATACATTTATAAAAGATAATCATGAACTTCAAGTAAACACCACCACCAAAGGTTGACCATACCACTCAAGAATCATTTCAATGGAAACTAAGAAAAATAGAACAACTTACACTTCATCCAAGCATTCCCCACCTATTCACAATTTATCCAATAATTCATCATAAAATGTCCCTTAGGGAAGTAGATAAAACACAATATAACCATAAATAGAACTAGTTCTCACATTCTCGACTCATTCTCATTAAACCTATTTCATAAGCTAAAAGTTGATAAAAAGAATAAGCATGGTTTCATTAAGGTTGTGACATTAAAATCCTCATTTATTACCTAAAGGAACTCATTTCAATCATTAAAACATTTTCATACAAAGACCCATACTAAAGGTCAAGGAATATAGAAGTTTGAAGTTTGAAACCCTTTTAAAAATCTCTTTGAAGTGGCTCCTTGAATGTAGTAATGTCAAAGGATGACTACCATACCTTAGTACGAAGAAACACATGAATTTTTGATGAAGAAACATCCACAACCAGCCCCTTCTACCGCTTCCTTGAGTTCAAGCTTCTATTGGGTTTTTAGGGAGAGTCTTTCTTGAGGGAGGGTTTTGAGTTTTTGAAAATGAAGTCTAACATTAGGCCTTAGTGTTTGAATCCTCTTAATATACCTAAAAGACCGTAGAATAATCATACATTGTTCACAAAAGACTTGGAGTGAATTTACTAAACACCCCAAAACTTGGTAGATATTTGACCGCTTTACAGGCACCACCTACGTCCCCATAGTGACAAGCGGTCACCTAGTCGACACCCCTTTGATGGTGTCCTTAGTTTTGTTCTGAGCCACCATCTTGATCAAGAATTATAGGCCATGCATGGAAAATCATGCTTAAGGTCAACGAGTCGTTATTTAACCAACGGTCCATCCCTTGTGGCCGTCATTACTTACTGCTTTGAAGCATCGTGCCAAAGAGACGGGGTCCTCTTCTAGGTCCCCTCGTCTGTCCAAGGTGGAGACGTACCTGGACGTTAAAACCCCTGATCATGATCATATGGGTCCTAGGATCATCCCACCTCAGTTAAAACTAAAACGAATATGTAAATCTTGTTAAACACATGAGGACACACAAGTAATTTCACTATAAAATTTTATGTCTCCAACCACCCTAGAGAAGTGTGGCCTAAACTATGAAAAAGTTTGGCCTTTGGTAAAAGGCCACACTTTTTAACTTCAAGCGACACTTTTCCAGCTGTGGACGAAAACAGTGAAACCTTAGAGTTTAGGCGACGTTTTACAAGCGTAGCCTTATCAGCTACGCTTAGAAGCATAGCCAAAAGGATAAAAGGCCACGCTTTGTACCTACGCTTAGAAGTGTTGCATATGAGCAACACTTTTAAGCATAGCCTCAAATTCAAAAAGGCCACACTTTTTAGCTACGCCTAAAAGTGTTGCCTTATCAGCTACACTTTCAAGCGTAGCTTAAAAGGAACAAAGGCACGCTTTTGCTGCTACGTTTAAAAGTGTTGCCTTATCAGCTACAATTTGAAGCGTGGCCTTTGCTACCATATTGCCCAAACTTATAAAGTGTTGTCTTCTCTATCTAATGCATGACAACACTTTGAAGTGTTGTCCTTGCTCAAGTGCATACACAATTTACAGTCCTATGCCACAATTTTTAATTAAAATACTCCAATATTATATTTCAATAAATAATATATAGCGCTAATAAGTAATTCAAATTTATAGATTTCCCATAAAGTACTTCAAAAGATAGTTGTGTTGTGTACATACCCATACTTATAAAACAATATTCTAAATGTGTACACAATAAATCAAATATGTATTTAAACTTTTACAATAGTTCAAAAACTCTTCATCATCCACTTAAAATTTGATCATCTCCATTTCCCTACACAAATAAGATATTGGCAGTTATATATAAGAGGTAACAAGTTCAGATTTGCAAAAATATCGAGAGGCATGAAATCCAGCAGTAACAGAAAATTAGATTGCATCTTTTGATGTTCAAAGTAGATGCCTACTTGTCTTTTGATGTTCAAAGTAGATGATCTTCCATTAGGTGTCTAGAGTTCCAAATGAGTTCAACAACAATGAATAATTGCATTAGGGTTCAAACTTCATAAGAAACAATATAAAATATTTGGTGTTATACAATAACCATGATGCACACAAACTAACACGAACACTAAAAAAAGGAATTAATGTGGAGACACAAACAATTAGATTCTCCTAATAATTATTTGTTTATTTGTTTTTAGGTATAGAAGCATGCCTTCTACTAGGATGTAAAATTTATGGTAATAACATGGATATTCTATATAATTAGAAAGAAAAGAGACTTTACAGACAGAAAAATTTATATATAGAAGCACAAAAGGCTAGTGAATTGGTATGTGAATATTAAGAGTACTGCAATGCATCCGTACAGAAAATAGATAGTTCTGTCCAAAAGATTATTTAAGTTGTGTTTATACTGGGAACAGCCCAAGAACTTTTGTAGAGCATGAAATCAACAAACCTACAGATTGCAATAGCAGTTACAGAAAACATTAGATTTCATACCATGCCAAAGTTTAGTTGCAAAGGTTTAGATAGACTAGTTTGCAAGCTAGTCCAGACGTATAGCATGTTTTAATGTTCTATACAAATGCCAAAAAAACAGTGAAACAAAAGAAGCAAAACCTTAGCTCAATTTAAACCAAATACATTAACAACAACTAAAGAGAGAAAAGTCCAGATTGTAGAGTACAACAGCAGCAACATTTAAAGATAATTAGATTAGTTTCTTTGTGTAGTTAATATGTTCCACACGATCAAACAAGGAAACTAAATCTGACATAACAAAACTACACTTCAACCATACCAAACAAGCAAGATGAATACTGGTCAAGAGGAACAAAACCTTAGCGCAATTCAAACCAAAGCCAATAACAATAACTAAAGAAAGAAAACTCAGTCGTATTTAGAGTGTTCCACCACCATTAAATAATATTCAAAACCATATCGAGAATATGTAACAAGTTTAGAGTTACTTCATACTCATCACAGCGAGGAAAAAAGTAACCAAATGTTAATTGAGATCTTCATATATGCAAGTTAATTAACTTATCCCAAGTATCCAGAGAGGAACCTAATTCACTGGGATATAACATGATAGCAGTCAACTAATCACATACATCGACAGCCTAGAAAGACCTCTTGTTCTACTTCGACGCGAATTTCACATCATTGGAGGATCCCTATCAGACTAGAACATATTTCAAGGTACTTTGAATGATTCAAACAAGAAGTTAATGAATAAGCCAATTACAAACAAGAAGACTTTCTGAGAAACTAAGAGGACTAATTTGAAAAAGTACTAAATACCTTTTGATGAATCGGATCATGAGTTGACGCGGAAGATTTTAGAGGATTTTGGCCTTTTACAGCTTGTGCACTACCTGCATCAATAGGTAAAGCAATGTTAGATAAAACACCCCCTTGCATACCTCGAACATTCAATCTAGAGTTTTTTTGAAGCAATTGACTAAAAAAATATCACATTTCTACTCTCATTTCTTCTCTTATTTTTTCTCCGATTTAAATCATTTCTTCATTCAGAGAAGTGATTTCATTACCATGTTTTTGTTTTAGCTTGCTATCTTCCTCATCTTCCTTCAAATAACTTAGTGTCACTGATCTACCATAGCACCTAAGTCGACCAGGCTGCTCCATACAAAACATTGTCGTAAAAGCATCATATGCAGTTTCCCCGGAATTTGGAGATTTTGAAGTTCAACCTACTGAATAAAATTGACATTCATATTATATGCAAGTACTGCTAATTTTTCTCTAGCTTAAATGAGTTTATGGTTCATTAAGTTAACTTCAATTGACATCCCTTCAAGCATATTAAAATAAATTATCACCCTCCAAACAATGTAAATGTTTTAAACCTGAATAAAATTCATCATTAATACACTTTTAAAAACATAGTATTGCAATTTGAGTATCGGCCTCAAGTTCCTTTCCCGTTTTTGTACGAGTTGCAATAAACATTTCAGACTTTGATGGTTCCTCATTGTTTTCTTTAGTTACACGCTGCAAATTATATAAAAAGATATACAAAAACTTATCAATCTATTGGAGGAATACAAATGGATTAAATGTATATGGCCGAAGATGCTAAGTATTACCAATGCCACGCATAATCTTGCAAAATTAATAGGACCCATTCGATGCCTCCATTTTTGCTTTTTCCTGTTTTGAGAATTCATCTCAAACATGGCCTATAATTATAAATAAAACAAAAATAAAATCGATATAATCCAAAATAAGTTGAGTAATAGAAATGTACTATTTTGGCCTTAGTTGAACAGTTGGGTCTTTCCAATACTCTATCAATTGACGGAATTCATCTTCTGCAATGTCACTAGGAAGTTTTTCTAGCATGTCCTCAATGGTATTATTTTTATCAAAAAATCTCTCTTTAATTTTTTGCTTGTATCGCTTCCAAGCATCATGAAAGCCAGTCATCACCCAAGCTTTTCCTTCTATTGGAATTATGAATTTGGACTATGTAAAATAAAATATAGTTAGCTACAATCAGTAAAAAAAAAACAATAAATATGCAATTTAAAAAGACGCAGCAACAAGCCAAAAAAAAAAGAGAAAAAATACATTCATAAGTTGATTCTGCCAATGCTATGAAAATAAGTTGATGTTTAGTAACAGAAGGAAGTTAGCATCTGTGATTTTAAGCAAACAATACAGAGGATTCCAACTGACTTTCATTTTATTGACAAATTGATATGCAAAAGAAGAAAACGATACATACGATTCAAAATATAAAACAAGGACTACAACTAAGGAAACTTGTACAAAATTAATGAAAACTAGAGGAAATTTAATCACCTAAATGGGTTATCATTATTTGGGAAATACCAACAGAAAGAAACTAACTTCCCACTTAACACGAGGTATCAAAATTAGTGATTCACAAAATTACGAGCGCAAATAATTAAAGATGCAAATTCAAAAATAGCATGCTCAACCACTGTCCGAACAACGATAAAAATCTCAAAAAACTAAACATGAACTTTAAATTGAAATTATCTCAATATTGGCATTAGCGACAGATACATTGAAAACCACAAAAGAACGGATAAAAAGGTTGACATGGTTCATAAAAAAGCACAAGATAGGCACTACTTATTTTTTATTTTCCTATATTGGATGGAATGCACACGAGAAGAAGCTTTATATCAGAGGGTTAATCAAACACATCATAGTACCTGCTCATAACGGTAGGAAACAAATCCAAATCTTCTTCAACAGACTGACTTTTGATACCACACAACATTATTAAGTTCCTTTCAAACTTCTATATTCAATTTAAGATGCAACTAATCACAGCTGATTGAACACACACCTCAAAGAACAATAGTAAATAGTGAACCTTGAGGACATAATTTTACTAACTACTTGCAAAATTTGCAGGTACAGAAGAGACAAACAAAATAATCCAGAAATTGGTGCATAAGAAACGCAATAGAGGTACAACGCAATACAATTACAAAGATATATACTTACAGACTCAAATGCTTCGAGTATTAAGTTGCTCTTTCGTGTCTGCTCGAGATTCCTAGGGCTAACTTTGACTTTCAGATTTTCAAAACTTTCTTCCCCTAGTTTGGAATTTCAACTGTAAGAAAACCCCCGAATTAATCAATTCCTTCTAAATACAAAACAAAAATTCAATCAATTTACAAGAATATTGTCTTAGTGGTAGATTATTAGTAGAAAATAAGAAGGAAATTCAACAATACATAATTTGTATGTACACTTGACAAAATCGGTAACGGAAAAATCTTCCGCTTAGCTCTTAAAATTTTCAGATTCCACTCTTTAGTTCTTTGATCCTCAAATCTTGTATCCTTAGTTCTTAAGCTTCAGCATTTCATCCCTTTGAGAAAATCATGTTCTAGAGAAGACAATCTTCAGCTCATATGTTGATCAGTACTTCATTAACCTAAGTTCTTCAGCTCAGCTACGTTGTTCAGCTTGTTCTCTTCGATCTTCACTTCAGCTACATTCTTTAGCTACTCTTTTAGGAAAAAAGTAAAACGTGTTCTAGGAGAGAAGACAAAGAGAGAAGTTTTTTAAAATGTTTTATTAATAAATTTTTTAGCCAATAAAATATGGGAGGGAGAGTTGAAAATGTTCGAGGGAATATAAAATTTTAGTGAAAAGTTTAGGCAACACTTGTAATGTTCGTTTTACAATTATAAAAAATAGGACACTTTAAAAGTGTGATCATATATGTAAATAGATGTTGCCATTTATTTCATGTTATGACAATGCTTATAAAGTGTAACCAATACCATTAAAGAGTACGCATTACAACTGTTGCCAATATTGTCGTTGCCAAAAGTAAAAAATTTAGGCTACATTTTACAAGTCTTCCCAAAAATACCTTAGTCAACACTTTTTATGTGTTGCTCAGATTTAGTGTGGCCGTAGGCCTAAAATGGTGTAGTGTTTCTAAGGCTTACCTTCTGAACGTCATAGACGTTCTTGGCTATTTGACCCTCAAAAATAACCAAACATTAGACACTTCCTGAAAACATCATTATCAAACATTTTAGCAGAAAATTAACTCAAGAGACAAATGGGAAGTTCTAGTTCAACCTAGTTCATTTTAGGGACGTTCGAATCTTTTTCAACATGATCCTTCAAGGGTCGATTTTATCAAATTCTTGACTTTTTTTCCTTTTTTACCACACCACCAAGTTAGTCTTTTGGCCTAAGTTATTTATCAAACGAACCAATGCTTCATGAAGTTTATTAGTGATGGGACAAATAGGTCAAAGTTGTGAATGTTTAATCCAAAGAAACGGGTAGGCTCAAATAGTGCAAATCTTGTCACAAGGAGGTATTATAAAAAAAAATTGTTCACTCTTCAAAAATTGTATATAAGATCAGCTTTATCGTTTGCCTAGATTAGTGAATTGCTTAAACGAGGCCACTTCTAGGTAATACAAAACACCAATTTCAAATTAATATCACCACACGCCGAATGCAACACAATAATAAAATCAAAAACTAAAATTTGGATTTTGTGAACCACGATAAACACAAGAGGTCACTTAACAAATGGCTAGTCACAATGAGATGCTAAGATATCACATATGACTTTAGCAACAAAATTTTACTCATTGGAATCGTACACATTCTTCGTTCAATCAAGAGTATTATTGAAGTCATTGATATTGGTAACAACTAACACTCAAAAATGCATGAGAACAACCACATTCTCAAATATCAAGAGGTGACAGAAAGATTAATTTAGGTCAAAACAAACATTAACATTTAAATTAAATGGATCAAGAACCAGTATATACTAACAAAACATAGCATTCACACAAAAATTCAAACATGACACAAAAACAATAATAATATACATTAAAAAATAACCCCCAAGAGGTAGGTATGCATATACCTCACCCCCAAAATAAACAATCTATTTTCCTGAAATATAAGCTGAATAAAAAGTCTAAAAAAACACAAAGAAGAGTAAAAATCCCCCTATATGGACTAGCCGATGGTAAAATCTGCATTAGGCATTAGTGTCGGCTCTACTCCATGCTCTCCTCCACCAAAACCCATCATTGATGTATCCCTTAAAGATGCCTTTATAGTTCTCTGCACTACCGACCTCTAGGTTCTCTAAGTCATCATATACAACTTCATCAGGACAAATAACTACTCCTCATTAGTCTCGAGAGCTTCTAACTCTACATCCTCATTATCTATAGCAACATCTTCTATTGTAGTAGATCGAGGGGCCTTATAACCTATAGGGAAATCTATTCTCGGGACATTGGAAAGGTCCAATGTGCCGAATGATACCGAAAGAGCTACGGATTTCAGCTTATCCACATCATGTCTCAACCCACCAATAATGACCTTCAAGACCGACACATCCTCAGACACTCTCTCCCCCTACTCACGAGACTCCACTTTCATAGTGAGAACATTAAAAGCAAATCAAGTTGACTTTCCCCGATTTGGTAAAAATTGAACAATCAACATTTTTCCCCTGAAGAGTGATATCATCCTCTCTATCTTTGGGCAAAACCTGTTGATTGGTGTAATTGAGATTATTCAGACTTTACCCATAATTGACCCAACAAACCATTAACATACACTCGCAATTTCAGTCATTCACACATGGATTCGACAGTTAAAGGATAAAATATTCATTAAAAAGTACAAAAATCATGAAAAAAACAATCAATCAAACCATTTATATAACGAAACTTTTTTAATAATGATACGCTCATGCATTTGAAACTACAAATTTTTTTAAGGTTGGGATCGTGTAACAAACCTCAAGAATTGATAAATGAGTCCGAGGATAGAGAATCGATAATAAGAAGTGCATAAAACCTCCCCCAAATGGTTGATCATACCAACGACAACGAGAATAATAAGATAACTATGTTTGTGAAATTACAAAAGTCTAAAAATTTGAAATGAAAGGGAGTTTTTGAATTTTCAAAAAAAATGGTTTAGACCATATCATCGTTCAATTCGCGCCCTTTTGTTGACACCCACTTATGTCATCGAATATTTGGCATCGCGTTTAATGGGTTTTTTGTCTGCCATGTTTTACAGAGCTTCCGACTAATTGTTCGACTAAATGCCGATCCAAATAGGTATCATGGATTTGTTCAGAGATTTTTCAACCTTTTAGGAGAGGGAGTCACCCACAAGTACCTAGGCTCGCCTACTTGTTATTCTTCCAAAAACATTGTCTTTTCTACATGCACATCTAATCATCGTTATTCAAACAACAATAATAAAAAATAAGAATTTGGGTTTCCTCCAAAGATACACCTTATTTAATGTTGTATCACAACAAGTATACTCTTTCATGCTCCATCTTTCTGGTTTGCCATGGGATCACTCAATAATCCTTTTCTTGGCCTTAGGTTCAAATTACTCAATATTTAACCCATTTGTGTTTCTGTTTGTTTAATGGAGACTGAGTTAGAAGTGTCTGGATTAGATTTAATATGTCCGTTTTTATGTCCGACCCTTCAACTTTATTAAGAATGTTTTCAAACATATCTTCAACGTGGAAACTATTCGGGTTATCCCTTTGTTCTTTTTGTTTTTGACGCTTCTGGGGGGGTACATATCTCTTTTTATCACAATATAGCTCCTCAAATTTTTCAAGACCCAGGGTACCTTGTAGATTTCACAAGATGTAAAAGACCCTGAGATGTATCATGTAAGTCCCTTAGCATATCAAACCATAAGAAATAGAAATTTTCACACCCCAAGCCTACACCCTAGACATGGCCGACACCCAATGACTATTGATGGTCTTAAGCGAACCCTAGTCTGGCATACATACCTCAGCGGAAGACTTACATAAAATAAAACAGTCTTATAATATAACTTAATAAATATCTTGGATAAAATGGCACTTTTGTCTCGAAATTAGAACATCTTAAAAGAAACATAATAAGAGACTCAAAACTGAACTATCTGACTATTTAACGTAGACTGTATCATACTAAGATAGATGTTAGGATGAACCCCAAAACATCTTATCAATGAAATACTAGAAAGCGAATAAAGTGTCTTCCATAATGCAAGGAGGCTCCCCATATTGTGCTAATCCTGGTGACTTGCCTCTGCATAATAAGACGAAGTAGGATAACTAATATCATTACATTGAATGTACGAGTATGTGAGTTGGAATCCTAAAGAACAAAAACTTAAAACTTGAAAAGAATCAAATGAACTCACTTTGATTTTGCTCAACTCATGAATACTCAACTCAATGCATATATATAAAGCAATGAAAAGATATGTGATATATATAAAGCTTTGTAAAACAGTAAAATAACTTAGTTCGTTAAAGTAAAATGCAAGAACAAACTCAACTTTACATATATGTGAATGTAATACAGTTTTTTGGGAGATTCTCTATCCGAAAAACATCATTATGATCCTAAGAGATGGTAAAATTTCTACCTCATGTTGTAAGAGGACCGTTTTATACCTTGTCGTCAGCATAGTACCTAAACTACTAAGTCGATCCACTAGTCTATGATAAAAATCACTAAGGAATCATCTAAAAAAAAAGACCCTTCATCTGGCATGATATCTACATGGTTTTTTAGGGCTTGATTATATGAACTCGTGTCCCCACCTTGTGCTTAATATTCCAAAAAATCTCATATGTTTTTTAAATAACCTTGTCACTAGTTTGAGATAATTTGCTCAAACTTAGCTTCTAAAAGCTCTCTTTGAAATCATAGTTTCCTCTTAACTAAAAATAGCCAAAGGTTCTGTTGGAACTGTAGATTTAATTCTTGCTCAAACATTGAAAAAATTTGTATTTCTTATGGAATACTTAGTTTCTATATAACTTTTGAAAAAGGAACTCAACTCTTTACTCTTTGCTCAACTTGTAACTTAACTCTTAAGGATTAGTTAGTTCCCTTATAATTTTGAGACTTTCACTCAATTTTTTACTCTTTTTGCTCACCGTGTAGATTGATCCTTAAAAAAATCAACATATTTGTTTCAGACTCTAGAAAACGTTTAATAACTTACATTGACTTGCATCTTAACTTTATAGACTTGACTCTTAACTTCTTTGATTTTGATCTTAACATTTCTTGTATTGGATTGTAGATTACAGGTTAATCATCTCATGTTTATGGATGCTTTAATTATATTTAGATGTACCTTATAGTGTTGAAATCAACTAATAAATGTGGGTACATCACATAGTAACTAGTACGAAAAGATAGGGAAACAATGGGGTCTCCAAGCGTCTGTGGCTCTTCGAGAGGCGTAGGGAACTAGATACTTGATGGGAAAAAGTTATCTTGAGGGTCTATGGTTGGCGCGATGTGCTAGGCCCTGTCGTACAAAGCCTGTTCTCAGGGGCTCTGCAGGTGCGGCTCCCTAGGGTCTATCAAACAGGAATTCTGACTTTTCTTCTCCATTTTCATTCCTAAACCTCCTAAACTTCCATGGATATTTGTCAAAAATTTAGGATCACTAATAACCTCAATACCTAAAACATTATACTAAAGAAATAACAAGGAAACACAAATCAAATCAACAAAAGGCATACTACAACTCAACCAACAAGAATTCAACCATTATTCTTTAAGAACTTCAATGTTCATTATTCAATATACTTAAAATTCAATGAATTTAAACAAGCTGGTGTGTTTATGAGCTAACCCAACAAAAAAATACCTCACAACCTTAATAGGGAACACTCCTGACGAATTCCACTCTAAGATCTTTACTTTATTGATGAGTTCTTGATCTTTCTCCCTTTTTACTTCTTCTCTTTTAACTTCTCCAAGCCCTAATCATAAATATCCTTTCTATTCTGAATTAGAACTTTTCTAAAACTAAAATAAACCCCTAATATGATTAGGAAATAGATGGAAAAAAGACAAGTTTTCCCTTATAAAAATCTGGAATTGGACTTTTCTTACTTCAACATTCCAACTTCTGAAAGGCATAACTCCATCATACGATATCAAAATCATGCAAACTTTGAGATTGAGAAAAGATCTTTCGAAGAGATTTTTTACAATATAATGAAATGACTCTAACTAATCCTAAGCTACAAGTTATGGTTGTTTGAAAATGACCAAAAATCACTATCTTAAATTGAGGAAATTTTCCGAAGTTTTCCTATTCATTCCTAATATTATAAATTTTACTGTGTTAGCTTATTCTTGACTATTACGAGCTATGAGATGTTAAAATATTACCCCATTGGTAACATTCTTCCTAGAATGAGATTTGTTTAACTATACTAAGAATGGTACCATAAAGTTTAACTCTCTACAACCCAAAAGCAAATAACAAAGTAATAAGAAGATAATTAGTACCTTGATCTGCATTCTCTATGGATTCAAAGAGATGTGGATATCTCTTATTTATATCCTATTCAGCTTCCCAAGTCTCTTCTTCAACAAATTGGTTCGTTCAAAGAACTTTGACTAACGCAACCTCCTTTGTTCTCAACTTGAGAAATTGGCAATCGAAAATCTAAACCAGAATCTCTTCATATGATAAACTATCCTTAATCCCAATATTTTAAGTTGGTACCATCAAATCAATATCACCCATGCACCTCTTCAACATGGATATATGAAATTCTGGATGAATCGGTGCTAACTCCTGTGGTAGCTCCAACTCTTAAGATACATTGAGAATTTTCTTGCATATTCTATAAGGTACAATATATCGGGGACTAAGCTTTCCCTTCTTACCAATCCTAATAACACCCTTTATGGTTTAAACTTTCATATATACCCATTCATCCACTTCAAACTCTAATGGCCTTCTCCTCAAATCTGCTTAGGACTTCTAACGGCTCTATGTCGTCTTCAATATCTTTTGAATCAACGTCACCTATTCTATGCCTTGGTGAACAAATCTTGTCCTATCAACCCTGTTTCATCAACCTCGAACCACCCAATAAGGGATCTATATCTTCACCCATAAAGAGCTTCATATAGAGCCAATTAGATGCCCAAATGGTAGTTATTGTTATAATCGAATTCAATGAGAGGTAAGTGATCCTCCTAATTAACACAAGCGCTCAACATATCTTCTAGGATCTGGATATTATGCTCTTCTTGTCCGTCCTTCAGAAGATGAAAAGCAGTGCTTAAGTTCACCTTTGAACCAAAAACTTTCTTGAAAGACTTTCAAAACAGAGCACTAAATTGTACACCTCTATTTTAAATAATGGAGAATGGAACTCCATGAAGTCTTACCACTTATTCTGTGTACAACTTTTCAAAATCTTCCGCCAAATGAGTGGTCTTTAACAAGAAGAATTGGGATAATTTGGTAATTCTATCGACAATAACCTAAATTGAATCATGATGTCTGCAAGACCTTGGCAAGCCTCTGATAAAATCAATATTAATCACTAACACTTCCAATCTGGAAGTTCTATATGTCTTAGAGAAACCTCAAGGCCTTTGGTGTTTTATTTTCATTTGCTTGAAGTTCGGACACTTCACAACAAACTATGCAATGTCCTTCTTCATACTTCACACCACTTTACTTCTCTCAAATCGCGGTATATCTTTGTTGAACACAGATGAGTTGAATATATTGAGCTATGAGCCTCCTCCATGATCCTCTCTTGGATTCCATCAACCTTAGGTACACACAATCTACCTTGATACATCAGCATACTATCTCTTCCTTGTTGAAAAGCGAATACTCTCTGCTTATGAACATTCACCTTCAAATCAATAAAAATGAAGTCCTGGTCTTTCTTTTCTTTCACCTCTGAAACTAATGATGATCAGCCCCATTAGTCGTCATTATTCCTCCTTCTGTGTAATCCATAAGTCTAACACCCAGACGTGCAAGTCTGTGCACATCTTTGTCTAACTCTATCTTTTCTTCCTAAACATGTATTGTACTCCCCATAGATAACCTTTTTAAAGAATCAACAACCACATTAGTATTACCTGGGTTGTAAAGAATGTGCATGTCATAATCCTTGAGTAGTTCTAACCACCTTCTTTGTCTAAGATTGAGCTGTTTTTGGGTGAACACATATTGTAGGCTCTTGTGATCAGTGAATATATTAACATGAACACCATACAAGTAGTGACACCATATCTTCAATGTTAATACTAGAGTAGCCAACTCTAAGACATGGGTAGGATAATTCTTTTCATGGACCTTTAACTGTCTTGAGCCAAAAACTAAAACTTTGTCATTTTGCATTAACAGGCATCCCAATCCAAATCTAGTTGCATCACAATAAACCATAAAACCTTGAGTACCCTCTTGTAAGGTCAAAACTGAAGGCGTAGTCAACCTCTTTTTAACCTCCTAAAAGTTTTTCTCATAATCTTAAGACCATTGAAACTTAATTGTCTTATGGTTCAGTTTAGTCAACTGAAATGAGATAGTCAAAAAAACCTCAACAAATTTTCTAAGGTAACCAGCCAAATCCAAGAAACTCTGTGTTTCTATTGTTGAGATGGATCTAGGACAACACTACACTGCTTCTATCTTTTGGGTATCAACCTAATCCCATCAGCGGAAACAATAAGGCACAAGAATGTCACAGACTTAATCCAAAACTCACACTTGGAGAATTTGGCATACAACTTCTTATATTTCAAAGTCTGAAGAATTATCCTTATGTGACCATGATCTTCATCATTCCTTGAATAGATTAGTATATCATCGATGAAAATGATAACAAACATATCTAAATATGGTTTGAAGACTTTATTCATGAGAACTGTGAATGTTGTAGACACATTGGTCAAACCAAAGTACATGACCAAAAATTCATGTTGCCCATATCTGGTTCTAAAAGTTGTCTTCGGAATATCATAGTCCCTAACTTTCACTTGATGGTAGCCTAATCTAAGATCAATTTTGGAGAAGCATGAATGAACCAAAAGCTAGTTGGAAAGATCATTTATCCTTGGGAGAGGATACTCATTCTTAATGGTAAATCTATTCAATTAGAGATAATCTATACATATCCTAAGGGAACTATCCTTCTTTTTCACGAACAAGACCAAAGCGCCCCAATGAGAGACACTTGGTCGGATAAAACCTTTATCTAACAGATCTTTCAGTTGTTCTTTCAACTCTTTTAACTCTACTAGTGCAATTCTATATGGAGGAGTATACATAGGATAAATTTCTGGGATCATCACGAAAGACTTCTGGAAACTGTTCTACTATTGGTAATGACTAAAGGGAAGATGCCTCAACACTTGAGTCATTTACTCAATCTAGTTATCGGTACACTCCTTGGAAACTAAATTTGTCGCCTTATAGTATGAAATAAAACGACTATTAGGCACTGTTATTGATGCATAACAAGCATGAAGCTAGTCCATACCTACAATAACATAAAATCTACGTTATCTTATTCCACTAAGTCATTCATGGTGTTCTTGTGATTCATAGAAATAAAACAATCACTATAGACTCTTTCCGCTAGAATAGTCTCTCCAACAAGGGTAGAAACACAAAAAGGTTCACAAAATTTCTCAGGAAGAATCTCAAACTGAATTGCAACATAAGATGTTAAAAAAATAAACTTACTCCTGGGTCTAACAATGCATAAGCGTCAAAAGTAATGACTTTGATCATACACATTACAACATCTAGCGAGTTCTCTTGCTATTAGAAACTAGTGATTGCAGAGAGGCGACTTGCTCCTCCGCCAGTGTTGGAAGTAGCTCCTCTAGATGCATCCCTTTCTGGTGGAGTCACTGATTAAGATTTGCCTCTATTACCCAGATTTTCACCACCCTAATTATTCTTAGGACACTCTTTCATAAAGTAACCCTCTTGACCACACTTAAATAAACCTGACTGGACATCACGACACTTACTGGCGTGGTATTTACCACACCTACCACATCCAGGAACCCTACCACCTCCTTGTGACACACTACCTTTGGACTGGGTTGTTCTAGGCATGATGTTCAGCGAATTCAGGCCATTATATTCACCTTTGTTTCAAGGCGCAGGGGCACTAGCAAAAGATGCATGCCCCTTTTAATTCTTAAATTGTGGCCCATTTGAACCACGTTTTTGCTGCCAAGATTCATTTCTAGTCTTTTTTTTTCATGTACTCCTATCTGTCCCTCGACTTCTCTTCTTCAACTTGATCCACATAGACCATTAATCTGGATATGTCCATGTTACTGATCAATGTTGTCGATCAATACTCTTGACTAGATTTAACCTAAGCCAGTGACGAACAAACTCATTCTCCTCCTCATATTCTAAACAATCTCAGAAGCATATCAAGACAGTGGATTGAACTTTAACCTATAATCATGAACACTCAAGGAGTCTTGTTTTAGAGTTAGGAACTCTCGCACCTTGGCCTCTTTGAAACAAGCCAAATTTGGATGTGGTGCATCCTTTTCTCTGCCTTCTTTCCACTTATCGAACCAACTCCTAGCCGTATTTGTCAGTTGGTATGTATCTAGCTCAACTTTCTCGACACCAATTCATCTGATTCATTTCAATATATAAGTTGTTGCTCTTTAGCAATCCAACTTCATACACTTCCTAGGACTCTTGAACTGTGTGCTCTAATACCAAGTTTGTCATGCCCCGAGCCTACACCCTGAACATCGCCGACACCCTATAACCATTACTGGTCTTGAAAAAATCCTTTGCATGGCTTACTTAACTCAATGGAAAACATAACTCAAATAACACAGTCTCATAATATAACTTAATGTAACGACCTGTTTAGTCGTTTTGAGCAGCAGATTTTATTTCTGGAAAAACTGGCTGAGACGATGGATACCACGACGGACCGTCATGGGCACGACGGACCGTCGAGGGTGTCTCGTCCCAGAACACTTAGAATTCTGAAAATTATGTTCTAAAATCGACTCTCTGTAAATTGTGACGGACCTGCAGGACGTACCGTCACAGATATGATGAACCGTCGTGATAGTCCGTTGCAAAACACTTCAACTCTTGAGAATTTGGTACGGGGAACGAGTTTCTGAACGTCATGACGGAAGTGCAGGACGGACTGTCACAGGAGTGACGGACCGTCACAGAATCCTTAGAGAAAAATGGAATGTTAAGAGGTTGCGACGACCTGCGTGACGGACCGTTGCAAGCACGACGGGCCGTCACAGGTTGCGTAATCCCAGTCGGAGTTGGATTTCTTTACACGTTTTAAGGGACGTTTTGGACTATTATTTCCTTAATTATAGATTTCGTGGGTTTATACTAATAACTCAAATTCTTGAGGGATAAAAGAGGTAACTTTTGGTTAATTAGTGGGGTATTATTGTCACCTTTTATTCTTAATTATATACTAATTAGGGTAAAAGGAAGAGGGTTTTGGAATAAGAAAAAGAGAAAGAACAGAAAGAGAGAGGATTGATCGATCGAAGAGGAGGAAAAGCACAAAGCTTGGGAAAATTCTTGTTGATTACTAATCTTCGGTGGAGGTAGGTTAGGGTTTTTACGATATTCGTAGTGAACTCTTAATAGCGAATAATATGTATTGATTGTATTGTAACTCTGCTATATGCCTAATTGTATGCTTGCATGAATATGATTGTATGATTTTGATAAAGCAAGCATGATGAAAACTATTGAATCCCAAAACTTGAAAGAAACTTTAATCTACGTTATTAATGAGGATGCCTTGGTATAAAAGAAGGCTTGATGAATTAAAGTAATGGGATTGATGATGCCTTGGTATAGAGAAGGCTTGATGAACGGATAGAATTAGTGGATCGGAGTGTCACGT
>CM064963.1:50583285-50634916 GCA_032847665.1 Solanum chilense | reverse complement strand
GTATTGAGGATTGAGCCCTCATGGATGAACTTGATAGTACTTCTTGATGATTATAGTACTTGTTGTTGCTACATGTTGAGTTTTATAGTCGATTTATGATATTACTGATATATATTTGTTTTCTATTTTGAGTTGGCCGATGATACTTACTCAGTACCCGTGGTTTGTACTGACCCCTACTTTTATGTTTTCTTCTTTGTTATTTCTGGAGTGCAGCAAACGTTCCGTCATCTTCAACTCAGCAGTAATTCGAGCCAGTCTTTGTCACACCATATCTTCAGGGTGAGCTAATGCTTCTAGCTTGGACTGGATCTTCTTCTTCAAGTCTTGATGCCTTGAACTTCCGGCATGGACTAGCTTTTATGTATTTTAGTTTCTTAGACATTTTTAGTTTAGTAATTTGAGGATAGATGTTCTTGTTATGATGACTTCCAGATTTTTGGGGAAATAATAGATGTTGAATTTTAATAAGTTATTGAATTGGTTTTTATTAATGAGTTAAGTCTTCCGCACTATTTTCTGTTGATATTATATCGAAATGTTAAGGTTAGATTGGTTGGTTCGCTCACATAGGAGGGTAAATGTGGGTGCCAGTCGCGGCCCCGGTTTTGGGTCGTGACACTTAATAAATAAATTAGCCAAAATAGCACTTAAGTCTCAAAATTAAAACATTTGAAATGCAACATAAGAAGACACTCAAAGCTGACTATCTAGCTATCTATGAAGTGTCTATCATACTAATATGGATGTTAGGATACACGATGCAACATCCTATAAATGAAATAATAGAATGTGAATAAAAGTGTCCTCCACAATTCAAGGAGGCTCACCACTGACTACGTAAAGTCAACTAGATTAACTGGGCGCTGGATGGTTCTCATCCTGGTTACCTATGTCAGCATCATAAGACGATGCAGGCAAATTGGCATCAGCACATTGAATTTATGAGTATTGGAGTTAAATTGCTAAAGAGCAACAAATTAAAGATTGAAAAGAATCAAATGAACTTACCTTGGCTCTCTTTGTATATAAAGATTTGTAAATGCGTAAAACAACTTAGTTCGCTAAAGAAAAATGCAATAACAACCTCAAATTTACGAATATATGAAATTAATATAGCTTTATGGGTGATTATCTAAATGACATCCATCACTATGAGCATAAGTGATGGTACAACGTGTTACCTCACATTGCAAGAGGATCGTCCTTTACCTTATCATCATTATAGAACCTTAACTACTAAGTAGATCCACTAGTCTATGCTAAAAATCATTAAGGAATCATCAAAAAGTATCACCCTTCAACTGTCCATGTTGGCTACATGGTTTATGGCAACTTGAGTTGATAAGAACTCGCATCCCGATAAAGGTGCTCCATACTACTTCCAAAATAATTAGCTCATATGTTTAAAAAAATTTTTTCTCTGTTTTGAGATAATTTTCTCTAACTTAGATTTTTAAAATCTCTCTTGGAAATCATAGTATCCACTTTACTAAAACTAGCAAAAGGCTCTGTTGGAACGCTAGATTCCTTTATTTCTCAAAAATGTGAAAACAATTGTAACTCTTAGGACATACTCAGTTCCCTTATAAATTTTAAGAAATGAACTCAACTCTTTACTCTTTGCTCAACTTATAATGTAACTCTTAGGGAATACTTAGTTCCCTTATAACTTTTGAGAGTTTCACTCATAGTTACTCTTTGAGTGAAACAAAATTAAAATATTTGATTAAGAGTCTTGAAAACTTTTAAGAACTTACTTTGACTTAATTACTAACTTTTTAGACTTGACTCTTAACTTCTTTGACTTTGATTTTAACTTTTCTTGAATTGAATTATGGACTCAAGGTTCATGATCTCATGTTTATGGATGATTTCATGATATTTAGGTGTACCTTAGAGTGTTGGAATAAATTAAGAAATGTGGGTACATAACTCAGGAACTAGTACAAAAAGAGAGGGAAGGAATGAGGTCTCCAGGCGTCCTTGGCGCTCTGAGATGTGTGGGGTGCTACAGCCTGATGGGCAGGGGCTGTACTGAGGGGATCTGGCTGGCACGGCGCGCCAGGTCCTATCGGATAGAGCTTGTCTTGAGGGGATCTTGCAAGCACAGTGCCCCGGTGTTTGTCAGATGGGAATTCCAACTTTTCTTTTTCGTTTTCATCTCTAAACCTTCTAAACTTCCATGGATCATTCCCTTAACAGTATGGATCACTAATAACCTCAATACCCAACAGATTCGACTGGATTAAAAAATTGTAAACACGAAGCAAATAAATTAAAGGCATAGTACAACTCAACCAACAAGAATTCAACCATTGTTCTTTAAGAAATTCAATGTTCATTATTCAATATACTTGAAATTCGATGAATTTATACAATTTGTTTGTGGGTAAACTAACCCAACGCAGAAAGAACTCACATACCTTAATAGGGATCACCCCTACGAATTGCACTCGGAGATCTTATCTTAATTAATGAATTCTTGATCTTTTATCCCTTTTTCCTTATTTTCTTTTCTCTTCTACAAGCCCTAAGCGTAAATAAACTTTCTATTCTTAATTCCAACTTATTGTAACCCCAAAAAATACTTAAAATGAATTTGGAAATAGATGGGTGTAAAGGGAAGTTTGCCCTTACAAAAATCCGGAATTGGACTTTTCTTACTTCAATTACCGAACTTTTGGAAGTCATATCTCCCTGAAAAAATTTCGAATCATGAAAACTCGGCGTCATTATAAAGATATTTCCAAGTGTTTTCCTATAAAGAACTGAATCTAACTCATCCTTAGCTGGAAATAATTTATTTTTGAAAATGTCCAAAAATCACTTTCTTAATCTTAGGGAATTTTCCAGAAATTTCCTATTCATTCCTAAAATGATAAATTTTAGTTTCTTAGCGTATTCTTTACTATTACGAGCTACAAGATGTTATAGAAATGATGTAGAAATTTAAAAAAAAAATCCATAATATCAAAGTATTTTATAAAATAAATAGAAGTCTATAAACACTTCTCAAACCATCTAGAACCATGAATGTGTTCGAGACGCAGCCCATGCAAAGCTTCTAACATAAAAATTAATGTACCGACCCAAAGAATAAACTAGTTGTTACAAGGATTGTCGTGCACGAAGAGGACTAAGACAAGCCTCTTAGCATTCGTCATAACCATCATAAGTCAAAAATGCGGAAAAATTTAAAACTTTTTCTTATGTAGCATGGATGTTTACATAGACCTCTACATAAGAAGCATACATTGGATTCTCCCAATAGACAATAACAACGCATAGGAATTTAGTATAATACTTTGTCTCATAAAACCATGTAATAGAAGTCAAACAATCCAGGTAAAGCCCTTATACAACTCCATAATTGCCACATACGGCTTACATTAATATATTCAACAATAGGAAAGAAATGAATGTCTACTAGACAATACAAATACTACTATGATAGTGTGTGTGGTAGCATCCTCGAACACTATGGATCACTAATAACCTCAATACTCAACAGATTCGACTGGATGAAAAAATTGTAAACACGAAGAAAATAAATTAAAGGCATAGTACAACTCAACCAACAAGAATTCAACCATTGTTCTTTAAGAAATTCAATGTTCATTATTCAATATACTTAAAATTCGATGAATTTATACAATTTGTTTGTGGGTAAACTAACCCAACGCAGAAATAACTCACATACCTTAATAGGGATCACCCCTACGAATTGCACTCGGAGATCTTATCTTAATTAATGAATTCTTGATCTTTTATCCCTTTTTCCTTATTTTCTTTTCTCTTCTACAAGCCCTAAGCGTAAATAAACTTTCTATTCTTAATTCCAACTTATTTTAACCCCAAAAAATACTTAAAATGAATTTGGAAATAGATGGGTGTAAAGGGAAGTTTGCCCTTACAAAAATCCGGAATTGGACTTTTCTTACTTCAATTGCCGAACTTTCGGAAGTCATATCTCCCTGAAAAAATTTCGAATCATGAAAACTCGGCGTCATTATAAAGATATTTCCAAGTGTTTTCCTATAAAGAACTGAATCTAACTCTTCCTTAGCTGGAAATAATTTATTTTTGAAAATGTCCAAAAATCACTTTCTTAAACTTAGGGAATTTTCCAGAAATTTCCTATTCATTCCTAAAATGATAAATTTTAGTTTCTTAGCGTATTCTTTACTATTACGAGCTACAAGATGTTATAGAAATGATGTAGAAATTTTAAAAAAAAATCCATAATATCAAAGTATTTTATAAAATAAATAGAAGTCTATAAACACTTCTCAAACCATCTAGAACCATGAATGTGTTCGAGACGCAGCCCATGCAAAGCTTCTAACATAAAAATTAATGTACCGACCCAAAGAATAAACTAGTCGTTACAAGGATCGTCGTGCACGAAGAGGACTAAGACAAGCCTCTTAGCATTCGTCATAACCATCATAAGTCAAAAATGCGGAAAAATTTAAAACTTTTTCTTATATAGCATGGATGTTTACATAGACCTCTACATAAGAAACATACATTGGATTCTCCCAATAGACAATAGCAACGCATAGGAATTTAGTATAATACTTTGTCTCATATAACCATGTAAAAGAAGTCAAACAATCCAGGTAAAGCCCTTATACAACTCCATAATTGCCACATACGGCTTACATTAATATATTCAACAATAGGAAAGAAATGAATGTCTACTAGACAATACAAATACTACTATGATAGTGTGTGTGGTAGCATCCTCGAACTAGAGGGCATAGTAAAACTTGGAGAGTCTAGTCCAAGCCTTCTTGCTTAAGCCTCAATAATACTTCAACAGCCCGAACCTACAGTGTATGGGGAAAAGGGACGAAATATGGTTAGTACAAACCACATGTACTAAGTATGGTCCCTATGCATGAAAATCATCAATGAATGATAAAAGGCACCATTTAGTCAAAACTATGCACAATGACCAACAACTCAATATACACATATGAGGAACACCATAATCATATCAACATATAGGTAACTCAACCAACACTTGTCCAGTGCCAATATTAACGCCCCATAAACCTATCCAAAGCTAAGTATCAAATTAAGAAACCCATTTCATACTTACCACATATTCTCATGTATGGCATGTTTCATAGATCAACAATTGTCATATCTTACCAACATAATTGTAAACATAATCATAATCATAGTCATAGTCATAAATGAACACTAATATTGTCATCCTATTTTTATCCCACATGTGCAATATGTAAGAGAATTTCCATACCCTCCCTCACAGTATGTAGTAACCTTTAAGACAACCCTAATAGAAGTTTACATACATAACTTATTTATACTTTTAGTTTAGGGAAAAAAGTACAATAACCGACTTGAGACCATGTTGTCTACATGGAATCTTGTGTTCTACCCCCTCGCCAAAAAGAGAGCGTTAACACTTGTCTAAGGTGCAACCGTTAGTACATAGCTATTATAGGTGGATCAACTAAGCTAGAGTCCTATGTGCGCACATAATTAAGGGACAAGGTTATTGCTTCTAGAAATCTTGACTTACTAATATGAGGGTTTCAAACCCAAGAGACAACACATATATTGGGAATCTTGACTTACTAATGTGAAACCCATACGGGAGACCAGATTTACTAACGTGAGACCTTAATATCATTTACATGCCCTTTTGGTGCTAAGAAATTATTCCCTTTAGTAATCATAATATATCATTATACAAGTTCACATTAGCCTCTTCTATACCCTTAGGAGAACATCGTATCATAAAAGCTCATAGGTGATCATAAGTGAGAACTATACATTCACTCTTAGCCCCAACGTTATAATCGTAAGAAACTACATTCAATCATATAATGATCAAACTGTAACATAATTACATACTTTATAGCCAAATTCATAGATGTAGGGTTAGGTAAGGATCGTTGTCACAAACATCACAACAACACATTTAGCTATAGCATTATTTTCCCATAAGTGGATTTAACCTCGCATAATTGAGATCAAAGGAAAATAAAGATCATACCTTATTGCCCTTCATGGGACTTCATACTTCAATACCCAATAACTCACAACAAACATATAAAATAGGGAAATTCATGAAGTATAAACATAATTAAAATCAAAGTAAGCAAGTTACATATTCATCACCCTCAACAATTCACCTCAATCAATCCACGAAATTAGGGATTTAAGGGAAAGACATGGTTCAAGGTAAAAGTCATAGGAATTCATAAATTAACCATTAATTCATGCATAAACAACATTATTTCATCATAATTTATCACAATTATCTCCT
The DNA here is from genome assembly GCA_032847665.1 of Solanum chilense. Taxonomy (NCBI): domain Eukaryota; kingdom Viridiplantae; phylum Streptophyta; class Magnoliopsida; order Solanales; family Solanaceae; genus Solanum; species Solanum chilense. The sequence goes on along the minus strand of CM064963.1, from coordinate 50,628,609 downwards.
AAATTCTTTTTAGAAAGAACACCCATGTGAGGAGAAAAACCATTGTTTTGGGGGATTTAGAAATCATCTTTTTGAAGGACCTCTTAGGGAAATGAATCCCAAGAGTGAAACAAACCAGACCTTATTGATAAGAGATCCACGAAATTGGGTTGAAAATATGAAGGCTTGATCTTCTTGTTGGAGCTCTTTTGGTATTCAATGGAGTTTCAGAAAAAGAGAAAGAGAGAGTTTTTATTTAAACTTGTGGGACTTGATTTGAGTTATAAAATTGACCTAAAATAGACCCTAGAACATTATATATTTAAACATTAAATTTCCCAAAATACTTCTCACATAGATGGGTTTATTTGTGAAGTCAAAACACCCAAAATACTACTTTTAGAATATCAGGGAAGTAGGAAATTTTGAGCTGAGGCAGTGAGGTCCGTGTCATCCTCACATCTCGAGGCTACCAATAAAATACTTAGTCTGTGAACTGCGTGTCAAGTTCGAGTCGCACGCCTTCCATCTAAGTCTGCCTACGCGCATACTGCCAGGCAGCCTGCCCACCCATGTTTGGGTCCTCCCCAAGGACCCTTTCGTTGGTCCTTGGGGTGTTGTTTTCAAACTCATAGACTCTATATACTATAATATAACTAAAAAAGGTATTTTTACAAGTTTTGGAGTTAATATGACCCTCCGAAACATTCACCAAACATAGGGACGTCAGCATAGTTGAATTTCGCTAGTTTCCGGACGTTAAGGCTTTTCTTTAATCCTATTGCTGTGAAACTTCTCAAAAAAGTTGTTTTCACTTATTTAAGTCTAAAGCCATTATTATTGAACATATTAAGATCTAGTATCATTCATACAATTAACGTGGTTACAATATCCCCGCGTAAAAACATTTGTCCCCTAATAACACCTTAAACCTTCTATTGGGAAAAAAGAAAAACACTCAAGACTAGCATCCAACCAATGAACCAATATTATAATGATTCACGGATCATTGGAGGAAATTTCAACTCCTTTAAACATGTAATCATAGAATCAACAAATAGGAATTTAATCCACCACATACCATAACACTAGCTCATCTTATCATATCACATAAGGAGGTACTACCTTCTCCATTCTATTAATGATCTTAATATGAGCATTAAAACTTGACATGATGATTTATTATCAAAAAATATCAATTATACTCATTATAATCTTCCATGAACACTCATAGTACAGAACAAACTCAAGTTAAAGACAACATATTAACCATATCTTACGGAAAGGCAAGAACTCAACTTAGGAATGAATTTCTACTAGAATATGCACATACTAGATAAACATGATAAGTTCAAAATTGTTAATAATAGTCATATAAGGAATTACTAACCATGATTTTTGATAGGAGTAAGGGGAAAGAGATGTGGATAGCGGGTGTTCATGTCGGCCTCAGCCTCCTATGTTACACCCCAACAAGGAGGTTCCTCCATAGAACCTTTATAGAGGAAACCTCCTTATTTCTCATTTTCTTAACTTGGTGATCTAATATCTCAACTGGTACCTCCTCATATGAAAGGTGCTCCTTTACCCCCAAACCTTCTATAGGAATAATGTACACATGACCGCTTATAAATTTCTTAAGCATAGATACATGGAATACTGGATTAATCATGGCCAACTCATTTGGCAATTTCAAATCATAGGCAATACTCCCGACCCTCTTCAAAAATTAATAAGGCCCCACATAACGGGGAATAAGTGTCTCCTTCTTTCTAGACCTCATCACCCCTTTCATAGGTAAAATTTTCAAATAGACCCAATCTCCCACCTTGAATTCAAGGTCCCTCTTTCTATTGTAGGCATAAGACTTTTTCCAACAAATATTCGTTCTCAACCTCTGCCTTATGAGTCGAACCTTTTTGGTGGCCTCATACACAAATTCGGGACCAAAAAGAGTAAACTCACCCACTTCAAACCATCCAGTCGGGGACTGGCACCTACTACCATAAAGTGCTTCAAAAGGTGTCATACTGATACATGCATGGTAGTTATTGCTGTAGGAGAATTCAATTATTATCATCCAAATAACCCTTGAAATTAATCACGCAAGCCATTAACATATAATCTAGAGTTTGGATTGTGCGCTCCGATTGTCCGTCCGTTTGAGGGTGAAAAGTGGTGCTAAGCTTTACTTTTGTACCAAGTCCACTTAGGAAAGATCTCAAAAAGTGTGAAGTGAATTGGGCTCCTCTATCCGAAATTATCGATAATGGGGCCCCATGTAACTACACAATCTCTCTAACATACAATTTAACATACTCCTCGGCCGTGTAAGAAACCTTTACGGGAAGGAAATGGGCTGACTTGGTCAAGCTATCCACTTTAACCCAAATGGAATCATGTTGTCGACGTGTTCGAGGCAATCCAACAACAAAGTCCATGTTGACATGTTCACACTTCCAAGTAGGGATATCAATATCATAGGTTAGTCCACTCGGGCCTTGATGCTTCACTTTGACTTGTTGGCAATTTGGACACCTCGACACCAGCATAGCCACCTCCCTTTTCATTACATTCCACCAATAGATGTCACGCAAGTCATGATACATTTTGGTTGCCCCCGAATGGATTGAGTATCGGGACTATGAGCCTCTTCCATGATTTTATCCATTAAACCATCCATATCCAGCACACATAACATCCCTTGGTACCTAAGTACCCCATCCTCTCCTTGGCAGAAAGATTCATTATTCTTGTTAAGGAACGACTTGTTTAACTCCATCAATAGGGGATCAAGATGTTGCTTAGACTTCACATGCACAAGTAAAGACGACTCAGAGTTATGACGAACCATAACACCACCTTTCGACGATCCTTCAATTCAAACACCCAAACGGGCCAACCTATGAACATCCTTGACTAGTTTTTTTTTCATCATTAACATGAGCCACACTTCACCACAACTTTAGCTTTTCCGGGATAGTAAAGGACACTCATCTCATAATCCTTTAAAAGCTCTAACTATCTTTTTTGGTATGGATTCAAGTATTTTTGGGTGAATACACATTAGAGGCTTTTGTGATCGCTAAAAAATCTACATGCACCCTATAAAGATAGTGTCTCTAAATTTTCATAGTAAATACCACGGTCGCAAGCTCAAGGTCAGGAGTTCGATAGTTCTTCTCATTTGGCTTGAGTTGTCTAGAGGCATACACAATAACTTTGTAGTGTTGCATGAGCACACATCCTAGACCTACTCAAGAGGCATCACTATAAATAAAGAAGCCTTCGGTACCCTCCAGTAAGGTCAATATCAGAGCGGAGGTGAGTCTATCTTTAAATAATTGGAAGCTCTTCTCATAAGACTCCGACCATGGAGATGCAATAGAAGAAAATCCCTCAACGAACCTCCGATAGTAGCTGACCAACCCTAGAAAACTTTAGATGTTGGTAGGACTCAAAGGTCTCGGACAACTTTTGACCACTTACGTCTTACTTTGATCAACCTCTACCTCTTCACTGAAGAGAATGTGCCCATGAAATGAAACCGACCTCAACCAAAACTCACACTTGCTAATCATAGCAAAAATTTGATTATCTTTGAGAGCCTGCAAAACTATCCTCAAATGTCTCATATGATCATTTTCACTCCTAGAGTATATCAATATGTCATCAATGAAGACAATCACAACAAATCAATAAACTCAATTCATAAGGTTCATGAATGTCTCCGGTGAATTTGTTAGACAAAATGACATTATTAGGAATTCAAAGTGACCACATCTTATTCGGAATGCCATTTTCAGAATATCAACCTCCCTCACTCTATGTTGATGATAAGAAAATCTTAAATCAATCTTTGAAAAGTAGCTAGCTATTTGGTGTTCATAAAATAGGCATCAATCCTAGAGAGTGAGTACTTTTTCTTTATTGTGACTTTGTTCAATTGACGATAATGGATACAAATTATCAAAGACCCATCCTTCTTCTACACAAGTCATATCGGTGCACACCATGGAAATATTCTTGGTTGAATAAAACTCTTATCTAGCAAATCTGTGAGTTTATTTATCCTTTAGTTCTCTTAACTCGTCCGGGGTCATCTGATAAGCAGGGATTGAAAAAGGTTGTATATACAACAATAAGTATATGCCGAAGTCAATCGTCCGTTCGAGAGGAAATCTAGGAGTATCATCAAGAAAGACCTCTGAAAATTCCCTCACTACGGGAAGCGACTCTATAGGAGGGACTTCACATTCAACATACCTAACTCTCACTATGTGGTAGATACAACACTTTGCAATCAATTTGAACGCTTTTACACACAAAATAATATTTCCCGTAGGATTTGAGTTTCCTCCCTTCCATAAAAAAGTGAGTTCACTTGGAAATTGGAATTTAACTACCCTTGTCCTACAACCAATAGAGGCAAAGCAAGCATGAAACCAATCCATTCCTAATATTACATCAAAATCAAGAATATCAAGTTCTATCAAGTCAACTATAGTAACTCTATACGGCAAAGAAATTGGAGAACCTTTATAGACTCTATTAACCACAACTTAATCACCGACCCGGGGTAAAAATGGAAAAAGGTTCATCTAATATGTCGAGTAGTATATCAAACTTCATGCCTATAAGAGGGGTCACAAATGATAAAGTAGCTCCCCGGATCCAACAAAGCATATAAATCAAAGGAAAATAATTTTAACATACCGGTGACCACGTTCGTTGAGCTCTCTTGATCACTTCGTGATTGGAGAGCATAGAAGCGGTTCTTCTTATGAGCATTCGGATTTAGGGCACCAGCTTGATCTTGAGAATTTTCCCTTCATTGAGACTTCATGATAGGTCAATCTCTCTTCATGTGACCAGTCTTGTCACAACCATAGCAATTTTTTGTGCCAACTAGGCACTTACCATCATTTCTCTTATCACATTTTTCACAAAGAGGCTTCTCCACATAAGAGATTCCACCTTTCCCCTCTTGGGGATTTGAAGTTGGACCCTTACTCTTTTTGACCCTTGGATCACTACAATATCCTTTATTAGAAAACCTCTTCTTGAAACTTGGTTTGTCTTTAACCTCATACCTATTCTTAGAGAAATTCCCCTCTTCGGTTCTCACTTTCTTCAAGTCCCTACCAACTTGGTTAAGCTTTTTTTCCTAAATTTTGTTGACATGAACCATGATACGTGAGATTTCAATGCTAGGAATCAATATAGCCTACTTATAGTCATTTACCATAATATTGGATATCCCTATAACAAATTTGTTCATCTTAGCTCTACAATCTGCAACCATAATTGAGTAAACTTGACGCTATATTACTTCACGCTCATACCCCCTTGAGGAAGGTTGATGAATTCTTGCATTTTCCTCTCCCTTAGTTCCAAGGAAAAGAACCTATCAAGGAATCCATTTTAAAACTTTCCCATTGAATCCAACCTTCTATAACTGGCCTCTCATCCTTCCATTGCTCACACCACACATGAGCCACATCTTTCAGTTGGTAGGCGGCTAGTTCCCCCTTTTCCTGAGAATAAACACCCATAGCATCAAGAATCTTGAACACTTCATCAATGAACCCTTGTGGGTCCCCCTCTACCTTAGAACCATAGATAGTAGGGGGATTCATCCTTGTTAAATTCCTAATCCTTGAAGGGTGGTGTTAGAATTGGGGTTCACTTGTACCCTTGCATCCCTAGAAACTTGGGTAGTAAAACTTGAGTCAAGCTATGAATGGTCGGCCTTATCTCAACATTAGACAAAGCCCCTCCATCAATAGGAACTTGAGGATTTTTAGAGCTTCAGGGGGAACTGCCTCATAAATTCTCCTCTTTGACCCTTCGATCATTGTTCATGTTTGTACTCGTTGCTGATAAGAATAGTAAAAGGATTCGAAGAAAGGACTAAATAGAGATAAGACTCATAGGAACAATTAAGGAATAACAAGAGAGTGAAAGTTACTAAGAATCATATAGTCTCTCATTCATAAGTGTGGCGCTCTTCACAATTATACATAAGACACTACATAGACATGGTTTAATGAGACATAATTCCTAAGAAGATTCAACCTCATCTCTGATACCAAGTTTGTAATGACCCAAAGCACACCCTAGTCGTTAGCGGCTTCGTCATCCTCGAAGAGGATTAAGACAAGCCTCTTACCTTTCTTCATAGCATATCATAAGTAAAAAATGTGGAAAAATTAAAAACATTTGCTTATATAGCATGGAGGTTTACATAAACCTCTACATAGGAAGCATACATTGGCTTTTCGCAATATACAATAACAACGCATAGGAATTTAGTTTAATACTTTGTCTCATATTGATCATCTAACAAAGTCAAACAATCCAGGTAAAGCCCTTATACAAATCCATAATTTTCACATAGGTCTTACATCAATATATATAACAATAGGAAAGAAATGAATGTCTTCTAGACGATACAAATACTAGTAAGATAGAGTGTGTGGTAGCATCCTCGAACATGAGGGCATACCAAAACATGGAGAGTCTAGTCCAAGCCTTCTTGCTTTAGCCTCAATAATACTTCAACGGCCCGAAGCTACAATGTTTGAAAAGGGAAGAAATATGGGTTAGTACAAACCACATGTACTAAGTATGGTCATTATGCATGAAAACCGTTAATGCCTTAGAAAAGGCAACGTTTAGTCAAAACTATGCACAATGAACAACAACACAATATACACATATGAGGAACATGATATTCACATCAACATATAAGTGACTCAAGAAAAACTTTTCCACTGCCAAGAATAAAGCCCCATAACCCTATCCAAAGCTAAGTATCACATTAAGAAACCCATTTCATACTTACCATATTATCATGTATGACATTTTTCATAGATTAACAATAATCATATCTTACAAACAATAATCATAAACCTAATCATAATCATAATAACAGTCATAAATGAAAATTGCTAGCGTCATCCTATTGGATCCCACATGTGCAATGTGTAAGAGAAGTCCCATACCCTCCCTCACACTATGTAGTAACCTTTAAGCCAACTTTTACTTTCGGGAACTAAGTACCATAACAGACATGATACCACGTGATCTACATGGAATTCGGTGTTCTACCCCCAGTTCGAAAAAAGAGGGTTAACACTTGCCTAAGGTGCAACTATTCGTACATAGCTATTCTAGGTGGATCCACTAAGCTAGATTCCTATGTGGGCACATATTTAGGGACAAGTAGATTGCTTCTAGAAATATTTACTTACTAACGTGAGGTTTGCCATCTCATGAGACAACACATATATTCGGAAGGACTTACTATTGTGAAAAAACCCATCTAGGAGGCCGGACTTACTAACGTGGGACCTTCATCTCATTTACTTCCCTTTCGGTAAGAAATTATTCCCTTTAGTAATCATAATATATCGTCATGCAATTTCACATTAGCGTCTTCTAGACCCATAGGAGAACATCTTATCATAATAGCTCATATGTGATCATAAGTTAGAGCTATACTTTTACTCTTAGACCCAACATTATAATTGTGAGAAACTACATTCAATCATATAATGATCATACTATAAAATAATTACATAATTCATAGCCAATTCATAGATGTAGGGTTATGTATGAGGGATCCTTGTAACCAACATTACAACAACACAATTAGCTATACCATTATTATCAGATAAGTAGATTTCACCTTGCATAATTGAGATCAAGGGAGACTCAAGATCATACCTCATTGCCATTCATGGGACTTCCTACTTCAATACCCAATATCTCATAACCAACATGTAAAATAGGGCAATTCATGAACTATTAAGATAACTAAAATCAAAGTAAACAAGTGCCCCCACGGTACACACAAAATATTGGGGAAAAAATTGTAGAGGAACATGATCTGAAGCGGTGGTTTCTAGAAGAATAAAATATTCCAAAGCATTCACTTCTTTCTCCTTCCTGATCCCTCCTGGAATTACATAAATTTTGACATAGAATCCCAAGAGAACCTTTTAAACAATTATTAGAATCCTTTACTTAAGATAATTACTTTCTTAGTAGTTGCTAGAGGCTTCTTTGTTTTATATCAAGAATGTAGGTCAAAAGTAATCTTTAACTTGATTTTATCTTCAACAATAATTTCTAATTAATTAGATAAATAATATAAAATCAAATAAATATATAAAGCAATGGAGCCTTCATACTCTCTTTTAACTCCTCCAAAAGGAAGGAACGAGTCACTTCACATACATTCCTGTTCCTCCTTCCTGAGAAAACTAATTAACTAATGGCATACCCTAGCTAGCTTGTTTATGATTTCAGGAACCAATCCTCTAATTCCTCTACCATGTACCCGAACATCAAAGTACATATGGCGCAAGATGATTCCAGATATCGAGGTCAAAATATGATCGGGTGTTTTCATGTCTTACCGTAGTGCCTGTTTTGTCTTGATTTTCAATTGATTAATAAGAAGGAAAATGGAACAATTGGATTTTCGAATCGCCACTGATAGAAGTTGAACCAACCCCTAAGCTAAGAAGGGATGTGCCTTAGTTCAGTCTCGACGGCGGGATAATAGAGGTGTAGCACCGAATATATAGTAGTCTCACCCAGTAGATGGACAAGCCATCTGAAAAAAAGATTTTCTAGATCAAAACGTAAACTCAAAGAATAAGGGTATACAAGTGAACTACCTAGAATAGATCCATGTACATTACCACTATGCGATGTCAGACCCAACCACACTCTCTAAATATAAAGTGCAGCAGGACCGTTAGCCTGATCTGCCTCCCCACCCAACCTTCCTGGCATATGCTTCCTAATCAAATGCATCATAAGTTGTTGCCCCACTCATCTAACAAAATTGATTAGTTCATTAGTTATACAAACTAGACAAAAAGAGTGAATCGGTCGACAAAGAGGTGCACTTAGAGTGGAGGGTGTGCTTCCACTGCGAAATCACATTTCATTTGAGGAGGTTTGACTGACACATCTTGGTTTTTCTTCCTCTCCTTTTGGTCGAGTGACTTCGCGCATACAATAAATTGGCCTTTTTTTTCACTTGAACTTTGAAATGGTCTTAGCCACTCTGAGACCATCTCAATGATCACCTTTGGGCGATGCTTTATCGATCAACTATTCGACTTGTGTGATAACTTTTGGCTCTCCCTCATTCAAGATAGGATGTAAATTAATATAGTACAAAATCTAATGAATCAAACATAAATTAAAGTTAAAATATAAAATTATAAGGTAACTACTTTTGTTTAAAATTCTTCTAATCCTTCCCTTTCTCTTTCCCCTTCTTGTTCCCCTTATCCTTCCCCATGTCCTTCGTTTTGTCCTTCCTCTTCTTCATCTTCTTCTTCTTCTCCTTCGTCTTATTCTTATCCTTCTCTTCTTCTCCTCCTCGTTCTTATTCTCCTCCTCCTTCTTATTTTCCTTCCTCCTCTTCTTCTCCTCTTCATTTTTTCTCCTCCTCCTTCCTCTTCTTCTTCTCCTGCTCTTCTTCTTCTTCTTCTTCTTATTTTTATTCTTATTCTTCTTCCTCCTCCTCCTCCTCTTCTTCATTTTCATCTTCTCCTTGTTATTATTATCCTTGTGTCTTCTTTTTTTTCATTTCCTTTCATTCTCCTCGTCTTCTTCTTCTCTTCATCTTCTTCTTCACCTCGTCTTTTTCTTCTCTTCGTCTTTGTCTTCTTCTTCTAGTATTCTTTCTTTTCTTATTCTTTTTCTTCCTCTACTTCTTTCTCCTCTTCTTTTTACTCTTTCTCGACCTCTTAATCCTCTTCCTCTTCCTCTTCCTCTTCCTCTTCCTCTTCCTATTCTTCTTCCTCTTCCTCTTTTTCTTCTTCTTATTCTTCTTCCTCCTCTCCTCTTCTTTTTCCTCTTCTTCTTCCTTGTCCTCCTTTTTTTCTCTTTCTCCTTCTCCTTCTCCTTCTTACGCCTCCTCCTCATCCTCTTCCTCCTCATCTTCTTTCACATTTTCCAGTTGTACCTCCTCTTCTACACGTCTTCTTTCTCTTCCTTTTATTCTTCCTTGTTGTCTTCTTCTTCCTCTTATTCTTATTCTTCCTCCTCTTCCTTATCTTCTTCTTCTTCATCTTCTCTTAGACACTTTATTCATTGTGGAGACATCAGAAACCTAAAGCACTTATGCCAATTCACTAGGAAAAGCTAACAAATTAGCACCCTAAACGTCTAAGTATGACTCGCCAAGGAGCAACCAAGGGCCCTTGAGGAGGACCCCTGCAGGTGGAGGCAACACTGCCTAGGTAGTGTACATCGACGGGACAATGAACAGCCTGTGTGTGGATCTACGGGGCGTCCATACCACCGTACTCCCATACTTAGACAACTCATAGAAGACCCTTACCTTTATAGTATCTAACCGGATCGAGGGATGTGTAGCACGGAGGCAGCTTGGTCTGTCGACTGATCCATGATCCGTCGATCAAGGTGTCATCTGTGATAGTGCCAATTTCCTGCACATTTTAAGTTAGTCTCATTAATTAATTAAGGTGTTAGATGATTAGTTAGGGGTTTAATGGAGACTTATTAACTTGATTAATCCCATATATATATACCACCAACCCTCATTAATCTAAACACAATTCACAAAATAAACACTCTTCCTTCTCTCTTCTTTCTCTCTCTTTTGGAAACCACCATTGAAGACAAGCTAGGGGGAGGTTTTGGGGTCTAGGAAGGGTGCGAATTAACAATAAAATCTTCATCAAACGTTAAGGTATGTGACCTAATTCACCTTTTAGACTCTTTCCTCAAAGGGTTCCTTCAAAATAGATTTCAACAGCTGAGTTTTCATCCAATTAAAAAATTGATGTTGTGAACTAAGTTATTTAGGGTTTATTTAGGATATAATGGATATACTAACATGTAAATTAACTTATATCTGATCAATTGTGATGGTTTAGCTCAATTTGAAGTTTATGATCCTTAACCCTTAACCCTAGTTTAATCTTGATGTAAATTGAGTTGTGATTGATTCAATTGTCTTGATTATGAGTTAAGTCACTATTAGATGATGTTTTTTACACCAATCATTAACAAAATAGAATAAATTGTGGTATTTAATGCTAATCTTGAGAAGTGATCTAGGTTATGGAAATTGGCCTAGGTAATCTTCTTTTAAGCATTGGTTTAGTATTAAATTATGGTATAGTGACTCTTCTAGTATTGTTATCTTGTTGACTATTGAATTATGATGTTGAAATCTAAATTGTACTGAATTGAGGTTTTATGGTAAGTCCTAAATAATAAACCATGAAGGAGACTTGGTAAGTCTTGGAATCTCTATCTTTACTTCCAACTGTGATAAATTTTGGTTAAGTAATGATAATAAATTGGAGTATGACGTATATTAGGATGATAGGGTGGTATGATGTTGAATTGAAATGTCTTGACTATGTTGTGAGGTTGATTAAGGTGTATGTGATATAAGGATGGTGACAACTATCAATGTGCCTTGATATGCTTTGAATTGTCGATATGTTAACCTAACTTATATGAATTGTGATGAAAGTACTATACTCATGCAATTCTAATTGAGATATTGATGATGGTGATTATAAAAGGGGTAGACCCTATGACCAAATATAATCTATGATTGATAATTAAAGGCTTAAAGACATTTCAATATATGGACTTAGCTTAGCACCGAGTGAAATTGACAACGGGAGGTGATGACTTCCCAAAGATGAAGATTCGCCCTATAGTTCTATATGAGATGTTAACTACCCAAAGAGGAATACTCATGCAATGTATTCCCATGAGAGGAGAACCCAACTACCAAGTGGTATCAAGAGGGAATATACTATCTCTTAGTTCTTGAACTATGTTGCCCCATAGGAAGACTAGCTAGTGGATCCACCTAGAAAGGTAAGTTTATGTTTCATTTTACTTTTGTCGGTAGACCACCTTCCATCGTTTTAAGGTTTTACAACACCGAATTCCACACTTAGATATTGTGTTCTATTTCAGCTAAGGAAAGTGTTCCCTAAATTAATATAAAGTAATGAAGTATCAACTAACTAAGGTGACTTGAGAGGTTTAACTTAGCCTAGGTAGGGGTATGGGAATCTTTCTATTCCTTGCACTAGTTGACCTTGATGGAAGCTTTAGGAAGTTGATATTATGTATTTATATACGACAATGATGTATATGGTGATAACATGTTGATGCTACAATTTTAAATGACATTATATGATGATGATTAACTCTTGAACATGTTATTGGGTTGTACAATTAAAGTATGATGTTAGGTGTCCTTAAAGGTTATGTTATGTGAAGTTGGACATTGGTTATGGTTTTTTGTTGAAGTTACTTGATTAAGTAAGGTTATGGGGATTTTCTTGGTCATTGCACTTGTTGACTTGATAAGGATTCATGAGAAGTTTTCTTGCTTATCATGATATGATTGACTCTTAACCATACTTTTGATACTATTCCTTGATAATAGGGTTGTAGTAAATCATGGGTTCAAGAATGATTGGGATACATATTACTTGTTTGAGTTAGTAAGAATGGTGGGTTGATTAGTATGACATGCTTGATAATGCATGAGGCTTTTAAAGGGGAAAATGGCATGTTTTGACTAAATGTCCCTTGTTAGAATATTTTGATATTATATGTGCATATGGTCTCATACATATTACATGTGGAGTACTAAACCCATTTTCTTCCCTTTTCACAAACATTTTATGTTCCGGTCGTTGAAGGCTCATTCGGGACGACTAAAAAAAGTTTTGAATATTCTCTACCATCTAAGACTTTTATGTTCATTCAACTTTCATTCTGTGTGACTTGTATAAGCCTCTATGTGGCTTCTTCATGTTGATGCAGGGATATGCCGAAATTGTGATGATCATTTAGATTGTATGAGATGAGACAATCTTTGACACTATCTTTATATCTTATATATATATATGTGAAATAAAAGTAGAAGTCTATGTAACCTTCCTATACGAAGGGTCTATGTATACTCGATACATATATATATAATGTGTATGTAGAGGTCTATGTAAACCTCCAAGTAGATGTAATGAAGTTTAAATTTTTCCTTAATTTCAACCTATGAATGTAATCACATGTGACTAAGGGACTAGTCTTAGTCCCCAAAAAAGACGACGACGCTGGTTATGTCTAGGGGTTAAACGCGGATGTGAAAACCTTTGTATTAGAGCATGAGGTTGAATATCGTTGAGTTATGTCTCTATCTCTACCACGTATATGTAGGTTTGTACTAATAATTTTGAAGCGCGCCACACTAATGAATGTCAATCTATGTAATCTTTAAGAATTGCTCTCTTTTTTGGAAATCTTATATCGTGCCATTAGAGTTTACCTATAGTGTGTTTTTGCATCTAATCATATTATTGTACTTATAGTAAGAATGAACACTCGATGGAATGCGGCTCTGACACTTGAAGAGGAAATTACCAATGCGGGAGCTCTTCCCCATGGTGAAAAGTTTCTACACGTGAAGAAGATGCTAACATGGAGCATGCACTGGTCAATCCTCCTGCTTTTGATGGATGAGAATATAAGGGTATCTATTCTTCAAATGGCTCAAGCTATAACCACTCAAGCACAAGCGGCCAGGACTCAAGCCCAAGCTATGACAACCAAAGCTAACTAGGAGGTTATTCACCGTCCTCATCAACAAGTCACTACTATGGCTTCCTGTGTAAGGGATTTCACTTGGATGAACCCTCTTACTTTCTACGGGTCTATGCTTGAAAAAGACACCCAAGAATTAATCAATGAGATCTATAAGATACTTTTGGCTATGGTTTTGTCCACGACTGAGAAGGCCGAGTTGGCCATAAACCAACTTAAGGATGTTTCTCAAACTTGGTATGTGCAATACAGGGAAAATAGTGCTTTGAGAGGTGGTCCTTTGACTTGAGAGATCTTTAAGAAGACTTTTCTACATTGGTTCTTTCCTAGGGAGATGAGGAAGGAAAAAGTGGTGGAGTTCATCAACCTTCGCCAAGGAGGAGGGAGTGTCCATGAATACTCTTTAGAATTTATTAAATTGTCCAAATAGTCTCCTTCTTTAGATTCTGATCCTAAAGATTAAATGAGTCGCTTTGTGACGGGGGTGCGTAGGACATACAAGAGGAGTGTCATTCGACCATGCTACATGAGAACATGAACATTTCCCATCTTATGGTGCATAGAGGAAGGGTTTAGGGGGAAAGGTCTATGAGAAAGAGTAGAGATGCTAAAAGGTCAACATCATTCGATGGAGTTTCTTCAAAGAATATGGTTACATAAAAGACAAGCCTAGATTTAAGAAGCGAGTTGCTAATCAAGTTAAATCCAAGTTCCCGAAGGCTTATGATCCTAAGGGAAATAAATTGAGAGCTAAAAAGTAAAAGAGTGGAAACTCACCAAACGAGAAGCCTACATGTGCCAAGTGTTGAAAGGGTCATCTTGGTGAGTGATTGGTAGGAACGTGGAATTGCTTTAGTTGTGGCAAGAGTGGTCACAGGATGAGATATTGTCCGAACTTAAAGGGTCAAGAGAAAGTGTAGTCAATCTTAAGCAAGTGGTTCTAGTGATGCTCCCAAGAAGAACCTCTCATATGTTCTCCGCTCTAGGGGTGAGCACGAGACTTCTCCCAACGTGGTGACCGGTATGTTTAAAGTCTTCTCTATTGATTTATATGCCTTACTTTATCCCGAAGCTAAATTGTTATTTGTTACCCCTCTTGTTGCTAAAAAGTTTTGATATTTTACCTAATATTTTGCATGAACCCTTTTTAGTGTCTACTTCGGTGGATGAGTCGGTTGTTGCTAAAAGGGTTTATAGAAATTGTCAAATAATGTTTCCCAAAATATTTTCTTATGTTGACCTAGTGGAACTCGATATGCTTGATTTTGATGCTATATTGGGTATCAATTGGTTGCATGATTGCTTTGCTTCTATTGATTGTAGGACGAGGGTGATGTTGTTAACTTTCCAAATGAACCCGTTGTAGAGCGGAAGTGGGTAAATTTCATCCCTAGAGGTCGTATTATCTCTTGACTAAAATCATGCAAAATAATCTCTAGAGGTTGTGTATACCATATTGTAAGAGTCCAAGATCTAGACTCAGCCCATTGAGTCGGTCCCCGTAGTGAGTGAATTTTTGGGGGTTTTTCCTAATGACCTTCCCGGTAGTCCTATCGAACGGGAAAATGATATTATTATCGATTTGCTACTGGATACAAATCCCATATCGATTCCTTCTTATCCGATGGCCCCGACCGAATTAAAAGAGTTGAAGGCTCAGCTCAAGTACTTACTAGATAAGTGTTTTATATTGCCTGGTATTTCTCCATGTGGTGCTCCGGTTCTATTTGTTAAGAATAAATATGGGTCATTAAGAATGTGTATTTACTACCGCCAACTCAATAAAGTCATAATTACGAGCAAGTATCCTCTTCCTCGGATGGATGACTTGTTTGACCATATCGAAGGGGCAAGCTACTTTATAAAAAATTTTCTTATGGTTGGGATATCACCAACTTAGTGTGATTGATTAGGATATATCTAAGACGGCATTCCAAACTAGATATGGCCATTATGAGTTCTTAGTAATGCCTTTTTGTCTCAGAAATGGTTCGACAACATTTATGGACCTACTAAATAGGTGTTTAAATATTACCTAGATGCATTTGTTATCATCTTCATTGGCGCATCTTGGTATATACAAAGAATGAGAATGATCATATGGGTCATTTGAGGGTAGTATTGCAAACCGTTAAAGAACATCAATTATTTGTTAAATGTCATAAGTGTGAGTTTTGGTTGAGGTCAGTGACATTGCTTGGTCATATTATATCTATTTAAAGATAAAGTTGACCCAAGGAACAGTGAGGCGGTGAAAAATTGGCCTAAACCATTGCCTCCAACCGACATTAGGAGTTTTTTGGGTTTAGCAGTTTATTATCGGAAGTTCGTGTATGGTTTTGCATCCATTCAATCTCCCTTGACTACATTGACCCAAAAGTGTAAGAAATTAGAGTGGTCGGAGGCATGTGAGAGAATTATTCAAATATTGAAAGATAATCTTACCTCCGCTCTGGTGTTGACTTTATCGGAGTGTACAAAGGGTTTTGTTTTGTATTGTGACACATCAGAGTGTGTTTGGGGTGTGTTCTTATGCAACATAGGAATGGGATATCCTATTCTTCTAGGAAACTACTATCCAACTCATGATCTTGAGTTAGTAGCCATGGTGTTTGCCGTGAAAATATGGAGGCATTACTTGTACGATGTTCATGTTGACATTTCTACCGACCACAAGAGTCTCCAAAATGTTTTTACCCCAAAGGAGTTGAATCTCTGACAAAAAAGGTCGTTAGAGTTGTTGAAATATTATGACATAATTATCCTCTATCACTTCGGTAAGGCTAATGTGGTTGCGGATGCCATAAGTCATATGAATATGGGTAGTGTATCCCACATTTATGAAACCAAGAAAGACCTAGCGAATGATTTTCATGGGTTGTCTAGGTTTTGGGTGAGGTTGGAAGGTTCTCCGAATGGGGGTGCCGTATTTTATCATAACTCATAGTCATATTTAATTGTTGAGGTGAAGTCCAAACAACACCACAACAAATCATTGATGGAGTTCAAAGGATCAGTCCTTGGAAAGCTTAATGAGACATTCTCCCTGGGAAGAATGGTGTGTTAAGGTACCAAGGGAGATTTTGTGTTCCCGATGTAGATGGGTTGAGGGACCGGATCCTTGAAGAAACCCATAGTTCCGACAACTCCATTCATCTGGTTTAGAAAAAAATGTACCATGACATACGGGAGATATATTGATGGGAAGGTTTGAAGAGGAAGATAGCGGAGTTTGTCTCTAAGTGTCCAAATTGTCAACAAGTAAAAGTAGAATATCAAAAGCAGGGTGGCTTACTACAAGAGATTTAAATTCGTACTTGGAAGTGGTAAGATATCAATATGGACTTTGTAGTGGGTTTACCTCGGACTCAAAAGTCATATGATTCTATATGGGTGGTTGTGAATAGGTTGACTAAGTCCGCTCGCTTTATTCCCGTAAAGTCTACTTATTCGGTGAAACATTTTTCTATGATCTTCATAGATGAGATTGTGTGTCTCCACGGTATTTTGTTATTCATAATATCGGATCGAGGTGCAGAATTCACATCTAGGTTTTGGACGTCGTTCCAAAAAGGGTTGGGTACTAAGGTGAAGTTAAGTACCGCTTTTCATCCCCAAATGGATGATCAAGCGAAACGCACTTTTAAAACCCTTGATGATATTATTATGGCTTGCATTATTGATTTTAAAGGGATTTGGTATAAGCATTTGCCTTTTGTGGAGTTTGCTTTTAAGAATAGCTTTCATTCATCCATCTCCATGGCTCCCTACGAAGCATTGTATTGTGGGAGGTGTTGGTCTCCTATTGTATGGTTTGAAGTGGTTGCGTCTTCCCTTCTTCATCCCGATTTTACTTATAATACCTTAGAGATGGTTCTTATCATAAGGAACCAGTTGCAAATGGCCTATAGTTGGCAAAAGGCTTATGCCGATCATAGGAAAAGGGATTTGGAGTTTTAAAAGGTAATAAGGTGTATTTGAACATTTTACCAATGAAAGGGGTGGTTAGATATGAAAATAAAGGGAAGTTTAGTCCTCGTCATATGGGTCCTTATAAAATCTTGCAAACGGTTGGTAAGGTTTCCTATGAGTTCAAACTTCATACTGTATTGGCTTCGGTTCATCTGGTTTTCCATGTTTCTATGTCGAAGAAGTGTATCGGTGATCCCGAGTGCGTTCTTCCAATTAAGGCTCTTCATGTGAAGGATAACCTCTCTTATGAGGAAGTTCCGGTTCAAATTCTTGATGGTCAAGTCAAGAAGTCAAGCAATAAAGAGGTGGTTTCCTTAAAGGTGTTATGGAAGAATCACCTAGTTGAGGGTGCCACATGGGAGGCCGAGGCCGACGTAAAGTCCGGTTTCTCGCATATTGTTGATAATTGAGGTTAGTCATTCTTTTTAATAATATAAATATGACTAAGAATTGATGTTTCTTGATTTTTGGGTGATGTTTTTCAAAATATGCATTTTTTTTTGCACTTCACAGTGAAGTTACAATGAATAATGCCTTTAGACTTGAATTTTTGCTTTTGCTTGTTTTGATTTATGTTGTGCATTTTGATATGGTGAGTATTTATGAAATTATGTGTAGCATGTTGATAAGTTGAACTTGTGCTAATTCACTAGTGTAATGTATGTTGAGATCATGTGTGTTGTGAGAAAGAAATACCTCATGATGAAGTGTTTTGAGCCTTATATGTGCTAATTGGAGCTTTAGAATTGTCTTGTTGAAATGATATGATTTATGTTGACTTGATATTGTAGATTAGTTGGGATGCTTGTCTTGAGTACATTCCTTCCTTCAAAAGAGTTTCTGTCATTCGGGACTAATGTTCCAGGGGGAGATAATGTAACACTTTGAAAATCCAAGACGAGTCTTAGACACCAACATAGGTGCTCTGAGGTCTATACACTATTTTAAGGCTTATTTAAATGAATATAGGTCATTTAGGAAGTTTAAGAACCAAAAGGTCGAAGAACGTCCATGACGTTCGGAAACTAGTGGTAAGGGGTACTAGTGTGCGTTGGCCTATTTGACTCGCTTATAGGAGTCAAAAAATTATGAAAAATGGTTAAAGGGTAACTAAGAATGGTTTAAGTTGATTTATGGTCAAAACGTCCGGATAAGACTCCCCAAGGACCAACCAAGGGCCTTTGAGGAGGACCCCTGCAGGTTGAGGCAACACTGCATCGATGCTAACGTCGTCCCACACTTAGCCGATTCATAGAAGACCCTTACCTACATAGTCTTTGACTGGATCGATGGATGTGCAGTACGAGGCATCTTGGTCCGTTGACTGACCCACGATCCGTCGATCGTGGTGTCGTCTGTGACACTGTCGATTTCCTGGACGTTTTAAGTTAGTCTCATTTAATTAATTAAGGGGTTAGGTGGTTAGTTAGGGGTTTAAGGGAGTCTAATTAAGTTTATTACTCCCCAATATAAATACCCCCAACCCTCATTAGTCTAAAAAAAATTCACAAAATAAACTCTCTTCCTTCCCTCTTCTTTCTCTCTCTTTGACCCAAAAGTGTAAAAAATCTTCATCAAATGTTAAGGTATGAGATCTAATTCACCTTTGAGATTCTTTCCTCAAAGGGTTCCTTCAAAATATAATTCAAAAGTTAAGTTTTCATGTGGTTTTCATCAAATTACGAAATTGAAGTTTTGAACTGAGTTGTTTATGGGTTTTTTAGGATATAATGGATATATTAACATTTAAATTACCTTGATTATGATCAATTATGATGGTTTGGCTCAATTTGAAGATTATGATCCTTAACCACAATTTGATCTTGATGTAAGATTCAATTATCTTGATTATGAGCTTAATCACTATTAGATGATGTTGTTACACCAATCATTAATAAATTAGAATAAATTGTGGTCTTTCATGCTAGTCTTGATACGTTATCTGGGTTATGAAAATTGGCTGGTAATCTTATTTTATGCATTAATTTAGTATTGAATGATGGTTCAGTGACTCTTCCAGTATTGTTATCATGTTGATTATTGAATTATGATGTTTAACATCAAAATTGGTTTGAATTGAGGTTTTATGGTAAGGCCTAAATAATGAACCATGAAGCAGACTTGGTAAGTCTTGGAATCTCTATCTTTACTTCCAATTGTGATAAATTGTGGTTATGTCATGATGATATGTTCGAGTATGCCTTATATTAGGATGATAGGGTGGTATGATAATGAATTGAAATGTCTTGAATATGTAGTGAGGTTGAGTAAGGTTTATGTTTTATAAGGATGGTAAAAACTATCAATGTGCCTTGATATGCTTTGAAATGTTAATATGTTAACCTCACTTATATGAATTTTGATTAAAGGACTATACTCATGCAATTCTTATCGAGCGTTTGATGATGATTATTATACAAGGGGTAGAACCTATAACCTAATCTAAGATATGATTGATAATTAATGTCTTAAATACATTTCAATAAAGGGACTTAGCTTAGCACCGAGTGAACTTGACAGTGGGAGGTGATGACTTCCCAAAGACAAATATTCGCCCTATAGTTCTATATTAGATGTTGACTATCCAAATAGGAATACTCATCCAATGTATTCCCATGAGAGGAGGATCCAACTACCAAATGGTATCAAGAGTTAATATACTATCAGTTAGTTCTTGAAATATGTTGCCTCCATAGGAAGACTAGCTAGTGGATGCACCTAGAAAGCTATGTTATGTTTGGTTTTACATTGGCCGTTATACCACCTTCCATTGGTGTAAGGTTTTACAACGCCGGATTTCACACTTAGATCGTCTGGTCTATGTGGGTTAAGGCAAGTGTACCCTCAACTAATATTATGTATTGAAGTATAAACTAACTAAGGTGACTTAAGAGGTTTAACTTAGCCTTTGTAGGGGCATGGGACTCTTCCTATATTTTGTACTAGTTGACCTTGATGGAAACTTGAGAAAGTTTATATTATGAATTTTATTATGACAATAATGTATATGGTGATAACATGTTGATGCTACAACATAAATGATATTATGTGATGATGATTATCCTCTGGAACATGTAATTGGATTTACTATTAAAGTATGATGTTAGGTTTCCTTAAAGGTGATGTTATGTGAAGTTGGGCATTGGTTATGGTTTCTTGTTGAAGTTACTTGATTTATTTATGGGTCTTTGCTTAATCATTGCACTTGTTTACTTGATAAATAATTCATTAGTAGTAGTCTTGCTTATTATCATATAATTGACTCTTAACCATACTTGTTTGAGTTAGCATTTTTTATTGATTGGTATGACTTACTCGATTATGCATGAGACTTTTAAAAGGGAAAATTTCATGTTTCGACTAAATGTCCCTTTTTAGCATATTTTGATATTATATGTGCATATGGTCTCATACTTAGAATATGTGGAGTGCTAACCCCATTTTTTTACCTTTTCGCAAACATTTTAGCTTCCGGTCTTTCAAGGATCATTCTGGACGACTTGAAGAAGGCATGGATATTCTCTACCATCTAAGTGGGTAGGTCCTCACTATCCGAGGGCGATGTCGATATCTTGCCTACGAAGTTTCTATGTTTTTCTAAGACTTTTATGTTCATTCCACTTTCATTGTGTGCGACTTGTATAAGCCTATATGTGGCTTCTTTACATTGATATAGGGCTATGCAAAAATTTTGATGATCATTTAGATGGTATGAGACTATTTTTATATCTTATATATATATATATGTGAAATAAAAGTAGAAGGATATATAACCTTCCTATACTAAAGGTCTAGTATACTCGATACTTATATGTATAATGCGTATGTAGAGGTCTATTTAAACCTCCAAGTAGATGTAATGAATGTTTTAAATTTCTCTGTAGTTTCAACCTATGAATGTAATGACATGAGACTAAGGGGCTAGTCTTAGTCCTTAAAGAGGACGGCGACGCCGATTACATCTAGGGGGTAAACCCGGATGTTACAAGAAGATAACTACCTATTTTGAGTTGGTCAATACTTGTAACTCTTTTGCCTCACCTAACTAGGTGTCACATACTACCATTAATGTCATCTACAAGACAAAACATATTTCACACCCTTAGCACATATTCCCCCCTTCAAATCTTGGATAGGTCATTCTGAAACTAAAAATTGACTATACCGGTTTGACAATGACATAGGAGCATAATAGGAATGCACCTAAAACATCACAAAACTAATATCATAATGTAACAAATCATAAACATCAATGAAGCTATCAACATACAAGGATCAACATTAAGAGCACACTCATTATAACCTCTAACTTAAAGTGCATAGAACCAGTTATGCTTAGGAGCATCTTCTCTTACTTTATCGGTTCCCTTAGTACAATTCCACTTTTTGTGATCAATTTCAACATAATTAAAGAAACCTTTTACGACATCTAAACGTCTACCTTTATGTCTCTTTAAACACCTATCACAATCAGGCCATAGGGATTCACTATTAATTTCTTTCAATTTAGAATTTGACAACCTATCCTCCTTATACTTAGAAGCATTACAAAAACCTTTTCCTATAAACCTTTGTTGATTCCAAGAGAGACCACGTCTATCGAACCCAAAATGAAAGGACTTATAATCATTAATTCTAGGCCTATTAATTCTCCTTGGATCTCTCTTTTGTGTCCCTCTTGTATTTGTTGGGAAGCAGTCATGGGATGAGTAATATCCATGTAATTTATAAGCATAGTTTGTACGACATTGTTCAATACTAAGTCAGAAACACCCATCATAAAATTATTCACTCTCGACATAGAATCAGCCACTATATATGGAGCAAACTAAGATAGTTGGGTGAACTTTAGAGAATACTTTTTCATGTTCATACTTTCTTCATGAATTTTATGAAACTCATGAACCTTAGCTTCCCTCAACTCTAGGAGGAAAAAACTATCAAGAAATGCCAACTTAAACACTTCCCACTCTACGGGGTCTGCTCCTACTGTCCTACCTTATTTTCATTGATTATACCACACTTAAGCAACACCCTTCAATTAACATGTTTGTAACTCATCCATCTCTATCGAAGTCACTTCCATTAGAGAAAGTACCATATACGACTTATCTGTAAACTCTTGAGGATCCTCCTCAACTTTGGAGCCATAAAATTCTAGAAGGTTCATCCTCATAAATTCCCTCAATCCTGAAGGGGTAGTACCCACTATTGGGTTAACCGAAGCTACCACCTCCATATCAACTTGTGTCGTCTTAGCTTGGGACAAAATTTATAAAGCCAACCTAAACTATACATTATTCACATAATCATCCAAAGGGTCAACAAGATCATGTAGAGCTTGTGGAGGTACCTCTTGATCATCCATGTTTACCTCATTCCTTCTAGCCTTTGCCCTTACATTACCCAGAGACTATTGGTTTAGGCATAACGTGAAATGTCTTATAGTGTAAAGGTCCATGGCACGACATACAGAATTGAAGAAACCATATTTCCTAATCATCTAATAGCCTCCCATTCATAAATGTGGTGCGCTTCACACTTATGAGTAAGAATCTAAAGACGTGGTTTTGAGATATCCTAGAATCATTATGAACCTTTTTCTCTTATTATCAAGTTTTTCACGATGTTGAGGAACCCCTAGATGTAAAAAGGCGTAAAAGACCCCAAAAGGTATCAAATAATCCCCACAGCTTATCATAACATAAATCAATACAGAATATGCATAAATTAAAACAAATTTCCATAATATCGAAGATTTTTCATAAAATAAGCGGATGTCTATAACACTTGTCTCAAACCATCTAAAACCATAAATGTCTTTGGGACACAAACCATAAAAAGGTTCCAAATAAAAATGAAAGACATAAAGGAAAGGTTATAAAATACTCAATACTATAGGAATCACCAATTCTTTAACTCTTTTCTCTACTAGGAACCTAGCCATGAGGATGAAACTCAATATCGTCAAACCGTACATTTGATAAGAGTGCATGCAAGAGTACGTTTTCATAAAAAATATACTAAACACGCTATCTAGCATAAAATTATTAGGGCATAATAATATAGTCATAGGCATAATCTGCAACATAGACATAATATGATCATTAGTCAACATAAGTGATGATCAATAACCATAAGAGATACAACAAATTATAAGCATAGTCAATACTTATATCTTCAACACATAAAAGAACCACTTCATAATTAACCTCAAATCATTCTTGTGAAAGCATACATAAGACCCCATAAATCCACTCTTGCTAAGTACAACTTTAGCCCATCATACATATTCGTCATCTTTTGATCTCATCATTAATTTATTTCTCATAGACAAGTAAAACTTCACCTTTAGTCAAACAATTCAAGAAAGGAAACTATGGCAATAGTCCAAGCTAACATTCATCATATAAGAAAACCTGATATAAAAGCATACTTACGATACTTCGTTGAAGTAACTTTGGTTCATCATTATCATGCTACTTTGTTTAGGGACTTATCCCTCTTTATCTATTTCTTACTGCACATGGAAAATTACTTCTTGACAAACCCCTACATACATTACTCATGAATGTTTCCAATTTACCAATTCAAGACTACCATGGAAAAGCACCATATTGTCCTAGACCAAGTTACCATGGAAAGCATACTACCATGCAAGTCCCAACTATTCAAAAATGGATACTATTGAATAAAATGTAAACCAACACAATACTTAGGAGTGTATATGACTCAATATAAATTTTGACATATCAAATTGAAACACATCAAGTTAATACATTTAACATTTATCCAAGAGCTTTGAACTCTATATGATAGTCAAATACTCACTAACTAATATCAATTACAACTTGTTCATGAATGTGGAACCAAGGGGGAGCGTAGGTAGGCCAATTCAACTTAAGGAAAGAAACATATTCTAAGTAAGTACATATAAAATGTACAATAGAGCAAGTAGGGGTCTTGTGAGGTAAGATTTTAGTCTAACAAAATGGGAATAATAACAAATAAAAAGAACTTGTGAAAGGATGACATATATGATGAAATACACAATTTAATAAAGTCGATATGGGCATATTGTATTGTTACGCCTTCTGAGTACACCCCAGATGCGACCGCCGTTGTTGTCCTCTCAAAGGACTCAGACAAGCCCTTAGCATTTGTCATAACATGTCATCAGTTAAAATTGCAGAAAAGTTGAAAACTTTAATAATATATGAAGTATACTTAGACTTCTTACATACCAACCATGAAAACATATGTAACGAGATTCTAAAAGTTGTCTTATATAAAAACCATCTAAAGAGTACGAATCTGGACATAGCCAATAAAAGTTAATATGCCATGTAGGCGTTAATATAAAAAAATCTAAACATCATAAATGGAAATATGAGTGTTCTTAAAGAGTTTAAAGCTTCTTCAATCAACATTAGGACCTACCAACACTTGGAGAAAGAGTTTAAAGCTTCTTCAATCAACTTTCTTAATCTTCAATTGTCGGACACTACATTTGTCGTGATATAAAGTAATGTATTAGTACACCACATGTACTAGGTAGGGGTATGCACATAAAATTTAAGGACATGCATGAAAAAGGATCATTTATCATTTCTTTTGAAAGTATGCCAAGTCATATGAAAGTCTTCAATGCATATATCGTAGAACATGTACAAGTTAAGAATTCCATCAACATAAAGCATGTTCATAATCAAAGACACTTTATCATAAAGTCATGTTAACAATTTATATTCAAAAGGCCATATACACATCACATACAAAACAATTACGAATGATCCCATCCCTAACCTACAAATGAAATGCTCATGTGAATCCCCATAGCCCCACACAACTAAGTAGATAAGATAGGAGACCATAAGTAAAGCTTTGATTCAGGTAACTTGTAACGTAAGTAGTCATCACCTCATAAAGCAATATAGACCAATAACTAGTTCATTAATGTAACCAACTTTAAATAAGAGTATAACATGTATCATAATCAGCATACCTTTCATGTTATCATATTACATAAGAACAATTTCCTAGGACTTCTCTTAGAGTTAACTTGTGCAATGTCTATGTAGAGTCTCATACCCCTACCTATACTAAGTAGACTGTTCAAGTCACCCTAGTCAACGTCCATTTACTTGTCTTTTGTTTTACATGAGGGAAAATTTTCCTTAACCTACATAGGTCATGTGAGTTAAACATAGAATTTGGTGTCATAAAAACCCACCCCGATAGAAGCTGGTCTACCGGCAAAAGTAGAACCAAACATGACATAGCTTTCTAGGTGGATCAACTAGCTCGTATCCTAAGGTTGCAACATAGTTGAACAAGTAGGAGATGTTTTAGAGACCCATAGTTCCATATTACATGACAGCCTCTATCTCATGAGAGTCATTGTGAACCTACCTTCCAACTAGGGAAGCATACCTCTCATATCTAGTTCTTCGGTGCTTAGCTTAACTCCCTTTATCGAATAAACTTTAAGTTGTCTTTCGTTATAAATTTATCATATGTCATAGTAGATTAAATCCTTGTATAAACATGATCATGATCTTTTTAGATTTCGTGTTCCTTTCATCATAACCCTTTTAATGTGAGATTAACATAATATAATCACCTTGTGTAAAGCACACAAGAGGATATCATAAACTTGCATTATTGTATTCTTATCATGATATCAATTTAGCATGTTCATAGCCCAACATATATTCATAGCAACATCATTCATAATTCATTAGCATATAATCACCGTTCGTAGTATAACATAAACTTCATAGAGAAATCACAACTTTAGAAGACTTACCTCTTGCCTCCAAGTACCTTATTCAAGAACTTACGTTCAATTTTTCAATAATCATAACAATAACATGGTGAAATACTCAATAGCATAGTTAATACCAACTCTTAAATTCATATGAAATATCAATTCATAATGTAGGATAAGGTTAAGGGTCATTAAAAAGTTCATTCGAGTCATAGTTCCAATCCTAACGTTTACATATTATCAAGTAGTGGAAACAACCTATTCGAAACCATCAATTAGAGAAAGATCATGCATCACAAGATATTCAAACATTATTTATCGAATACTGAATAATTCGTGTGGTATAAATCATAGAACATCATTATTTTTCACGGAAATTCATAAGTATAGAGTTAGGAAAAAAACCTGTTTTGTAGAGTAAAAACCCTAGAAGTTTTAATTCTTGAAAACTATCTTGTAAAGGACCTCTTGGGGAAAGGAATCCCAAGAGTGAAAAACCCATACCTTATAGACAAATAATCCACAAAATTTGATTGGAAACCTCGAAGCCTTCATATTCTTCCTTAAGCTCTTCTTGTCTTCAATGGAGTATGGAAAAGATGCCGTTTCTTGAGAGAGATGGGTAATTGAGTACGAATCTGATTTGGACGTGTAAAAAGTGGTCTAAGACTGACCTAGCTTCAATATATAGTCTTCCTATAAATTACCCAAAATACCCTTCACTTAAATGGGTCTTTTTATGAAGTTAAACTACCAAAAATATGACTTTAACGATTCTGGGAAGTGGCTACGCTTTGCTGGGTAATTTCCAGTTATTTTTCTGAAATTTCGGGTCGAGGCAGTAGGATTCATGTAAGCCTCGCGGTGCAAAGATGACCAGTCGCACAACTCATGATTTAATCTTGTTCGAGCAGGCTTCTTTGGCAGCCTACTTACACATGTTGGGGTCCTCCCCAAGGACCGTTCTGGTGGTCCTTGGGGTGTCGCTACCAGACTTTTGGACCCTTTGTACTACATACCTATCCAAGGTATCTTTACAAGTTTTGGACTTCATTAGACACCTCGAAACCTTCACTAAACATAGGGACGTGAACTAGTTTGAATTAGCTAGTTTCCGGACGTCAAGTCAGTCTTTGTCATTTTGGATTTAAACTTTGATAAATGACCTTATTACACTAATATATGTCTTGAAACATCACTTTAAACATTATTAAATAGGCTAAGCCCTAGTCTAACTTATGGCATTTCTGGAGTGTTACATATATATCCCCCATATAAACATATGTACCATGTGTAATATAGGATCGTTTTGATTTATATCACGAGAATACGTTCCAAGGGTACTTTAACGATGAACAATTTTAAAACTTTCATGCTAATAGTTTGTAGAGTAAGCATGTACATTTAGTTAAAAAAACCCTCATATTAGAGTACTCATTTTAATGCTCTAAGAAGTAGGAAGTGCGAATATGGATCAGTCACTACCAAGGGCACTTAGAAAGCTTACTTTGTAATACAAGTGTTGGATTCTTGCCAAATAAATAGGAAATCAAATAATCCCATATACCTTGTTATACAATTCAAAAGTATTACATAAGTTCCTTCTCTTTATATTACTAATCTACAACAAAATATGTTGTAAGAATAATATAAGTATCTAATAATCCAATTTGAGCTACTTGATCTCACCAAAATAGAAACCAAGCAGTAAGAGTGCAGTTTATCTAGCAAAAGTTGTGGTTTCCTTCCATTTCCCTATAGTTGCGTCCATATGTTATACAACCTTCGTATCAGGTCCTCCCCAAAACTCCTTGCAATATTTAAATTCTTTAACGTCTCCATAAGTTATCCACACCTCCTGTCACATCCCTTATCATAACACACATAAAAACGTCCTTAAACATAATAACGTAACAATCAATATGATCATGATTTTTGATCACCAACACTTGAAGATCTAGCTTTACTTTTATAATGCGCAAATAAGCTCATACGTAATTCAAAGGGACTCCCCTCCGTGGTTGTGTCAACTACCAATAACCACAAGAACAACCTCCGAATATTACATAATATCATACTTCACATAATCAAATACACAAATAACCACATTACTTAAAGTAGTTTCCGACAAGGCCATGATTATCATAGTACGTAAATTAACACCGACAAGTCCACATCATTTGCAAGTAAAGCACATAACACCGCCACCATAAGTGGACCATACCAATAACAACGTAATTGAAGTCTAATAAACATAAAATAAAGGAAATAGGGCAGCGTACCACCACTCCATCCTCAATACCTCAATCCAATGCCAAATTACCCGATTCGATATCATAAGGCTCTTACCCATGGTGATAACAAACAAATAAATATAATTATAACAATATTAATGAAACAAGGTAAATTTACAACATATTAATCAATCTAATGCAACATAGATATCAATTTACTAAAATTATTATATAAATCAATATCCATATAAAACTACATTATAATTCATCAACATTAGATCAATATCAAGGAATCTATAACTTAGTCAAAAACTAGGGTTCATCTAATTCATTGGTTCAAGGGTTAATTTAGTTGAAACTATCTAATTAATAAAATTTCAATCCATAATCAATGTTTCAAAACAATTTTTGCAACAACACATAAATATATCATGAAATTGTACAATTCAACTTTGAAAACCTTAAAAAACATCGCTGAAAGTTGGGCTCCTTGATGAAGAGAGTTTCAAGGATCAATAACCATACTCAATAAATATAATTCTTCAATTTGATGAAGAATCTCCACCAAAGTCTTCAATCCAAGTCCTTCCTTGAGTTTTGGATTAAACATGGTTCTAGGGAATTTCTAAGGGAATTTGGGTTTTGATTTTGAAGAATGAAATCTTCGAAGTGTTTTAGTATTATAAACACATTTAAAATTCCCAAAATACCCCTAAGGAACCGCGAATACTCTTAATTTTACGTGGGGTGAATTTACAAGTTCATCTCTCACTCAATGCTTTTTCCTTAAGTTTAGTGTGTGTCTGATAAGGCCTTTTCGTAGTAGTTTTAATGTATTATTATATTTGTTTGCAGGAAAACTGTCAAGAAGGAAAACATATAAGTATTGTGCTGGAATTGTTGAAGTGATGACCTACGGAGACATCGACGGTCAATCGACCCCTCAATGGTCTGTAGGTTGCAACTGTCGTCAAAAGAAAAATGTTGTTGAAGGAAGATCGGGGAATTCTTACCAAGTGTGGGTCTATGGAAGCAATCGACGAACCGTCATATCCAAGATGAACCGCCTGCACATCCGTCATTGCTAACATAGATAAGCCCCAGTACCCGTCTTGAAAAGATTCTAAGTGTCGAGAAATAGAAGCCATCGACGGACTATAGTGAACTAAACGGGCCATATTCCTGGTCTGTCGACGGTAACAGTGAGTTGGAGAAGAAATCACTTGAAAAAGATTCTGAGTTTGGAACAATGAGAGGCCTCGATGGTCATTCGTGGCCTCGACGATCCATCAGTCCGGTCGTCGACTCAGACGCGTTTTTGGAAAGATTTTCTTTAAATAGATTTGTTTTTTATGTTAGGACTTATTTATTATAAATACTGGTACAACCTCGTTTTTGAGGTTTGACTCTTGGTTATTTTTCTGATTTGTAATATTGTTTGCTGAATATTGGGTATTGGAAAATACTTCATTTTTCTTAAATTGTTTATTGCATTATTTTCTTGAATTTAAGTGATTTTCTGGATTTTCTTCAAATCTCATCAAAGTAAGTACATGAGTTCTTGTCTAATCAATATGAATTGTGTAATTATGAACATGGGTAACTGAATCCATAACTAGGGTTGTGGGAACCATGGTTAAATAACAAGGTAACAACTATCTAAAATAACAAATCTAGAATAGTGTCTTGCATGAATTGATAATTTTTTCGTTTAGAAGTCTTTTTAACGAGTGCACGTGTTAGAACTCTCCATGTTGCTACTTGTCAGACCAAGGAGGTAGATAATAAGAAAAAGAATTATCAACGTAGATTTAGTAAACAATATCTAATAGGGTAGTGTCGATTGGTGCGAAGTAACATCTAAGGCATACATCGATTATGATGCTTAATATGAGGTAAAAGTAAGGTTTAGAGGAGCACACACAAGTAGCCGGACCATGGTGCGGAGTGAAATTCCCTAGTTGCCGGACCAAGGAATTAGGGATACATAACTTACCATTTTGCATGCAAGATTATAGCTAGAATTACCGCGTTATGAACATGTGGGGAACACTTATGCCCTAGTTACTCTCATCAATTGATAAATCTCAAACATTCATACTTTCTACTTGTTTACTTAGAAATATTTAATTCCTTTTGTTATTTAAAACCCCCCTTTTATTACCTGTTCTCGTAAAGGACTTAATTAAATAGAAGTAATTGTAGGTTAAAATTAAGTCTAAACATTTTCCTCGTGGAATAAACCCCAAACTTATAATTGGGTTCTTTACTTGATACGACCGATTATACTTCTTTTTGAGAAGTAAATTTGAGTGTATCAACAGTGCCCATTGACAGTTGGCAGTCAACGGACTGGTTGTCCACTAACAGACCGTCTTGTACTTCCGTTGATTCATTTAGAGACTCAAAATTGGTATATTCTATCCAAAGACTAAGTCCGAATCAATGACACCCTACCAACGGGGCGTCGAATGATCCACTGGGCGTCCATTACCTCCGCGATTTTTGCTGTCTTAGACAGTCTTGGGCACCAACTTGGGTCCTTCCTCAAAGACCCTTGGATGTTCCTTGGGGGTGTTTGCCTGGAAGTTTCGAACCCAAACATGACAATATAATATTTTAGGACCTCTCACATGAATTTCACCCAAACCAAACACGTAAAACTCGACGAAACATGCTTACACACACAAGGTCATTTCAAGGCAACACATTCGAACATCATGGACGTTTTTGGACGTTTCACCTCCAAATTTCACGAAACTAGACACACTGAATCTATATACAATAATAACATAGTAAAGGACCTTATAACCTAATTAGTAACATATAAACACATAGAACCATATATGAGGTACATAGATGACTTGGTCATTGAACGTCTTAGTCGTCCCTTGACGTCTGACTTCCAATAAACCTAATATCTTAGACCCTGCCTCAATGCCATATAATAGACCAATTTAGGACATTAGACCATCATGAAAAAGATTTAAGTCTCTAGTTCACCGAATTCATTTGTGAGGTCTTACAACATATATACAGAAAGAACCCACCCTATATTTCCCTTCAACGTCCACTTGTGCAAAGTTTATGTAAAGTCTCATACCCTAACCTAAACTAAGTAAAACACCTCTTATTTATTCCTAGTTAGTGTTAATTTTATTAATTTTATTCATTCATTTTAACATTCGGTAAAATTTACCATAACCGACATAGACCATGTGAGCTACATGGAATCCGGCTTAATCCCCTCACACCGAATTGAGGGTGTCCAGCTTGCCAAGGTAAGACATATACATTCATATAGCATTTGGGTGGATCCACTACCTAAGGTTCCTATTGGGCCACATAGTTCAGAAACTAGGAACTTGTTACTAGAAATTCTCTTTATTCTAACTAGCATTGTAGTTTCAACCTCATGAGAGAACATAGTGTGAAACTCCCTTCCTTTGGGAAGGAACACCTGTCAGTGAAAACTTCGCTCGGTGCTAAGCTAAATTCACTTTTAGAAGTATTCCTTAACATTAATTCATAACATACGCCTTAGGAGTTTAACCACCCATATAAAATGTTCATAGCTGATAGGTTTTAGGATGAGAAATCTCTTTCATCACAAACCCATCATCATGTGAGAACATTACATCATACCATAGTCATAAGATTTATATTTGAGAACATTACATCATAGCCCTTTAATCATAGCATGATCATACATTCATAACTTCATCATTCATACTTGAATTAATAAACATTACCAAAGCCAAACCAATAATACTACAACACAATGTTCATAACCTTGAAGATCTTACCAATGCCCTTCAAGAAACATTTCAATAATTTATCACAAATCCATGATTTTTACCCATTAAATCAGTTATCGTCTTCATAAAATAGTCAATTATGCAATAAAATACACAATTACATCACATCTAGTCATTAATCAACATAATTCAAAAATTATGGTTAGGAGATGAGGGACATTCATGGATCTTTAAAGAATTAGGTCAATAACCTAAGGTAACACAGAAATTAATTCATAATAATTCATAATCCATCATTATTAATCAAATCTAGGCCGGATAAGTCATGTTTATAGGTGACCTACGAAATTGAGTGAAATCTAAAAATTCGGAAGAACATTGAAATTTTCAATTTTAAGGAACCTCTTGAGGAAAGGACTCCCAAGAATGAAGAGTTCCCATACCTTATCAATACTTAATGATTTATGTAGAAACATCTTGTTCTTGAACCCAACTTGAAGCTTTGATCTTCTTCTTCAATAGAGGTTTTGAGTAGATAGAGAATTTTAAAAAGCAGTGAGAGCAATTGAGTTTTCAATGTAGGGATTTTTGTGGTGGGAATTGGTGTAAAATTGTTTAAATTCAACATATACCCCTAAAATACCCAAAACACCCCTCACTTGGCTGGGACTTTCAATTATGTAAAACTTGACTTTTATTTTCGGAGTTTTCGTCGTGGAATAAATCCGCGTCACGGAGGTGTTCCCTCAAATTTCTGGAAATAAATTTTGGGATATAAGATTCTACGACAACGTCCGCGACACGGACCAACATTTGGTCATTCGATAAGACGGTCCACGACATGGACATGCTCCTTCCATGATATAGACAAGCTGCCTCGGCAGCTTGTTGGCCGAATGTTTGGGTCCTCCTCAAGAACCCATAGGGTGGTCCTTGGGAGGTATCCCCTAGACATTTTCATCCTAAAAACATTTTTTTATCTATTTAAAGTATTTTACAAGTTTTACCCTCCATAGGACACTCCCAAGCCTTCACAAGACGTAAGAACACCTGCAGGTTTAATTTCACTAGGTTCCGTTCGTTTCTTGATGTTTAGGCTCTAATACTTCCAAATATCAATTTAAATAAATTATTTAAGGTATGTAAAAACCTTTTTAATAAGTATTCATAAGTTAAATATCTATCCTTTTTAATAATTATAATTCAATAACAAAGGAGGAAACATTCACTCCATTCCCAAACACAACAATGCATCATTATGTGGTAGAAACTATATCAACTACCAATTATGCACACATTTAATCATTTGACATTACGAATGGAGGAATTTACTTCTCGTTATCATATATCTCAAAATTTTTAACAAGGAGTCTATACATCACTTCACACTTGAGCAATTTCATAATAAAGAATTATCACATAAGGTCAATTATGTAAGACCCTGGAAATGACTTAGGTGAACTAGACCCTAACATGTTGTTATTGATAGTATAAAGTCCTAAATAGTTATAATATATGGTATAGATTCAGTAGCTAGGTGCATTGGAAGTCAAACGTCAAGGTACGACAAAAACATTCGACGACTAAGTCACCTATGTGCCTCATATATGGTTCTATGTGTTTATGTTTGACTCGTGAAGTTTAATGTACTTAAATGAGTTCTTATGTCATATTAAGGAAGCGTGTCAATCTTTGTGGAGTTTGGAGGTCAAACGTCCAATAGCGTACATGACGTTTGAAAGATGTTCCTTCAAATGACCTTGTGTTTCTAGGCGTATTTCGTTGAGTTTTATGTGTTCGTTTTGAAAAAAAATTATGAGAGGGGTAAAAAACTCATAGACTACCTTATTTGGTTCAGAAACGTCTGGGAAAGTATCCTCAGGGACCATCCAAGGTTCCTTGAGGAAGGACTCAAATTGATGGCCAACACTGCCAAAGGCAACATCACCTACGGAACTCAATCAACGGCCAGTGTCCTGGTCGACGGTTCGTGGGTTATAGGCATGGGTAGGTACTTATTCTGGGTGGATAATATACATGTTCTAAGTCTCTTAACCCATCTACGATGGACAGGTTGGCATGTAAGAGGACCTACGTCCCGTTTATGGGCACTTCATCGATGGAAAGTCCTTCTCCCTAGACCACGGACCAAAGAACGGTTCGTAGCTCAAAGAACGGGGTTTTGTTGGTGTCGTAGGATGAGAATCTGATTGGGGAAGGATGAGGATCCACATACAAGCTCTAACCCAATTGACGGAGGGAAGCACAGTCTGTTTGTGGACTGACGCCCCTCGATGAGCAGTCGTATGTGGAATGTCTCCATGCGAGCAATCACTGCCAAACTAGGTCTGAATATGTTAATTCATCCCACTTCTAAAAATACACTTTGGCGGTTCTTTAAGGGTCTTTTGGGTATTGTAAATGAGTATATAAGTTGTTAACACGTTGAAACTTCATTCTACAAAATCAAATTCCTAAATCCCTTAGAATTCTCCCAAAGAATCCATTGAAGCCCAAAATCAAGGAAGAGCTTGGTGTGATGTTTGTAGTGGAAATTCTTCATCAAAGTGAAAGAATTAGATTCATCAAGGTATGGATATTGATCCTTTAAACTCACTTCATAAAAGAGCCCTGATTCTCAAGATGTTTTCTAAAGTTATCAGAGTTGAATTGTCCAATTTCATGATTGAACCATGGGTTCTTGCATTAATGATTTTGAAACATTGAATAATGATTTAATTGATTTTGTATTGTATATTTTAACCTAAATTACCTATGAACCCATGAAGTGGATGAAACCTAGATTTTTGGCTAAGTTATCGTTTACTTGATATTAACCTAATGTTGTTGAATTCCAGTGTAGATTTCTATGGTCTTTCTAATAATATAAGAATGGTGTAAAATTTATATCTAGGTTATCCTATATGGATTAATATCTATTGAATTTACCTAGTTTCATTGATTTTTATAGTTTCTACATTGAATTATTGTTCCTGACCATTGGTAAGGGCCTTATGGTGTTGAATTGGATGACTTAGCATGGAATTAAGGTGTTGAGGATGAGATGGTGGTATCCTTCCCTATTCCCTTTATTTTGATGTTATTTATAATTTAATTATGTTTTTATTGGTATGGTCCACTTATGGTGGCGGTTTTATGTGAATAGGTGTGGCCTTGTCGACGTCACTTTATGCAACAAGATATTTGAAGTAAGTACATGAATTCTTATTTAATATATTTGAATATTGTGCTTATGGCTATGAGTAACTAAACTCCATAACTAGGGTTGTGGGAACCATAGGCAAATAATGAGATAAACCCTAATTAAAAGAACAATTCTAGAATAGTGTCTTGCATGTATTAATAATTCTTTCGTTTAGAAGTCTTTTTAACGGATGGCCAATGTTAGAACTCACCTTAGTGCTACTTGCCGGACCAAGAAGGTAGACAATAGGAAAAGAATTATTAACATAGATTTAGTGTATACTATCTAATAGGCTAATATTAATTGGTATGAGGTAATAACTTAGTCAAATATCGAATACGATGCTTAATATGAGGTAAGGATAAGGGTTCGGAAAGCAACGCACGTAGCCGGACCAAGGTGCGGAGTGAGATTTTCTAGATGCCGGACCAAGGATTTAGAAATACATAACTTATCACTTTGCATGCAAGATACTAGGAAAGAATTGTTATAGTTAGAGTTATCAAGTTATGAACCTGTGGGGAACACGTAAACCCTAGTTACTTTGATCAATTGATTAAAACCCAACAGTAAAAGCTGTCAAGTGTCTCTTTCAAGTTCGTTATTTCTTTTCACTTCTTTAGAGATAGAAACCCCCCATTTATGTTTTTAGTTTCCAAGGAAGTTATTGACCAAACAATAGTAATAATAGGTTGAAGTTAAGTCTAGACTATTTTCCTCATGAGAACGATCCCAACCTCACTATTTGGGTTATTTACTTGACACGATCGCTTTACTTCTTATTCGAGAAGTAAGTTTGAGCGTATCAAATTTTAGCGCCGTTGCCGGGGATTTTAGCTTTTAGATTAACTTGAACTTATTACTATAGTTTAGTTTATATTTTATTGATTTTACTTTGTTTTATTGTTTTTGATTTCTTTTCAGAACTATCCTCCTTGTATGCCAAATACACGGAGAGGAAGTGAACCATTGTTTCCCTACGATCGTGAGTTAGAGCGTACACTGCACAATATGAATTGAAACTTCGGAATAAATGATGAGGATCCGAACCAGAACATCCCAGCTCCGGTTGATGTTCATGGTCAGGTGTTACGCAATGCTCCGGGTGAACATTAACAGAGGGGACAGAATCCTGTTCCACGGCCCCAAGCATACTACAGAGGGTATGATAACATGGCAGACTCGGATGGGCCACTTGTCTTGCCCCCTCTACCCACAGGCCACACTTTTGTGGTTACTAGTAGCCTTATGCAAATGCTCACTGCCAGAGGTTTGTTTTCAGGGCTACCTTCTGAGGATCCACATGCCCACATAGCCAAGGTAAGGGCAGTGTGTAAAAGTTGTGTGGGGAGGCCTGATTTGGATCTAGATGTAATAGGTCTCAGAGTGTTTTCTCTCTCACTGACGGGAGAGGCTACTATGTGGTTCACTGAGCTCCCATACAACTCCATCTTTACTTGGAACCAACTAAGGGATGTCTTCTTAGCACGCTACTATCCGGTCTCCAAGAAATTAAACCACAAAGACAGGGTGAACAACTTTGTGGCACTACCAGGAGAGTCAGTTAGTAGTTCTTTGGATAGATTCACCTCATTCGTGAGAAGTGTTCCAAATCACCGTATAGATGATGAGTCACTGAAGGAATACTTCTATCGGGGACAGGATGATAACAATAAAGCGGTGTTGGACACTATAGCAGGTGGATCTTATGGAGAATGCCCTTATGATGAGATTGCAGAAAAACTAGAGAAAATCTCCCGAAATAACAAAGCTTGGAGTACTAGGAAGTCCGATACAGGGAGAAACACCTTCGCAGTGCAGTCCACTCACAACCCAGCCACAGATGAGATTCGGGAAGAAATGGCTCAGATGAGAACTGAGCTTGGGTTGGTACTAAAACATGTCACAGGGGGTGCAGAAAAGATAAATGCAGTCAACTACTTGGATAAACCATCACCTCCTAATGATGAGTGCTATCATGCGGAGGACACTTATGCAGTAAATGAACAGATGGGGGATTTCCGACCAAGCGCCCAAGGCTCAAATCAGGATAATTGGCGCCAAGATCAAGGGAACCAAGGTCGGAACTATGGTAACTACAACCGTGAGGGTCATTATGTTCTTGATGGAAACCACAACCGCGACAAAAACTTTAACAGGAGTAACTATACTAATAGAAATGACAGGAATGGGCCCTATGTCCCTCCTCAAAATCGTGAAGTTACTCCTAGGTATAGTGGAGATAGTATGGCGCGAGTTGAGGATATGTTGCACAAAATGATGAGGAGGTTCGACACTACTGATGAACACATTAAAGAGTTGAGGTGTGATTTAGCTAGTATTGGGAAAAAAGTTGATACACATGCAATTTCGATTAAACAGATTGAATTGCAAGTGGCCCAATTATCTGCGACAGTGAACACACGGCAACCGGGCACTCTTCCTAGCAAAACTGTCCAAAATCCAAAGAATGATGCGCACAGTATGGAAATCACTACTCGGGGTGGTAGGCAAACCATTTACCCACCGATGCCATCTACTAAGGAAAATGTGAGAAAGGATAATGATAATGTGGTAAAGGGTAGTGGTGAAGCAGAGGGAAGTAATGGAAAAGATGCAGAAGTACCTATCAAGGTAATTCCCATGCCTAGGCCACCACCACCCTTCCCTCAGAGATTAGTGAAAATGACCGAGGATGGTAAATACCGGCGCTTCATAACATTGTTGAAGCAGCTCTCTATCAATGTCCCTTAGGTAGAATCTCTAGAACAAATGCCCGGTTATGCCAAATTCATGAAAGATCTGGTCACCAAGAAAAGATCGGTCACTTTTGAGGATGATGATAGATTGCAGCATTGTAGTGCTATTTCTACAAGATCCTTAGTACAAAAGAAAGAAGATCCGGGTGCGTTCACTATCCCTTGTACAGTTGGGTCATTAGATTTTGCGAAAGCATTATGTGATCTGGGGGCAAGCATAAATCTCATGCCCCTCTCAATTTACAAGAAGTTGGGTTTGGGGGATCCAAAACCAACTGTGATGCGGCTACTGATGGCCGATCGGACAGTGAAAAGGCCCATAGGGATAATCCATGATGTGATAGTAAAAGTGGAGTCATTGATCTTTCCATCTGATTTTGTTATTCTTGATTGTGAGGTCGATTTTGAAATGCCTATTATTCTTGGGAGGCCATTCCTTGCTACAGGTAGAGCCTTAGTTGATATGGAGAAGGGACAGATGACATTTTGGTTGAATAATGAAGAAGCGACCTTCAACATTTGTAGGACCATGAGGCAGAGTGGTGATCTCCAATCGGTATCTGCCATATCCCACAAAGAAAAGATGAAGAAGGAGACTGAACAGAAAAATGCAAATCAAGAGTTTATGGTTGGGGATTTGGTGCTTGTAGACTGTTCTGATGTGCCTTGCCTTCCGGTCAAGCTCAAGTCCAAATGGACTGGCCCTTACTTGATCACCCAAGTATTCCGTCATGGGGCAGTTGAGTTAAAAGCCAAGGAGGGAGTGCGGTTTAAGAGGAATAGAGATAGAATAAAACTCTATTTTGGGCATAAAGCATCGGGGAATGAAGTGATAGAGGCATACCATCTTGATGAAGTCTGAGTAATCAAGTGTCCCACGTCGTGCCGGACATTAAATCAGGCGCTTTTTGGGAGGCAACCTAACATTTATCGTCTTTTTAGTTATGGTAGCATTTTTCTACTAATGGGTTTTAAATTTGCAGGCACATCCATCGGAAATTCTGCAGAAAATTACTCTGCAGCAGTCACTAACGGACACATCGACGGTCCGTTGCGCCTGCGACGAACCGTCGTATGCATCCGTCGTACCAGGTACATTTTTCTGTCATTATGAAATTAGGGCACACACGACGGAACCAACGACGGGTCGTCACAACTGTGATGGACCGTCATCGGGGAACCGTCGCGTGATTAATAAGGTACACCCGACCCGACCCGGCTGGACCCTTTTCCTAAATCAGACCGTTTAAACTCCGTACCCCTTCATATTTCACCCCATTACTTCATTATTTCTCCCATTTCTCTCTCTTTTCAACTTCCAATTCCCTCCCTCCGATCATTGCCCCCCTCAAAATTCTCCCAAGCCCTAAAGTGTTTATCTACTAGTGAAAACCGCTGCTGGGGGTGTCTAACTTGCCACCGCGTACTTGTGCATTTGTTTTTCTCCATTTCTAAGGTATGTGTCTCTAATTTAGACTCATTTATCTTGCATTTGTGTTTACTAGTTAGTATTAAGCTTAGTTCCTCATTGTATTTTGTTTACTTTAGATGACTCTGCCTAACCTAGGTTACAAATGTTCGAAATTGCCATGTTTAGAACCTTAGACATAGGTGCTTTTGCATTGCTAGTTTCCTAGGTAGTTGGGTTAGACACATGTAGGTCCAAAACACTACAAGGTTGATGTGGGTTCATCGGGGTTGCTTAGGGTACCTTTAGTTCTATCACTGTCATTCAGAACGAGACCCCGATGACGGACCGTTGTAGCCATGACGGACCATCGTAGGGTCCGTTGCACAAGCCCTAGCACCCCTGTCCTACAGGACACATGTGACGGATCGTCGTCCTTGTGACGGTCCGTCCTACACAACCGTCATGCTAGACAGAGACCCTATTTCTAAGGGTCTCTCATTTTTTTCCCAAGTGTTCCCCAACGGACACATGTGACGGACCGTTGTCTTCATAATGGTCTGTCCTGCACAACCGTTCTGGTTGTCAAAGACCCTGTATCTAAGGGTCTCTCATTTTTTTCCAAGTGTCCTTCAACAGACACATGTGACGGACCATCGTACCCACGACGGTCCGTCCTACATGACCGTCATACGGGTCAGAGACCCCTCTCCTAAGGGTCTCTATAGTTTTTTTTCAAGTGTCCTACGACGGACATCTACAATGGACCGTCGTAACTGCGACAGTCCGTCCTGCACACACCGTCATGCTAGTCAGAGACTCTCCTTCAGGTTTCTATATTTATACAAAGTCCAAGTACAACACGACGGACCTCACGACGGTCTGTCATAGTCACAATGAGCCGTCACCAGGTCCGTCGTGTGTCACTGTTTCTACAGCAATTACATATTATTTTCACTGTTTTATTTCGTATGGCTTCCCTTGTCTTGTTTGCCACTACTCGTACTAATAGTGATCCTTTACAGGTACTATCTACTATGGCATCCAAGCAAGACCGAACCTACGTACACGGGCGATCAAAGTCTGTTGCCCCGTCTGCACGCTTGATCATCGGCTCTGATGATGAGCGGGACCTTGAGTATGTGCCCCCAGGCACTTCCAAAACTTTCTGTGCTGCACGTACTCCCAGAGCTACACCCAAGATGGTGGCGTCCGGCGTAGTCAATGCCTCCCAGTCTGATGAGGAGCGCACACTGACGGCACACCCTCTAGGTCAGCCACAAATGAGGAAGGAGCGTCTGGCTTTTTTGGAGTATCATGGTCTGAGGAAGCTTCTGGCTCTGCTGAGGTTCCCACACCCGCCAGTGCTGCAGCGTCAGCCTCGTCTGATGAGGCAGACAGTTCAGACTCTACATACAGTGCACCAGCTCAGGTCCCCACCCTAGCCTCTTACCAGCCAAACTGGTGGTGTGTCGACGGCCAGTTTCAAGTTTACTCCGACGCCCAGTTCCTGACTGATAAAGGAGTAATGACTCGAACACTCACCTTGGAGCGGCGGGTACTTACAGGGAGTCTCCCAACGATGCCGGAGATCAACAACCTCTTCACTAGGCATCGCTTAGAGTGGACTGCACGTCCGTTGGGATGATACAGCGAGGAAATGGTCCGAGACTTCTACACATCCTACGTAGCGACTCTCCAATCACAGATCGATAGGTGGGCTGCTCCCGCTAAATAGGCCCCACTGTAGCAGGTTCGAGTCCGGGGCGTGCAGGTTGACATTTCCCTGCCAGCCATCCGCCGGTTTCTATACGGCGAGAGTGCAGATGCTACTCGGACCCCATCACTGCCGAGTTTGACTACCGCTGGCAGATAGTAAAGGATGGACAGTTCTTGCGTGAGCCAGCACTGAGAGAGACCACCAAGATGTGGGTGCCGATTGGGTCACTAAGCCGAATGGGGCCATCAAGAAGGCCAACCTCACGTTCATAGCAAAGTTCTTGTGGCTGCTTGTCCGTCACTACCTTTTCCCCACAGCTGCTGATAACTTCGTGACCTGGGATCGAGCACTATTGATGGCGGCGATGATAGCCGGATTCGAGGTGGACTTCACATGGCTTCTCTAGGCAGTCATGCACGAGAGGGCATTCAAGGTCACTACTACCTACCCCTTCCCGTGTATGATCTTTGCCCTTTGCAGGTCCGCAGGTGTGCCCATATGGCACGTAGATCAGCTTAAGACCCCGCAGGGCACTGTAGACGTCGGCCTCATCAGAGACGAGGACAATGAGTTGTCTCCACACAGAGGGCCCTATCCAGAGCTGCCCCCACTTGCAGATGATCTTGCGGATACGGTAGCCCAGGCCCGCACAGCTACACAGGCGTCCACTGACACTACCCCGGTCGAGTCTATCCCGTGTAGTAGCACAGCCCCGAGCTCCTCTCGCACAGCCCCTCTACCGGAACTGGTCCCGATTGCTAGGGTCCAAAAACTAGAGGCACAAATGGCCACTCTTCTGCATCATATCCAGCCGTGGATGCAGAAGTCGATCACTGAGTCTGAAGAGCGTCTAGAGAGGAAATGCAGCAGTTTACAGAGCGGAAGATTGTTGAGGTTAACCAGCGCCTCGACGCCTTTGAGTTGAGAGTGTTAGCCCGACCATCCCCTTTGGTGGATGTGTCGACTCTTCAGGATGCAGTCGACAGTCTTCGTGCAGACATCGACACGATCCTAGAGGCGAGGGGGGCGGAGTCTGTCGAGCCTGCTGAGGAAACTGTATTGGCGGCTCTGTTTGCTACTTCAGAAATTCCACCACCTCCCCCTCGAGAGAGTGCCA
Organism: Solanum chilense; assembly: GCA_032847665.1. Classification (NCBI taxonomy): domain Eukaryota; kingdom Viridiplantae; phylum Streptophyta; class Magnoliopsida; order Solanales; family Solanaceae; genus Solanum; species Solanum chilense. Next base: position 50,586,052 of record CM064963.1, on the reverse strand, counting down.
AGAGGCGTAGGGGTCGAGCAGAGGATAAGGCGCGAGCAAGGAAGAAGGAGCGCCGAGAGATGGAGGCTACTAGGAGAGCCTCTCTTGCTGAGGATGAGGCACACCAGATCAGAGCATCACAGTTAGCAGCTGGGGCGTCTAGCTCCCGCACTGCAGAGATAGCAGGAGGCACCACTGATGGTGCAGTTGTTGCTGAGGACACCACAGAGGGTGTCCAGATTGCAGAGGACGTAGGTTCCGAGGAACCGGACCCACCAGCTTGCTGATCGACGGTGCTTTGCGCCACAGGTTTGCTTCACCTACCACTCTAATATTTAGATATTTTTTTATGCATTGGGGACAATTGCATGCTTTTTTGTTGGGGGTGGGGTAAATGGAAAGTGAGTGTAAGGGTGAAGTCTGAGTAGCCCAACTAACTATCCTCTTTTGGGGTTTTCTTGCCTGTGTTCTTTTTCCCCAAAAGATTGATTACTTTTTCTGTTGAACCGGCATTTTTATATCTTTTGTACATAGTTTAACTCTGAAGCATGATGGCTAAAATGATATCCTGATAAAAAAGGAAAACGTTGCATGACTAGGCATAGTAACTGATAATTGTGTGGCTCTAAGCATGAAATAGAGTTACACCATTGCATTACCCTAAGTCTTCAATTCGAACTAGGTGTCTAATAATCTGGTATAGTGATGAGATGTCAAGTGAGTGTGAGGAAATTTGATTAGTCCACTATTGGTACTGAGCTACAACTTGCCTGGTTAGTCCTGCTAAAAGTAAGTTGTAACAGACAATTAGGAAAGGATCATAGGCCCTTATTCAACATAGCCCATTTCTAGCCTAAATAAAAGAAACAAAATGAAAGTTATCCTTCTTTGATCCAAATAATCTGAGCTTAAAATTAGACCTTTCTTTTTCACCCCAACTGATCTTTTCTGGGAACAATATGTTGGCCCTGGTCCCTCCTTGGACATGTGCACCTCAGTTTATGCTAAAAGCATAAGTTGAGGGTGGCTAATGCATAAACAACCTTCGTTATGGCCCTGACCCAACTTTGGGTATTGTGTACCTTGACTCATGGCAAAGCCATGAGTTGAGGGTGGCTACTATGAGAAATGCTCTGGAAAGTGGGGTTGAAAGAACAAAGAGAGAGAAAGAACAAAGGTAAAGTGACTCAAGAATTAGATGAAAAGAAAAGTAAAGAAAAAGAAAAATACACAAGAAATACAAGCAAGAAAAGAAGAGATTCACTTACACAAATGAAGAAAGAAGAGAAAATAGCAAGGTGAAAGAATATGAGAAACTGGGCGAGATAAAATGAGAGACTGTGGAAGGTTTAGCCGATATGTCAAGGAGGGCAAAAAGTCACTAAAGCATACCAAAATATACCTTACCTGACCTCGAGCCTATGTTACAAGATTAGAAAATCCTAACGTGATCCTAAGGGTTTTATAGCGAACTTAAGGTAGTGAAAATAAGGGCAAGCTTATGGCAAAAGGTATGAATGAGTGTGACTTTGTTCTGAGAGTGAGAGTTGAAAAGTAATCCTTATACTAAAACTGAAATCATTGTGTGAAATGGAGGATTTTGTTTTAAAGTGAAGACACTAGTTGCAATACCAGAATTGTTAGCACCCCGACGACAAAATGAAGAGGATAGGTATTAGTGCGTGGTGAGTCTGTGTCATGTTCTGATCCCACAAATTCAAGCCTAAAAAGTGAAAGCATGCATAGATTTGATGAGATTAATCGGGATTGATAGCCAAATGTTTGCAAAGGATAAAACATGGATACTATTGTACTGTAACGACCTGTTGAGTCATTTTGAGCAGCAGATTTTATTTCTGGAAAAACTGGCGGAGACGACGGATACCACGACGGACCGTCATGGGCACGACGGACCGTCGAGGGTGTCTCGTCCCAGAACACTTAGAATTCTGAAAATTGTGTACTAAAATCGACTCTCTGTAATTTGTGACGGACCTGCAGGACGGACCGTCACAGCTACGATGAACCGTCGTGAGATTCCGTTGCAAAACACTTCAACTCTTGAGAAATTGGTACGGGGAACGAGTTTCTGAACGTCATGACGGAAGTGCAGGACGGACCGTCACAGGCGTGACGGACCGTCACAGGCGTGACGGACCGTCACAGTCTACTTAGTGAAAAATGGAGTTCTAAGATGCTGCGACGACCTGCGTGACGGACCGTCGCAGGCACGACGGGCCGTCACAGGTTGCGTAATCCCAGATGGAGTCGGATTTCTTGTTAAGTTTTAAGGGACGATTTGGACTATTCTTTCCTTAATTATAAAGTAGAGGGTTAATATTAATAAGTCTAATTACTTGGGGGTTAAAAGAGGTAACCTTAAGTTAATTAGTGGGGTATTATTGCCATCTTTTATTCTTAATTATATACTAATTAGGGTAAAAGGAAGAGGGTTGGGAATAAGAAAAAGAGAAATAACAGAAAGAGAGAGGGAAATCGATCGAGAGGGAGGAATATCAAAGCTTGGGAAATTGCTTGTTGATTCCGATTCTTCGGTGGAGGTAGGTTATGGTTTTTACGATATTCGTAGTGAACTCTTAATAGTGAATGATATGTATTGATTGTATTGTAAACCCTGCTATATGCTTAATTGTATGCTTGCATGAATATGATTATGTGATTTTGATAAAACAAGCATGATGAAAACTATTGAATCCCAAATTTTGAAAGAAACTTTAATCTACGTTATTAATGATGATGCCTTGATGTAAAAAGAAGGCTTGATGAA
>CM064963.1:50411807-50583185 GCA_032847665.1 Solanum chilense | reverse complement strand
ATAATTCTTTCGTTTAGAAGTCTTTTTAACGGATGGACAACGTTAGAACTCGCTTTAATGCTACTTGGCGGACCAAGGAGGTAGACAATAGGAAAAGAATTATTAACATAGATTTAGTGTATACTATCTAATAGGCTAGTACTGATTGGTACGAGGTAATAACTTAGTCAAGTATCGAATATGATGCTTAATATGAAGTAAGGATGAGGGTTAGGAAAGCAACACACGTAGCCGGACCAAGGTGCGGAGTGAGATTTTCTAGATGCCGGACCAAGGATTTAGAAATACATAACTTATCACTTTGCTTGCAAGATACAAGGAATGAATTGTTATAGTTAGAGTTATCAAGTTATGAACCTGTGGGGAACATGTAAACCCTAGTTACTTTGATTAATTGATTAAAACCCAACATTAAAAGATGTCAAGTGTCTCTTTCAAGTTTGTTATTTCTTTTCACTTATTTTGAGATCGAAACCCCCCTTTTATGTTTTTACTTTCCAAGGAAGTCATTGACCAAACAATAGTAATAATAGGTTGAAGTTAAGTCTAGACTATTTTCCTCATGGGAACGATCCCAACCTCACTAGTTGGGTTATTTACTTGACACGACCGGTTTACTTCTTATTCGAGAAGTAAGTTTGAGCGTATCAGACGTTCTCTTCTTGATCTACTTAAATATGTATTTTCATAGACTTTGATGAGGAAATGTCATATTATATATATATATATATATATATATTAATACTGTTAGTGAGAATGAGTCTACCATAGGTAGTCTATAGGATCTCTTAAGTGTGTGTTTAAGGGGTTGTATGGGAGATCGCTTCATAACTCACTTAAGTGAGACTTAGAGTCACTTTGGTAGAAGAATCATACATAGATATGATTGATGTTTTGAAGTGTGTAAGTGACTCATTATTAGAAGAATCATACCTATTGCTTTATATCAAAGAGTTTTTAAAGACATTGTTATGTTTTGTGAAAAGTTTTAATTTCGCACTACTTTTCACTGTGCTTATGTGATGAATGATAGGAAAGGGTTTTGTAGAAGACCTCCGAGAGGTCGAGCACGCCGATAACAATTCGAGATTGTACCCTAACTTCTAGGGTGTGGTCTTGGGATGTGAAAGGCTTGTTATGTGCGCATAGGTTTGTGAAAGTAGTATTAGAAATTGAAAAGTCTCATCAAGTCAGGTCTAGTAGAGTTTTTACCATCGGTGTGAGTCGCAACACATCTATGGGCGAGAGGCCATAGGATGATATAGTTTCACTTATTTTCTTCTCCTATGTCATTTCTTATGGTAAAATTATGAGTACTATTTTCTTATGATTTTCCTTGTGTTTATAGGAAGATTAATACGAGGAGGACACCGGCTAGGAGGGTTGAGGAGAATAAAGTGCAAAAAGAGATTCTGCCTTCAGTTGAGGAAGTTGAGCAAGTTCCTCAAGGTGCTCAAGGTGTCAAGTCCCTATTGCGGGTGGAGGTGATGATCCCTCTGAAATTAAGTAATAGGGATATTAGGGAGGCTTTGTTGCTTTAGCCCGAGTTGTAGCTACTCAAGTGAATTTGAGTATGGTACCTAGGGCGAATGTGGCGTAAAGCACTATGACCTCTAGGTTGAGACATTTTGTGAGGATGAATCCTCCTATATTTCTTATCTCTAAGGTGGGAGATGATCCCCAACAGTGTATAGATGAGGGGTAAAAGATAGTGCATGCTATGGGAGTAACATCTAGAGAGGAAACGCAGTTGGCTTCGTATCAACTGAAATATGTGGATCAAGTGTGGTAGACACAAGAAAGACAAAAGGCCGGAGGAGTTGGGTCCTATTTAGTGGGAAGAATTTAAGGAAGTTTTTCTTGGTAAGTACTTTCCCCGTGAGATGAGGGAAGTTAAGGTAGAGGAGTTTATCTATCTCAAGCAAGGTAATATGAGTGTTGAGGAATACTCTTTGAAGTTCTCTAAGTGTCCAAATATGCTCCCTCTCTTGTGGCTAATCCAAGGGATGAAATGAGTCGTTTCGTGACGGGTGTAGCCAACTTAGTAAGGGAAGAATATCGTACGGTGATGTTACAAGATTATATGACCGTAGCTAGACTCATGGTGTATGTAATAGTAATTGAAGAGTCTAAACTTAGGAGGATGGCTAGAAACTTAAAAAAGGGTGGTTCTAGTGATCATTAGCAAACTAGGGTTAAGAAGAGGGCTCAAACTCAAGAAGAGCCTAGAAGTGCTACGGGGAAATTTGAGAAAGGAGGTGGTTCTCAAAATAAAAAGCCTACATGTGTCACTTGTGGGAAGAGACACTATGGGAATTGTCTAGCCGGTATTAGTGGTTGATATGGTTGTGGTAAGGATGTTCATAATGTGAGAGATTGTCGTACCATTTCGACTAGAGGAAGGGAGAGTAAGCTAGATTCTCCTAGTGGCGCAAAAGAAGATGCTCCAATAAATAGGCGTTTCTATGCACTCCAGGCAAGAGGATCAAAGACGAATGAGAATGATAGTGATGATGATTTTGGTATCTTTATCTTGTTGTAATATGAGTTCCTTCTAAGTGGGGGAGTGTGATTAGTAAATGGGATAGAATGATATAAAAGCATGTTGCATGTGCATGATGTTTAGGAGTTTTGTTGAAATTGAGTTTCATTAACCTCTTGCATTGTGTATTTATGAAATCATTATTATGTTGTAAGATGTGTTTATACGATTTTACTTTGAATATTAGCATGTTTATATCATGAATTGCCTAAAAATAGCATTTTGGGAAAAAATTGCCAAAAATCTTTGTAGCATTAAGACTGCTCACTATAAAATTTTGGAGAAATTGACTAATTGATTATTTGGTCTAAAATTGTTGTAATAAGGTTATAACTGATGTATATAAGTATGATATTGAATATAAAATGAATTTTTACTATTTGGAATGAAGCATGGGAGTCTTGTAGCATAATGAGTATACAATGGTTTTCTAGAGTCTTGTTGTGTTGTAAATATATTGGCTATGTGAAATGATATTTTCTTAATGAGTTTTTGTTTTATGGAATTATTATTATCTGCTAGCTAAATATCTATTCTTGGAACTGTTTGGAGAGTGGCTAATGTCATTCGAGGACGAATGTTGTCCAAGTGGGTGAGATTGTAACACCCCAAAAATGACTTAGGTGAACTAGAGACTAAATGTTGTTCTTGATGGTATAAGTTTCAAAATAGTTATAATATATGGTGTATAGTCGGTAGCTAATGTATTAGGTGCATTGGAAGTCAAACGTCAAGGGACGCCAAGACGTTCGACGACTGTCACCTATGTGCCTCATATGTGGTTCTATGTTTTTATGTGTTATTAAAGATTTTTAAAGATCCTTAAATGATTTATTATAGCATATGTAGGTACTGAGTCAAGTTTCATGGAGTTTTGAGATCAAACGTCTATGATGTTTGGAACATATGCCTTTGAATGACCTTGTGTGTCTAGGCGTGTTTCGTTGAGTTTTATGTGTTTGTTTTAGACAAAATTTATGAGATAGGTTCAAAACTCATAGAAGACCGTATTTAAGTTGGAAAAGTTTGTGAAATTATCCTCGAGGACCATCCAAGGGTCCTTGAGGAAGGATCCAAGTTAGTGGCCAAGACTGTCCAAAGAGGCCTCACCTACAAAAGTTAATCAACGGCCAGTGGCCTGGTCGACGATTCGTGGGTGATGGGCGTGAATAGGTTCTTAGACTGGGTGTATAAGATACATGTTCAAAGTCTTTGAACCTATTGACAATGGATAGGATATCCCGTAAATGGACCTACGTCCTGTCGATGGGCAGTTCGTCGATGGAAAGTCCTTGTCCCTACACTACGGAACAAAGAATGGTCTGTAGTTGATAGAACAGGGCATCGTTGGTGTTGTAGGTTTAGATTCATGCTGGGGAAGGACAAGGATCCACATCCATGCTCTTACCCAAATCGACATAAGGCAGCACAGTCCGTTTGTGGGATGACGCCCGCCGATAGGCAGTCATCTGTAGAATGTGTCCCTCCGTGCAGTCACTGCCAAGCTAGGGGTAATTTTGTAAATTCACCCCCACTTATAAAAATAGACTTTGGTGGTTCTTTAAGGGTCTTTTGAGTATTTACATGAGTAAATAAGTGGTTAACACATTGAAGACTTCATTCTTCGAAATCAAATTCCCAAATCCCTTAGAATTCTACCAAAGACTCCATTGAAGTCCAAAATCAAGGAAGATCTTGGTGTGACGTTTTGAGTGGAAATTCTTCATCAAAGTGAAGAATTAGCTTCATCAAGGTATGGATATTTATCCTTGAAACTCTCTTCATCAAGGAGCCCAAATTCTCTTGATGTTTTCAAAAGTTTTCAAAGTTGAATTGTCCAATTTAATGATTCTACCATGGGTTCCTACATTAATGTTTTCAGAACATTGAATATTAATTTAATTGATGTTGTATTTATTATTTTAAACTAAATTACCAACGAACCCAAGAATTGGATGAACCCTAGATTTTTGACTAAGTTATGGGTTACTTGATATTAACCTAATGTAGTGGAATTCTAGTGTAGAGTTCTATGGGCTTTCTAATGATATAAGAATTGTGTCAAATTGATATCTAGGTTATATTATATGGATGAACCTCTATTGAATTGACCAAGTTTCATTTGTTTTCATAGTATCTACATTGAACTATTGTTCATAGCCATTGGTAAGGGTTTTATGGTGTTGAATTGGATGATATAGCATCGAATTGAGGTCTTGATGATGATGTGGGGGTATGATGACCTATTACCTTTATTTTGATTTTATTTATACTTCAATTATATTTTGATTGGTATGGTCCACTTATGGTGGCAGTGTTATGTGAATTGACGTGGCCTTGTCGGCATTACTTTATGCAATATGATGATCATGGCCTTGTCGGTACTACTTGAATTAATGTGGATTTTTGTGTAACTGATTATGTTAAGCATGATGATATTTATCTATTTTTAAAGAAATGTGAAAGTATATGTGTTCTATTGATGCTATGTAGGTGATCATGCTAGACTATGACTATGTGGTTATATGTGTAATCCAAAATGTTGATAAATGATTGTTCCATCTTGGATATGAGTTATTATTGTTATATTGATAATGAACTAGTAATTATAGGATGATATTAAGAACATAAGGGACATCCTAAGTGCTTTAAAGAATGATACGTTATATGTGATAAGGTGAAAGAATGTAGTGTCTTGTTTGGTAGACTTGTGTTCCTTACTTGATATATGTATGAATGTTGTGATATTATGATATGTATACACTAGATAGGATTAGTGCACGCTTGTCATGTATAAATGAAAGATATGTGAGACCTTAGAGGATATTAAGAAGGTCATGTACGTGGTGAAGGCTATTTTATGAATCTTGAAGTCGAGAGACATAATGGTATCCTTCATGTAAAGGAATGGTGTAATTAAGGTAAATATTTTGGAACGGCATCATATTAATCCTTAGGAAAGTCATAATGAGCTATCTTAGTCGCCATTGAAAGGTAACCCTGGCAGAACTCTTTAGTAGGGGTGAATGTGATTAGGTTATGAACTAGATAAGGAACGTCTTCATGTGATCCGTTAATGTCAATTAATCTATGAGAACCAAGGCTAGCACCGAGTGATTATGGAATTGGAAGTAGCTCTACTTGAGAATAAGACTAGAGTATAATGTACCCCTACTTGAGAATGAAATTATAGTGCATAAAAGCCCTTCATACTCTTTCATCATATGCCTACATGGGATGTGTCTTAGTTCTACCCTTGGCAAGTAGAACACCCTCGTCGGAGTAGGTTAGAACTCCAGATTTCATGTCTAGATATCATGGTCTATGTCAGTTATTGCCTATTCTCATCATGTGGGATATTTACTAGTACTAGAGAAGTTCTATGAAGTTTAGGTGGTGGTATGTGACGCTATCTAGACATTGCACAATAGGCTTTAAAGGTGTTAGTTAGATTCCTAGCTCTTGTCTTAGACCATTTCTTGAATGTCATTTATGTGATCTATGAGTCTTAATGAACTAATCACTTGTGTTATGAAGTATCTAAAAGGAATAAGTACCTATCTAGAGTAGTTAATGGTTGTCTGGTTAAGGTGTGAAGGGGGCATGGAAATTGTCACTTCGTATCTTACCTAGATTAGTCATAAGAATGACTCTAGTTAGGGAAGATGTTGATTATATGGACATTATCCGAACTTAGGAAGTCTTAAGGATTATTTAGGTAGTCTTGAAGAGTTTAATCATGAACCTTATATTTTTTATCTACTTATTTAAGTCTTTTTATAGCCTTTGATGAGGAAATGTCATATTATCTATATGTTGATACTCTTAGTTAGAATGATTCTACCCTAGGTAGTCTATAGGATCTCTTAAGTCTGTGTGTAAGGGATTGTATGGGTGGTCGCTTCACAACTCACTCAAGTGAGACTTAGTCACCTTGGGTAGAAGAATCTTACCTTGATATGATTGATGTCTTGAAGTGAGTACATGAGTGATTATAAGTAATCTTAAGGGTCGTTTAGGCACATCTAGAGAGGGTGTATGGGCGGTCTCTCTTTTTGTGACTTAAGTGAATCTTATGATAGGTTTAAAAGAGAAAATTACATTCTAAAGGGCGTTTAAAGTTAAGGATAAGTAACTTCACTATACAGTGAAGTAATTCACTATAAGAGTGAATTGGACTTAATGTAAAGTGGGTTAAAAAATATGATTCTTGGTTAAAATGTTATCTTATGTGTTTCTAAGTACATAAATGTGGTTCTCATGATTATAATATTATTTTTAAAGGAAAAGATGCATATTTCCAATAAAAGTCTGTTTTTCATGATTTTTATGCATAATACCATACTAGTACATGTTGTTGTACGACCTTCATGCTTTTATCTATCTTTATATTTCTTGGTAGGTGAGGAGATTTTGAGAAGGAAGACTTCGACCATAGCATCGTTCAAGAGAAGTTGAAGTATGTCCTCATTTGATTCGAGGTCATATATGACTTTCATGTTTTCCATTTGAAGTATTGTAATAGATTAAGTATTTCTATATTATTATCTTGAATGATGGGTCGTGTCCCAAGTATTCTTGTGTCTTAAGATGATGAGATTGAGAATTAGTGCTTCCTATTTCTTTATATGAAAGAGTTTTTAAAGACTATGTTATGTTTTGTTAAAAGTTTTAATTCTGCACTACTTTTCACTGTGTTTATGCGATGAATGATATGAAAGGTCTTGTATAAGACCTCCGAGAGGTCGAGTACGTCGGTTACAATACGAGATTGTACCATAACTTCTAGGATGTGGTATTGGGATGTGACAAATTATACCAACCACAAAATCAAGTTCTATCAAGTTTGAAGAACATATAATTAAAGACACATATGAAACATGAATTCTCACAGGAACATGCTTATTTCAGGGAATTCATTTAAGTTCAAATACACTTATGATCCTTCATAAAGAAAAACGATGAGAGATTACTAACAACAACCTTGTATGGAAGCTACATCTTTATCCCTCAATTCTTTCACTTTCCGGTCTAAAATCTCAACCGGCACCTCTTCATAGGAGAGGTTAGCATCGACTTCTAAACCTTCTAGTGGAAGTATAAACACCGGATTGCCTATGCACTTTCTGAACATTCATACAGGAACACCGGATGCACTGGAGCCAACTTAATAGGTAATATAAACTCATAGTCAACACTTACGATGTGTTTTAAGATCTCATATGTCCCTACATACCGGGGATAAGTTTCCTCTTTTTACCAAACCTCATCACCCCTTTCATGGGTGATATCTTCAAATTGACCAAGTCACCTACCATAAACAAAGGTCCCTCTTTCTATTGTTGGCATAAGATTTTTGCCGACTTTGGGTCATCTTCAATTTATCCCTTATGAGTCAGACTTTCTCCACAGCCTCATAAATTGCTTAGGGCCTATTAATGCAAACTCACCTACATTAAACCGCCCAACCGGAGATCTACATATCCTCTCATAAAGGGCCTCAAAGGGGGTCATGGTGATATTTGAATGATATCTATTATTGTAGGATAATTCAATCAATGGTAGATGATCATCCCAATTACCCTTGAAGTCAATGACACATGCCCTCAACATATCTTATGAGGATTGGATGGTTCATTCCGCTGAACCATCTGTTTGCGGATGAAATGTTGTACTAACTTTCACCATGGAACCAATCCCACTTTGAAATGATTTCCAAAAATAGGAAGTAAATTGAGTACTTCTACCCGAAATGATACACAAAGGAACTCCATACATTCTCCTAATCTCCTTAAGATACAATTTAGCATATTCTTCCGCTGAATAAGTAGTTTTGACGGGAATAAAATGGGATGATTTGGTCAACCTATCAATAATAACCAAAACTGAATCATTTTTTCTTCGTGCACAAGGAAAACCGAAAACAAAATCCATATTGCTATCTTCCCACTTCCAAGTAGGGATTGTTATATCTTGAGTCCACCCTCCCAGTCTTTGGTGTTCAACCTTGACTCTTTGACAGTTAGGACATTTGGCCACAAATTCTCTATATCCCTCTTCAAACAATTCCACAATAGATCTCTTGTAGATAAAGATACATTTTGGTTGTCCTTGGATAAATGGATTGTCTTGAACCATGAGCCTCTTCCAAATATTTTCTTCTTAAGTTGTCCACATCTAGAATGCATAACTACCTTGATATCTAACAACCCCATCCCCTCCTCGGAAGAAGGACTCATTAGCTTTACTGAGAACCGATTCCTTAAAATCCATCAATAAAGGATCAAGATGTTAGTTAGATTTCACCTCAACCACTAAAGACGATTCAGAGTTATGATGAACCATGAAACCCCCTTTTGGAGAATGTTCAAGTCGAACACCCAACCAGGCCAATATATGCACATCTTTTACTAAATTATTCTTACTATCAACAACATGGGCAACACTACCCATAGACATTTGACTTAAAGCATTCGCAACCACATTGGCTTTCACGGGTTATAAAGGACACTCATATAATAATTAAAGCTCTAACCACCTTCTTTATCGGAGGTTTAAATCCCTTTGGGTGAACAAATAGTTGGAGACTCTTATGATCGCTGAACACATTAATATGCACTCCATATAGGTAGTGTCTCCGTATATTCAAAGAAAACACTACGGGCGCTAGATCAAGATCATGGGTCGTATAGTACTTCTCATGTACCTTGAAGTTGCCATGAGGCATAAGCTATAACTTTGACATGTTGCTTGAGGACACAACCCAAACCTACTCAATAACTGTCACAATATACAAAAAAAAAACATCAGTACCCTCCGGTAAAGTAAAAATTGGAGCAGAGGTAAGCTTATCTTTAAACTTTTGGAAGCCTTTCTCACAAGCTTTCGTCCATTCAAACTTAACTTTCCTTTAAATTAAGGTAGTCAAGAGAGAAGCGATGGATGCAAATACATCAACAAATCTCCTATAATATCTTACTAAAGCCAAGAAACATCAAATATCGGTGGGAATTACAGGTCTAAGCCAATTCTTGACTTCCTCTGTCTTCTTCGGATCAACCTCAATACCCACACTACATACAATGTGTTACCAAGACAAGACACCGATCAAAACCAAAATTTTCACTTACTATATTTATCAAATATTTGATTCTCCTTGAGGACTTGCAATAATATCCTCAAATGAATCACATGCTCATCCTCACTCTTGGAATATACAAAGACATCATCAATAAAGACAATTACAAATGAATCAAGATAATTCTGGAACACCCTGTTCATAAGGTCCATAAAAGTTGTCGGGGCATTAGTCAGACCAAAGGACATATTAGGAACTCATAACGACCATACCTTGTTTGAAAAACCATTTTGGGAATGTCAACTCCTCTAAATCTAAATTGGTGATACCTTAACCTCAAACCAATCTTAAAAAAGTAACTTGCTCCTTGGAATTGGTCAAACAAATCATCAATTATAGAATGAGGATATTTATTATTTATATTGACGTTCTTTAATTTTTTGGAGTCAATACACATTCTGATACCCATCTTTTTATTCATAAATAACACCAGAGCGCCTCATAGAGATATGTTTGGTTGTATAAGACCCTTATTTGGCAAATCCTTGAGCTGAGCTTTCAATTCTTTCAACTTAGTTGGAGCCATCTGTTAAGGAGAAATAGATCTGTGTTGACTTTCCGGAATCAAATATGGGTTAAAATCTATTTCCCGTTCAGGGGGGGTTACTGGTAAGTCATCGAGGAAGACCTTTGGAATTCCTTAATTATGGGGACTGACTCTAAAGGAGGAGCCTCGGACCCACCCTTATAAAATAATATAGACATCCCTTAGAAATCATCTTACAAGCATTTAGACCTCTTGGGATTGAGTTTACCCCCTTCCATTATAAAATGGGTTTCATTAGGAAATTGGAATTTAACTACCCTTATTCTATAATAAATTGAAGCAAAACAAGCATGTAACTAATCCATTTCTAATATGACATAAAAGTCCAACATATCAAGTTCTACCAAGTCAACTAAGGTAACTATATTGTACAATAATATAGGACAACACTTATAAACTCTTTTAGAAAAAACGAAGTCACCCACCGAGGTAGAAACTGAAAAAGATTCAACTAAGACATCGGGGAACACATTCATATACACTAAAGGAGTTATGAAATATTAAGTGGAACGGCGATCTAGCAATGCTTAAACATTAATTGAAAATACTTGCAACATACCGGTAACAACATCGAAGAATCTTTTTGATCACCCCTAGATTTGAGAGCATCAAAGCAAATCTTCTTAGGAGCATTAGAATTAAGACAACTTGTTTGTGCTTGATTACTCTCCCTTCTTTGATTCTTAACCATGGGACAATACTTCACCATATGACCATTCTTTCCACAACAAAAATAATTTTCCATATCCACTAAACATTTACCCACATTCTTCATACAACATTTGGTACAATTAGGTTTCTGACTTTGTGAGCACCATCTTTTCCCCCATGAGTATTAGGGTTAGACACGCTATCATTACTAGACTTTGAGAAATTAGACGAAACTTGGTTGGAGAATATCTTCTTAAGCTTTGGTTGTCTTGGATTTCAAACTTACCCTTAGAAGTATTTCAATCATAGGTCTTTACCCTCTTGGCATCCCTATTCTTCCTCTTAAGCCAACTCTTCTCAGCTTGTTGAGCATGCACGATCAAAAGAGATAAATCCATGTCATTGAGAATCATTGCCACACGAAACTCTTCCACAAGATCATCGGACATACCTGTCACAAAGCAACTCATTTCATCCCTCTATTATTCACCAAAGAAGAGGCATATTTAGACAACTTTGTGAATTTCAAAGAGTATTCTTGAACACTCATACCTCCTTGATAAAGGTTGATGAACTCTTCCACTTTGGCCTCACTTTTCTCTTTTGAGAATAACCTAGAAATAAATTCCTTCGAAAATACCTCCTAACTATGGGAACCGCTATCAAAACCCTATTTATTTCCATTGAGTGCACCAAGTTTGATCCACATCTTTAAGTTTATAAGCGGCTAGCTCGGCCTTCTCATTAGAATTCAATCACATCGCATACAAGATCTTATAAACCTCATCTAGAAAGTCTTAAGGATCTACATAGCATACAAGATCTTATAAACCTTATATAGAATGTCTTGAGTATCTTCATTTACCTTATAGCCGAATAAAATTGGAGGATCATCCTAGTGAAGTCCCTCAAACGTGAAGCCATGGTACTAGCACTTTGATTCACAGGGGGTGCAACTTCTTGATTTTCTTGAGTCATCATAGCTTGATCTTGAGTAGTTACGGCTTGAGCTTAAGTATCCATGACTTGAGTCAAGTTTAGGAAACCCTCCCTTATTCCTCCATCCGACATGATCGGAGGATTGACCGGAGCTTGTCCACCTATAGGAACTTTCTCTTGAGGAGGAGCTTAGTTGTCGTGGAGAGTATGTCCCGCATTGCAATCTCCTCCTTAACCCTTCTTGTGGATGCCCTTCTAGTATTTATAACATATATCTACGAAAAATGAGTAGAAGAAAAGTACATGTAAATTTAAGACTCTTTAGGCATGACTTAAGACTACCAAAGAAATGAGAATTTTCTAAGCATCACATAGCCTCTCATTCATCATTGTGGCACGCTTCAAAATTATGAACAAGACTCTTCATAGATGAGGTTTTGTGAGACATCATTCCTAGTATTATTCAACTGCATGCTCTGACACCAAATTTGTCATGACCAAAAAGCACCCTCTAGTCGTAACCAGTATCTTCGTCCTTGAAGAGGCCTTAGATAAGACCTTTAGCATTCATCATTACATCATAGATAGAATAAAAGTCTAAACATAAGAGTATGAAAATTGGGGCTAAGCCTTTATATCATTACAAGTCTTATAATATGAATTACAACATAGTCTTTGAATAAGGAAAGTTAAACTAGAATTAGAACCAAGCATCTCCATCCTCGGACTTCATTCACTAACTTTGGAATAGCAATTCAAGTTTCTCCAAGAAAGGACTAAAGTCACTTCAATGTCCCAAACCTACACTTCGTGTACAAAATAGGAGAAATATAGGTTAGTACCAACAACATGTACTAAGTATGGACACATATGCAAATAAACATTTGAAAACATGCACAAAAGGACATTTGGTTATAAACATGTCATATGCACTTTAAAATCCTTTATGCCCATTCCAAGAATATATACAAGTCCATATCACAACAACAAGACATATTCATATTCATGTTCAATAGTAGCATCATAATAGAACCATAGTAAACAATTGATATTTAGAATAAATTTCATCAATACATTACAAGACCTTACTCAGAATCCCAGTCCATGTGTACTAGTACAATGTGTATGGGAATCCCCATAACCCCACATAACCCATGTAAACTAATAAAGAGATCAAAAGCATTTCCTTTACCTCATGCATCCTCATAAAAGGTGTAGTCCATACCATGCATACTATTTTAGAACAACATCATGTATATCAAGTGAAACCAACATCATATATATCATATGAGACCAACATCATGCATTGCATTCATAACATATATACACAAAGAACCCACCCTAGATTTCCTTTCAAGGTCCAATTGTTCAATGTATAGGTAAAGTCTCATACACTTAACAACACTAAGTAACATCTCTTAAGTAGTCCTAGTTAGTTTTCATCTTCTTATTTTCATTCATTCATTTTAACATTCAGAAAACTTTGACATATCCGACATAGACCATGTGATCTACATGGAATCCGGTGTAATGCCCACACACCAAAAGGAGAGTGTCCTACTTGACAATGTAAGACATATAAATTCATATACCATCTAAGTGGATCAACTAGACAAGGTTCCTATGGGGGAACATAGTTAAGGACCTACGAGGTTGTTAATTGAAATACTCTTTATTCTAACTATCATTGTAGTTTCCACCTCAACAGAGAACATAGTGTGAACCTCCCTTCCTTTGTGAAGGAATACCTCTTAATGTCAATTTTGGTCAGTGCTAACATAAATTCAATTTTTGAAGTATATTTAAGTATTCAATAACATTAATTCATAACATAGGCCTTAGGTATTTAAGCTCTCATATAAAATTTTCATAGCTCATAGGTTTTAGGATGAGAAATCCCTTTCAAGACGAACCCAACATCATGTGAGAACACTACATCATAGCATAGTTATAAAATGTACATGGGAATTACCTTCAATCCATCATACTAAAACACTGATAATCATATCACAGCCAAAATATTCATATAATGATCATACATTTATACATCATTATCCGTACTTTAATTAATCAACATTACAAACGGTAAGTCGATAGTACTACAATAGAATAGAATGTTCAAAACCTTGAGGATCTTAACAATGGCCTCCAAGAACCCTTTCAGGTGTTCATCCCAAATCCATGATATTTACCTATAAAATCAATTATCATTATCGTACAATAGTCAATTATGCAAGAACACACAATTATATCACCTCTAATCATTAATTAACATAATTCAGGTGTTAGGGTTAAGAGAAGAGGAATATTTATGGGTCTCTAAGTAATTAGGTCAAATACCTAAGATAACACATAAATTATTTCATAGATATTCATAATCCATCGTTATTAATAAAATCTAGACCAAATAAGTCAAGTTTAAAGGTGACCCACATAATAAAGTGAAAATCTAGAAATTTGGAAGAACATTGAAATTCAATATGAAGAAACCTCTTTGGGAAAGGAGTCCCAAGAGTGTGGAGTTACCATAACTCATCAATCCTTAAGGATTTATGGAGAAAAGTTTTGTTCTTGAACCTAACTTTAAGCTTTGATCTTCTTGTTTAATTGAGGTTTTGTGTAGAGAGAGAATTTTAGAGAGAAGTGAGAACAATTGAATTTTCAAATTGGGGATTTGTTTTTTGTCTGGGAATGGGTTTAAACTGATATAAATTAAATATATACTAATCTCTTAAAATTCCTAAAACACCCTTACTATGTTAAGTCAAACTTGAATTTTATTTTTGGAGTTTTCGTCGCGGAACAAGTTCGCATCGCGGAGGTACTCCCTCAAGTTTCTAGGAATAAATTTTGGGACAGAAGAGTCCACAACAACGTCCATGACGCGTACCAAAATTTTGTCCATTGTGGAGCCAGTACACGATAAGTACATGCTCCTTCCATGCTTTAGACAAGCTGCCTCGGCAGCTTGATGGAAAAAAGTTTGGGTCCTCCTCAAGAACCCCTAGGGTGGTCGTTGGGGGGTCGCACCTTAAAATTTTAGTCCTAAAAATATTATTTTATCTATTTAAAGTATTTTCACAAGTTTTACACTTCATATGACACATCCAAGCCTTAACAAGACGTAAGAACACCTACTAGTTCAATTTCACTAGTTTTCGAACGTCATGGTTGTTTTCTGATATTTAAGCTGTAATACTTCCAAATAAAGTTAATTACATTATTTTAGGTCTAGAAACACCTTTTTATTCATTATTCATTTGTTTAATATCTCTCCTAGTTTATTGGATTTCAAAGGTATAACAAAAGATGTATTATGAAGTTATGTATGTGATTCTTGAACATGATATGACTATTGGAGTATAATGTGAAGTATGCTGATACGCTCAAACTTACTTCTCAAATAAGAAGTAAAGTGTTTGTATTAAGTAAAGAACCCAATTAATGAGGTTGGGATAGTTCCCACGAGGAAAATAGTTCAGACTTAACTTCAATCTATTATTACTATTATTTAGTCAATTATTTCCTTGGAAAACAAAGACAATAAAGTGGGATTTTTACTTCTAAATGAATGAAAATAACTAGCTAAATTAAAGGATACAACTAATAGCTTCAAATGTTGGAGTTTAATCAATTAATAAAGGTAACTAGGGTTTACGTGTTCCATACAATTTCCTAACTTGATAATTCTAACTATAACAATTCTTTCCTAGTATCTTGCATGCAAAGTGATAAGTTATGTATATCTAAATCCTTGGTCCGACATCTATAAAATTTCACTCCGCACCTTGGTCCGGCTACGTATGTTGTTATACTAACCCTTACATACCTCATATTAAGTATTTGATATTTGACTAAGTTATTACCTCGTACCAATAAATACAGCCTATTAGATAGTATACACTAAATCTATGTTGATAATTCTTTTCCTATTATCTACCTCCTTGTTCCGGCAAGTAGCATTAAGGCGAGTTGTAACGTTGTCCATCCGTTAAAAAGACTTCTAAGCGAAAGAATTATCAATACATGCAAGACACTATTCTAGAATTGTTATTTTAATTAGGTTTTATCTTATTATTCACCCATGGTTCCCACAACCCTAGCTATGGAGTTTAGTTACCCATAGTCATAATCGCAATATTCATATATATGATATCAGAATTCGTGCACTTACCTCAATGAGAAAGAATAAAATCCAGAAATTTAATTGATTAATCACCAACAATCAACTACAAAGAGAAGTGTAATAAACCAAAGCGTAATAATCTAAATAATCTCCTCAACAAAGAATCTAACAAATAAGTGTCTAATAACCCAAAGTCTAACTCCCAAAACAAGGCTTTTCGAGCTATTTATAAAAAACAAAAACCTAATCAAAGAAGGTCTGTAATTGCAGGAAATCTGTCAAAACGCGGCTGGGTTGACGGACCTCGTGACGGGTCGTCGTGGTCACGATGGGTCATCATGGACTCCGTCGTCCCATACTTTGCAAATTCTTCTGCTGCTCTCTTCATTACCCTCGACGGTAGGTATGACGGATTGTCACAGGCACAACGATCCATCTAGTGTCTCCGTTCCATAACACCTAAACTCTTTGAATTTGGGTACTGGGACTAATTCTTTGATATTCACGACGAACCAGAAAGACGGACCATCATGGCTACGACGGTCCGTCACACACTCCGTAGCCCCACACTTGGTCATACTTTCCCATCTTCCTTGAGCAGCTTCACTACGATGCGACCTATGGATCGTCACAGGCACGACGGACCGTCACAAGCTCCGTAGGTGGTACTTTTCTGCATTTCTTGCTCAAAAACTTCCGCGTTCATCTTTAGACAGATTTCTTGCATATAAAGATAAACTTACATAAAAATAAATACAAAAAGATTTTTGGAAAAACATTAAAGTTAAGAAAAAAACATCAAAAATACCGTGATACCACGGTATATCAACACCCTCAACTTAAAATCGTTGTTTGTCCTCAAGCGACGCACTATGACTCACTACAAAATCGTTGTACAGTAGTATCCATATTTTATCTTTCGCAATAATTTGGCTATCAATCCTGATCAGTATCATCAATTAGGCTTGAATTATGTGGAATCAGACCATGACACAGACTCACCACGCACTAATCAATTTCTCACCAAGGTGCTAATATATCCAGTATTGCAACTAGTGTCCTCTCTTCAAAATAACATCCTCATTTTTCACACAATGATTTCAGTTTGAGTATAAGGATTACTTTTCAACACTCACTCATAGAACAAATTCACAAATCATTCATACATATTGCCATAAGTTTTCCCTTATTTTCACTGCTTTAAGTTTGCTATACAACTCTTAGGATCACGATAGGACTTTCTTAGCTTGTAACATAGGCTCAGGGTCAGGTAGGGTATATTTAGGTATACTTGAGTTACTTTTTTCCCTTCTTGACAAATCGGCTAAACATACCACTTTTTATCATTTTATTTCGTCCAATTTCTCATATTCTTTCACCTTGCTATTTTCCCTTCTTTCTTCATTTGTGTAAGTGACTCTGTTCTTTTCTTGCTTGTATTTATTGTATTTTTTAAAAATTTTTGTTAATTTTTTTATTTCACTTTTCTTTCAACTGGTTCTTGAGTCACTTTACCTTTGTTCTTTCTATCTCTTTGTTCATTCAACCCCACTTTCCAAAGCATTCTTCATAATATCCACCCTCAACTCATGGCTTTTCCATGAGTCAATGTACACAATACCCAAAGTTGGTTCAGGGCCATAAAAAGGTTGTTTATTGTATTAACCGCCCTCAACTTATGCTTTTGGCATAATCTGAGGTGCACATGTCCAAGGAGCGACTAGGGCCAACACATTACTCCCAGAAAATATCAGTTGGGGTGAAAAATAAAGGTCTAGTTTCAGCTCAAATCATTTGGACCAAAAAAGGATTAATTTCAATTTTTTTTATTTAGGCTAAAATTATCTATTTTGAACAAGGGCCTATGATCTAATTGTCTATTACAGCTTACTTTTAGCAGGATTAACTAGGCAAGTTCTTACTCAGTACAAATAGTGGACTATTCAAATCTTCCTCACACTCACTTGACATCTCATTACTCTACCAGATTATCAGACACCTAGTTCGAATTTTAGACTTAGGGTGATGCAGTGGTGTATCTCTATGTCATGCTTAGAGCTACACATTTATCAATTACTATGCCTAGTCATGCATCATTTTCATTACATCAGGATATCATTTTAGCCTTCATGCTACAGAGTTAAACTATGTACACAAGATATAGGCATGTCGGTTCAACTATAAAAATAATCAGTCTCTTGAGGAAAAAGAACACAGGCAAGAAAACCCCAAAAGAGGATAGTGAATTGGATACTCAGACTTCACCCTAAAACTCACTTTCCATTTACCCCACCCCCAACAAAAATACATTTAATTTTCCGCAATGCATAAAAAATTGAAATAGAGAGTGGTAGGTGAAGCAAACCTGGGGTGCAAAGCGCCGACGATCAGCAAGCTGTTTGGTCCGGTTCCCCGGAACCCACTACCTCTGTAATCTGGACACCCTCAGTAGTGTCCTCATCAGCAACAGCAATATCAGCAGTGCCTCCCGCTATCTCCACAATTCAGGAGCTAGAATCCCCAGCAGCTGACTCTATGGCACTCATCTGACGCGCCTCCTTATCAACGAGCGAGGGTCTCCTCGCAGCCTCCATCTCACGGCGCTCCTTCTTCCTTGATCTAGCATCATCCTCCTCTCGACCCCTATGCCTCTTTGCATGCTCTCGAGGGGGAGTTGGTGGAATCATAGAAGTGGCAAATAAAGTCGCCATCACTGTGTCCTCAGCAGGCTCTGCAGAAGGGGCCATAGACTCAGACACCCTAGCCTTTAGGATCATATTAATGTCTGCTCGAAGACTCTTGAACGCAGCCAAAAGGGTCAACACATCCACCTGAGGTGCTGGTCAGGCTAGCACCCAAAACTCAAAAGAGTCCAACCGCTGATGAACCTCAGCGATCTTACGCTCTGTGTGCTCGACCATTCTCCGCTCCAAGCGCTCTTCTGCCTCAGCAATAGACCTCTGCATCCAAGGCTGTGGCAGACAATCAACCATAAGAACTTCACCGTGAAGGTCAGATAAGCCTTATTGATGTCTCCCTTTGGCTCGTTACCTAATCGGCACCCTCTCCATCAACACACAAGTGCAAGGCCATCCACCTCTTTGTGGTCTCTCTCAGCGATGGCTCACGCAAGAATTGTCCATCTTTGAAAATTTTTCACCAGTATTCAAACTCGGTGGTGAGTGGGATCCAATTGGCATCAACATCCTCATCGTATTGATACCGGTGGATTGAAGGCAGGGAGATATCAACCTAAATGCCTTGTACTTGGTCATTCTCTAGTGGGGCGTGTTTGGTGCGGGCAACCCGCCTATCAATCTGTGATCTGAGAGTAGCCACATAGGAGGCGTAGAAAACTCTGACCAACTCTTCACTAAAACGGCCCAACGAACGCGCTATCCACTAAAGTCAGTGTCTAGTGAAGAGATTGTGGATCTCTATCATAATCGGGAGACTTCCCGTAAGGATCGCCTCTCTAATGTAAGGGTCCGTGTCATGACTCCTTTCTCATGCAGAAACTTTGCGTCTGAATAAACTTGATACAGTCGGTCGACACACCACCGGTTGGGATGACCGGCAACCAGGGTAAGAGCACGAGTCGTTTATCTGGGTGTGGATTTAGAACTGGCAGCCTCATCAGACGAGGTAGATTGTGCAGCTGTGGCAGGTGCAGGAACCTCAGCAGATCCGGAGGCTTCTTCTGACCACAAAACTCCTAAGGAACCAGACGCTCCTTCTTCATGAGTAGCTCACCCAGAAGGTGTGTCGGTCAGTGTGCGCTTCTCATCAGACTGGGAGGCAGTGACTACACCGGACGCCACCTTTTTGGGTGTGGCTCTGGCAGCATGTGAAGCTCGGGATAGGGTGGAAGTGCCTGGGGGCACGTACTCGGGGTCACGCTTATCATCAGAGCCAATGACTATGTGGGCATACGGGGCGACAGACTTTCACCGCCCACGTGCGTAGACTCGATCTTGTTTTGGTGCCATTAGAAACAGTACCTGTAAGGAATCAATATTAGTACTAGAAGGAGCAAACAAGACAAGCAAAACGACAAAAAATAAATAAAAGAGTTAAGATGTAATGACATTTCTATAGTAATAGTGAAATATAACGAACAAGGTGATGGCTCGTCGTGAGTACGACGGACCGTCATGGGGTCCGTCATGTCTTACTTAAACTATGCTTATGTGGACACCCCGGAAGGAAAGTCTCTGTCAATTATGACAGATAAGCAGGACGGACCATTGTGATGATGATGGTCCATTGTCGATCTCTGTCGTGGGACACTTAGAACAAGTATGAGGACCCTTAGGAGAGGGGTCTAGGTGTCAGTCAAAGGACACTTGGAAAAAGTATAGAGACCCTTAGGAGAGGAGTCTCTGACCGTCATGACGGTTATGCTGGATGGACCGTCGAGGGTTTGACGGTCCTTCATAGATGTCCGTTAGAGGACACTTGGAAGAAGTTTGAGACTCTTAGGAACAGGGTCTCTGACAACCAGAACAGTTGTGCAGGATGGACCGTCAAGGGTATGACGGTCCATCGTATATGTTCGTAAGAGGACACTTATAAAAAGTGAAAGACCCTTAGGAATAGGGTCTTTGACAACCAGAACGGTTGTGCAGGAAGGACTGTCGTGGGAACGACGGTCCGTCGCATGTGTTCATTGGTGGACACTTAGAGAAAATTTTACAGTGGGGTGTTAGGGATGTTGGGAAGGACCGTATGACGGTCCGTCGTGGGTATGACGGTCCATCATTGGGGTCTCATTCTGTCATTTAATGATAGAATTGGGGATTCCACATTATCCCCTATGACCCAAATACCTAGTAAACTAGCAATGCTAAAGCACCTATTTCTAGAGTTTTAACAAGGCAATTTTGAGGATTCTCAACCTAGGTCAGACAGAATATGTATTAAAGAATGAACCCATCAATAAGAAATAGGCTAATACTAATTGATAAACAAAAATGCCATGTAAATGGGTAGAAATCAGAGATACATGCCTGAGAATTTGAGAAAAACAAGCGAGGAAGGTACTTGGTGATCAAGAAGAGAACCACAACAAGAGACTCTGACTAGTAAAGAGTGGATTTTTCGAATTGGGGAACTATGGGAAATGATCGGTTGAAAGAGAGGTAGGATGTGGGAAGTTTAAGAGGGAGGGAATGGGAAAAAAAGGGAAAGAAACCGTTCAAATGAAGGGGTGGGGGGTTTTATAGGTTGAAATTTTTTAAAAGTTCCCAACAGGGTCGGGTCGAGTACGCTCATTAATGACTCGACGACTCCCCGACAACTGTCCGTTGCAATTGCGACGGTCCATCATTAGTTTCGTCGCGTGTTCCCTAGTTTTGAAAATAACTTAAAATGTACCTGGCATGACGGATTCATGCGACGGTCCGTGGTGTTTGTTAGGGGCCGTCGATGGGTACGTCAGTGACTGCTGCAGAGCCATTTTCTGTAGAATTTCCTGGTGATGTGCCTGCAAATTTAAAACCCATTAGTAAGAAAATGTTACCTTTACTAGAATGAAAAACAATAAGTATTGGGTTGCCTCCCAACAAGCGCCTGATTTAACATCGCGGCACGACTGAGGACACTTGATTACTCAGCCTTCATAAAGATGGTACGCCTCGATCACTTCATTTGTCGATTCAGTATGCCCAAAACAGGGTTTAATTTTTTCTCCATTAACCTTAATCTGCACTCCCTCCTTGGTTTCTAACGCAATCGCTCCATGAGGGAATAATTGGGTAATCAAGTAAAGGCCAATCCATTTGGACTTGAGATTGCACGGAAGCCAACACAACCTAGAACTTTCTAAAAGCACCAAATCCCCAACCATAAACTCTCGTTTTTAACTTTTTAGGTCATAATCCTTCTTCATCTTTTCTTTGTAGGATGTAGCAGATACTGATTGGAGCTCACCACTCTGCCTCATGAACCTACGAATTTTGAAGGTTGCTTCTTCATTGTTCAACCGAAATTTCATCTGCCCCTTTTCCATATCAACAAAGGCTCTACCCGTAGCAAAGAATGGCCTCCCAAGAATAATAGGCACTTCAAAATAGACTTCACGATCAAGGATAATAAAATCTGCTGGAAATATAAATGACTCCACTTTTACTAGCACTCGTGGAGTATCCCTATATGCCTTTTCACTGTTCGATCGGCATTAAGTAGCCGCATGGAAATGGCATTTGGGTCACCCAAACCCAACTTCTTGTAAATCGAGAGGGGCATGAGATTTATGCTTGCCCCCAGATCATATAATGCTTTCACAAAATTAAATGACCTGACTGTACAAGGAATAGTGAACGCACCCGTATCTTCTTTCTTTTGTACTAGACATCTTGTAGCAATAGCACTACATTGATGCATACTATCATCATCCTCAAAAGTGACCGATCTTTTCTTTGTTACCAAATCTTTCATAAACTTGGCCTAACCAGGCATTTGTTCTAGAGCTTCTACCAAAGGGACATTGTTAGGAAGCTGCTTCAACATTGTTATATAACACCGATATTTACCATCCTCGATCTTTTTCCCTAATCTCTGAGGAAAAGAGGGTTGTATAGGCATGGGAATTACCTTTATAGGCACTTCAACATCTTTTCCAGGGTTATCTTCTACTTCACCACTACTCTCTATCAAGTTATCATTATCTTTTATGACCTTTTTCTCCTTAGACGGCATAGGTGGGTCAATGGTCTGCTTACCACCCCGAGTAGTGATTGCCATATAGTGTATGTCATTTTTCGGTTTTTTGACAGTATTTCTAGTAAGAGTGCCCGGTTGCTGTGTGTTCATAGTCATAGATAATTGGCCCATTTGCAACTCAATCTACTTAATCGATATTGCATCTGTATCGACTTTCTGCACAATACCCGCTAAATCACTCCTTAACTCTTTACTATGCTCATCATTAGAATCGAACCTCCTTATCATTTTGTGCAACATATCCTCAACTCGCGCCATACTATCTCCACCATCCCTAGGAGTAACTTCACGATTTTGAGGAGGGACATAGGGCTCATTCCTATCAATTCTATTACCATAGTTACCCCTGTTGAAGTTGTTGTCCTGGTTGCAGTTTGCATCTCGGACATAATGACCCTCACGGTTATAGTTACCATAGATCCCACCTTGTTTTCCTTGACCTTGGCGCCAATTCTCCTGATTTGAGCCTTGGGCACTCGGTCAGAAACCCCCCGTCTTCTTATTTACTTCATAGGAATCCTCCGCATAATAGCATTCATCATGTGGTGGTGGTGGTTTAGACAAGTAGTTAACTGCATTTATCTTTTCTGCACCCCAGTGATATGTTTTAATGCTAACCCAAGCTCAGTTCTCATATGAGACATTTCTTCACGAATCTCATTTGTGGCTGGGTTGTGAGTGGATTGCACTGCAAAGGTATTTCTCCCAGTATCTGACTTCCTTGTACTCCAAGCTTTATAATTCTGGGAGATTTTCTATAACTTTTCTGCAATCTCGGCATAAGGACACTACCCATAAGAACCACCCGCTACAGTATCCAACACCGCTTTATTATTATCATCCTGTCCCCGATTGAAGTATTCCTTTAGTGACTCATCATATATGCGGTGATTGGGGACACTTCTCAAAAACGAGGTGAATCTATCCCAAGAACTACTAACTGAATCTCCTGGTAGTGCCACAAAGTTGTTCACTCTGTGTTTGTGGTTTAGTTTCTTGGAGACCGGGTATTAGCGTGCTAAGAAAACGTTCCTTAGTTTGTTCCAAGTGAAAATTAAGTTATAAGGGAGCTCAATGAACAAAAAAGCAGCCTCTCCCCTTAGAGAGAGAGGAAACACTCTTAGCCCTATTACATCCAAGGCCAATCAGGCCTCCCTACACAACTTTTACACACTGTCTTTACCTTAGCTATATGGGCATGTGGATCTTTAGAGGGTAGCCCTGAAAACAAACCTCTAGCAGTGAGAATTTTCATCAGGCTACTATTTACCACAAAGGTGTGTCATGGTGGTAGAGGGGGCAAGACAAGTGGCCCATCGGAGTCTGCTACATTGTCATAGCCTCTCTAGTATTCTTGGGGCTGTGGAGCGGGATTGTGTCCCCTCTAATGGTTTTCACCCGGATCATCGGGTAACAACTGACCATGAACATCAACCAGAGCAGGGAAGTTTTAGTTTGGATCATCATCATTTATACCCAAGATTCGATTCATGTTGCGCAGTGTACGCTCGAATTCGTGATCGTAGGAAAACAAGGGTTCTCTTCCTCTCCGTGTAACATACAAGGAAGATAGTTCTACAGGAATCAAAACCAATAAAAAAAAGTAGAATTAAGAAAATATTGACTAAATTTTAGTAATAAGTTTAAAATAATCGAAAAGCTACTTTCCCCCGCAGCGGCGCCAAAATTTGATATGCTTAAACTTAATTCTCAAATAAAAAGTAAAGTGGTCGTATCAAGTAAAGAACCCAACTAATGAGGTTGGGATCGTTCCCACGAGGATAATAGTTCAGACTTAACTTCAATCTATTATTACTATTATTTTTAATCAATCATTTCCTTGGAAAACAAAGAAAATAAAAGGGGGGGTTTACTTCTAAATGAATGAAAATAACTAACTAAATTAAATGAGACAACTAAAAGCTTCAAATGTTGGAGTTTAATCAATTAATAAAAGTAACTAGGGTTTACATGTTCCCCGTAGGTTCCTAACTTGATAATTCTAACTATAACAATTCTTTCCTAATATCTTGCATGCAAAGTGATAAGTTATGTATTTCTAAATCCTTGGTCCGGCATTAGAAAATTTCACTCTGCACCTTGGTCCGACTACGTGTGTTGCTATACTAACCCTTACCTTTACCTTATATTAAGCATTGTATTCGATATTTGACTAAGTTATTACCTTGTACTAATCAATACTAGCCTATTAGATAGTATACACTAAATCAATGTTGATAATTCTTTTCCTATTATCAACCTCCTTGGTCCGGAAAGTAGCATTAAAGCGAGTTCTAATAATCTCCATCCGTTAAAAAGACTTCTAAGCGAAAGAATTATCAATACATGCAAGACACTATTCTAGAATTATTATTTTGGTTAGGTTTTATCTTATTATTCACCCATGGTTCCCACAACCCTAGCTATGCAGTTTAGTTACCCATAGTCATAATCACAATATTCATATATATGATATAATAATTCAAGCACTTACTACAATGAGAAAGAATAAAATCCAGAAATTTAATTGATTAATCAACAAAATCACCAACAATAAACTCCAGAGAAAAGTGTAACAAACCAAAGTGTAATACTCAAGATAATCTCCTAAACAAAGAATCTAACATATAAGTGTCTAATAACCCAAAGTCTAACACCCAAAACAAGGTTTTTCGAACTATTTATAAAAAATAAAAACCTAATCAAAGAAGGTCTCTAATTGCTGCAAATCTGTCAAAACGCGGCTGGGTCGACGGACCTCGCGACGGGTCATCGTGGTCACGATGGGCCGTCATGGACTCCATCGTCCCATACTTTGCAAATTCTTCTGCTGCTCTCTTCATTACCCTCAACGACAGGGATGACGGATTGCCACAAGCACAACGGTCCATCGAGGGTCTTCATTCCATAACACTAAAACTCTTGGAATTTGGGTACTCGACTACTTCTCTAATCTTCACGACGAACCAACAGGACGGACTGTCATGGCTACGACGGTAAGTCACACACTCAGTAACCCACACTTGGTCAGACTTCCCAATCTTCCTTCAGCAACTTCACTACGATGCGACCTACGGACCGTCACAGGCATGACGGACCATCACAAGCTTTGTAGGTGGTACTTTTCTGCATTTCTTGATCAAAAACTTACGGGTTCATATGTAGACAGATTTCCTGCAGATAAAGAGAAACTTACATATAAATTAATACAAAAAGACTTTTACACACACTAAATTTAAGAAAAAAGCATTAAACATACCGTGAAACCACGTTATATCATATGCTTATGTGTGGATTATATTGAATGTGTTAACATAATTTAGAAGCCAATGTCATGAAGAATGGTAGTTATGTGAAAATATTTCTCACAAATACATGCACATGAATGAAAGAATGAATGAAGCTAATGAAAATCTAATGAATGTGGGTCTACTGAAAGGTTTTCTTAATAGGACTCTAATGAATGAATGGGGAATGTTGGGATGAAAAATTTCCCATGATTAGAGGTGGAGTGTCTAGAAGCAATCTCAATATTCTCAAGATTTTTCCCATGAATGAATGGGGGGTGTTGAGACGGGTACTCTCCTTTAATAGAGGTGTAGTATCTAGAAGCAATCTTAATATTCCTAAAAATTTCTAATTAATGAATGATAGGTTGAGGTGGGTGCTCTCCGTTAGTAGAGGTGGAGTACTTAGTATTAATCCCATAACCTATAATGAAAGATTGTAATGAAAGTCTAATGCTCTTTGGAAATTAATGCTTAGTACCGAGAGGATATGAAAGAGGTAAGTACTCTCCTTTCATTATAGGTCGGGTACTTAGTAGAAACCTCTTGAAATGTGTACTCTCCGTAAGTCGAGGTGTAGTATCTAGAACTGATCTCCTTATCAGTTAACGATGCGCCCGCATAGAATTAGCTAGTGGTTTTTCACGTTAAGGCTAAAAGAATGACCCTACCTTACGCAAGTGGGGATCTCTCATTTTGTAGGGGTTAATATCGAGATTCTATGTTAAGCTCGCATTGTCCATGTCGCCCAAAGCTTTATCTCACAAATGAATGTAGTGAACTAGGTTTTCGTAAGTTTTACTACTTAGGGTAGGTGGTGAAATAGGACGCCATCTATGCATTTCAAAAGTTAGGCACTTGGAGGGGTCTTAGGGTTGCTTGTAATTCTAATGAATGAATGGGTTTTTGTATGATGTTAATGAAGTAAATTCACTTTATTTCTAATTCTAATGAAGCATGTTGGTCTTATGTCTAATGTTAATAAATGTTATGTCACTTGTTAAATGTGACGTGACTAGCCTAGGGTGGTTTCAAATGAGCACTAAGTGGGAGTAATAGACTAGGATGCTAGTTTCACATTGCACTAGTGTAACTTAGAGTTATCTTTGGGAATGGTCCTTGTGTGAAGTTCTTAAATTCATGAAGTTCTTAGGAACCTTTTGACAACTATAGGATGTCTTCAGTCTATCTCTGATGACTCAAACTTTCTCTACAGGTTCATAGATAATCTCTGTACCAAGGAGTGTGGACTCACCAACCTCAAACGATCAAACTTGATATCTACACCTTCTACTATAAAGATATTCAAAAGGTGTCATGGAGATGCTCGAATGATAACTATTGTTGTAAGAGAGGTCAATTAAAGGTAAATGATCATCCCAGTTTCCTTTGAAATCAATAACGTAGGCTCTTAACATGTCTTCAAGGGTCTGAATGGTACGTTATGCTTGACCGTCTTTCTGAGGATGAAAATCGATACTAAGTTTCACTTGAGTACCTAAACCCTTTTGAAAAGCCTTCTAAAACCGAGAAGTGAATTGGTCAACTCTATAAGAAATGCTGGACAAAGGAATGCCATGAAGACTCACAATCTCATTAATGTAGATTCTTGAATAATTTTCGGCAGTATAAGTAGATTTTATAGGAATAAAGTGGGAAGATTTGGTCAATCTATCCACAATAACCCATATTGAATCATTTTTCATCTGGGTTCGAGGCAACCCAACAACAAAGTCCATATTGATGGCCTCTCACTTCCAAGTAGGAAAATCCATGATTTGGGTTAAACCACCCAGCTTAAGATACTCAACTTTAACTTGTTGTCAATTTGGACACTTAGCAACAAACTCTGCTATATCCCTTTTTAAACCATCCCACCAATTGACCTCGTTAAGGATACATTTTGGTGGCACCCGTATGTATAGAATAGCGAGAACAATGGGCTTATTCTTTAATTCGATTTCTCAAATCCTCAATATCTGGTACACATAATCTCCCTTGGTACCTAAGAACACCATCCCTCCTTGAGAGAATGACTCATTGAGCTTACTGAGTATCAATTCCTTCAACTCCATCAAAAAATGATTAAGGTGTTGCTTGGACTTCACCTCAACCACTAATAATGAGTCATAATTATGATGGACTATAAATCCACCATTTGGAGAATCCTCTTACCACACACCTAAATGATCCAAGTTATGAACATTATTCACAAGTTCTTTCTTCTATTCTACAACATGAGACACACTACTTATAGTCATACGACTCAAAGCATGAGCAACCATTTTGTCCTTGCCAAGGTGGTAAAGGAAACTCATGTTGCAATCCTTCAAAATTTCAAACCATCTTCCATGTCGGAGATTCAACTGCTTTTTTGTAAACACATATTGAAGAGTTTTGTGGTCAGTACATACATCAACATGCACACCATACAAGTAGTTTCTCCATATTTTTAAGGCAAAAACTGCAGTAGCTAACTCAAGATCATGAGTTAGATAATTCTTCTCGTGAATTTTAAGTTGCCTAGAAGCATAAGCAATCACCTTGCTACTTGAGAATCATCACAATATACTACAAAGCCTTCATTTCCCACTAGTAAGGTCAACACAGGAGCGGACGTAAGCTTATCTTTCAACTCTTGCAAAACTTTCTCACAAGATTCCGACTATTCAAATTTCACCTTCTTTTGGGTCAAATTTTTCAAAGGAAAAGCAATGGATGAAAATCCATGAACAAACCTTCTATAATACCTGGATAGACCCAAGAAGATTCTTATGTCACTGGGAGTCAAAGGTCTAGGCTAATTTGTGACCGCATCCATCTTCTTTGGGTCGACCTCTACGCCCTCACCAGATATAACATGGCTAAGAAAAGCAACTAACCTCAACAAAAATTCACACCTACTGAATTTGGCATAAAATTGGTGTTCTTTGAGGGCTTGCAAGGCCAACCTCAAGTGATTCTCATGCTCATCCTTATTCTTTGAGTATATTAAAATATTATCAATGAACACAATCAAAAATGAGTCAGGTAATCTCGGATAACTCTATTCATTATGTCCATAAATGCCGCCGCGACATTTGCTAACCCAAAAGACATAACTAGGAATTCATAGTGACCATATCTAGTTCGGAAAGTTGTTTTGGGAACATTTTCACCTCTCACCCAAAGTTGGTGATATCCCGAACTTAAGTCAATCTTGGAAAACTAACAAGAACATTGGATTTGATCAAATAGATCATCAATCCGAGGGAGAGGACACTTGTTCATTATGGTGACCTTATTAAGTTATCAATAATCAATGCACATTCTAAGAGACTCATCCTTCTTCTTAACCAACAAGATCGGAGAACCCCATGGAGAAATGATAAATTAAATGGAAACCCTTGTCAAGTAATCTTTGATTTGGTGCTTCAATTCAGTCGGAGCCATTCTATATGGAGGAATAGAAATGGGATTCATATCTGGTAATAAATCAATGCTAATGTCAGTTTCCCATTCAGGAATAACTCGTGGAAGGTCATTAGGAAAAACCTCTAGGAGTTCCCTCACTAGAGGGACTGACTCAATACAACGAGTTTCACATTCTAGGTCCTTAACACTTACTAGGCAATCCTTTGCTATCATCTTACAAGCCTTCAAGCAAGAAATGATTTAATTCCTTAGCATAGATTTTCCCCCCTTCTACTCTAGAATTGGTTCATTTAGGAATTGAAACTTTACTACCCTCGTTCTACAATGTATGGAAGCAAAGCATTCATGAAACCAATCCATACCCAAGATGATATCAAAATCAAACATGTCAAGTTCATATAAACTCTTTTTGCAACTACAGATTTACCCATTAGGATACAAACAAAAAAGGGTTCAATTGAAACATCGAGTAGTACATCAATCTTCCTAGCTACCAAAGCTGTAACAAAAGAAAGGGTAGCACCTGGGTCTAGCAAAGCATAAACATTAATAGAGAAGACTTGAAAAATACCCGTCACATGTCAGAAGAGTTCTCTTGTTCATCCCTATCCTTGAGTGCATAGAAACGGTTCCTTCTTGGAGCTTTAGAGCTCGGACCGCTTGGTTGAGTTTTGCTATTCCCCTTACCTTGCCTTCTCACATTAAGACAATTTTTCACCATATGGCCACCCTTGCCACTAAAATATTTGTCTCAACAAGGCATTCACCCACATTTTTCTTACCACACTTACCACAAGTTTGTCTTTCTCTTGTTGGATTTACTTTTTTCCCCTTTTGAGTTTTAGGATTTGAACCTCTATCATTGTGATTCTTGGAGAAATTTTAAAGGACTTGGTTTGAAAACCTTTTCTTGAACTTAGGCTTGTCTTAAACATCAAGCCTACTCTTAGAAGAGCCAGTTTCAAAAGACTTTGCCTTCTTATCTTCCCTATTCCTCTTCCTTAGTCTACTCTCTTCAACCTATTAAGCATAAACCATCAACCTAGAAATATCCATATTGTCTTGAAGCATGGCTGCACATTATTTTTCAAGCTCTTTGGACACGCCTGTTACAAAACGGCTCATCTAATCCCAAGCATTGGATACTTGAGAAGAAGCATATTTAGACAACTTTAATGAATTTTAAGGAGTATTCCTTGACACTCATACTTTCTTGACGAAGGTTAATGAACTCATATACCTTAGCTTCTGTTTGCTACCGTGGAAAAAATCTTTCACGAAAAGCCTTTTGAAGATCTCCAAAGTCACAGGACCACCTCTTAAAGCCCTACTATCCTTTTACTGATTGTACCATGTCTGAGCCACGTCCTTGAGTTGATAGGTAACAAGCTCAGCCTTCTCAGTAGTACTTACCCCCATATCAAACAAGATCATGTAGACCTCATCAAGGAATACTTGGGGGTCTTAAACAACTTTTGACCCAAGGAAAATAGGAGAATTCATCCTCGTGAAATCTCTCAGACGGCTAGCCATAGTACTAGCATATTGGTTCTCTCGAGGTGAAACCTCTGTGTTAGCATGTGTTGTAATGGCCTGAGATTAGATGGTGATGGCTTGGGCAATTTGGAATAGGGCTGACCTCACCTCACCATCCATCATGGCCGGGGATCGACCGGAACTTGCTCATTCACAGCAGCTTGCACTTGAGGAGGAACTTGATTGTCTTGGGAAGTAGCTCCCGTATTCACAATCTCTTCTCCTACTCTTCACACGGTTGTCCTTCTTGTTTTCATCGCCTATTACTACAAGAAAGGTATTAGATGCTAAAAGATATAGAGTGTCAAAACTCTAGAGACATGGCATAGGAGTATCAAGAAAAGAGAAGTTTCCTAGTCATCACATAGTCTCTCATCCTTAATTATGGCGCGCTTCACAATCGTGAACAAGACACTATATAACGTGGTTTTGTGAGACATTGATCCAGAGGATAATTAACCTACTGATCTGATACAAAGTTTGTCACACCCATGAAATTTTACCCCGGATGCACCGGCATAATCATCCTCTCAGAGGACTCAGACAAGACCTTAGCATTCGTTATAACATGTCATCAGTTAAAATTGCGGAAAAAATAAAACTTTAATAGTATATGTAATGAGATTCTAAAAGTTATCTCATATTAAAACCATCTAAAGAGTATTAATCTAGACTTAGCCAATAAAATTTAATATGTCATATAGGACTTGATACAAAAGAATCCAAAGAACATAAATGGAAATACGAGTGTTCTTAAAATCTATTAATGTCTTCGTAAGCTAGAATAATGAAAAGATAGCATCCCCGAACATGAGGACCTACCAACACTTGAGAAAGAGTTCTATGCTTCTTCAATCGACCTTTTTAATCTTCAATGACCAGACCCTACATTTGTAATATAAAGTAATGGGGTTAGTTTGCAACATGTACTAAGTGTGGGTATATGCACATAACATTTAAGGACATGCATGAAAAAGGATTATTTATCATTTCTTTGGAAAGCATGCTAAGTCATATGAATGTCTTCAATTAACATACCATAATCAAAGACATGTTATCATAGAGTCATGCTAACAATTCATATTCAAAAATCCATATACACATCTCATACAAAACACTTACCAATGATACCATCCCCAACCTACAAATGCAATGGTCATGTGAATCCCCATAAACCTACACAACCAATGAGATAAGATAGGGGACCATAGGTAAAGCTTTGATTCATATAACTTCCAACATAATTAGTCATCACCTCATAAAGCATTATAGACCAATAACATGTTCATTAAAGTAACCAACTTCAAATAAGAGTATAAAATGTATCATAATCATCATACCTTTCATGTTATTATATTACAGAAGAACAATCTCCTACGACTTCCCTTAGAGTCAACTTGTGCAATGTCTAGGTAGAGCCCCCTACCTGTATTAAATAGACTCTTTAAGTCACCCTAGTCAACGTCCATTTACTTGTCTTTTGTTTTACTTGAGGGAATATTCTCCTTAACCGACATAGACCATGTGATCTAAACATGGAATTCGGTGCTTATAAAACCCCACACCGAAAGAATGTGATGTATTGACCAAAGTAGAACCAAGCATGACATAGCTTTCTCGATAGTTCCATTAGCTAGTATCCTATAGTGGAATCATACTTCAACAACTACGACATGTATTATAGACCCATAGTTCCACATTACATGGCAGCCTCTATCTCATGAGAGTCATTATGAACCAACCTTCCAACTATGGAAGGAACACCTCTCATATCTAGTCCGTCGGTGCTCAGCTTAAGTCCCTTTCTTGAATAACCTTTAAGTTGTCTTTTATTATAAACATATCATAGGTCATAGGAGATTAACTCCTTGTATAAACATGATCATGATCTCTTTAGGATTAGGTGGGAATTTTCTTTCATCATAACCCTTCGAATGTGAGATTAACATAACTTAATCACCTTGTCTAAAGCATACAAGAGGATATCATAAACATAGACGTATTCTTATCATGATCTCACATTTAGCATGTTCATAGCCCAACATTTATTCATACCAACATCAAACATACTTTATTAGCATATTATCACCATTCATAGCCTAGCATAAACATCATAGAGAAATCACAACTTTGGAAGACTTATGTCACGGACTTAGAGTATTTGCTAAGACTCCGTGCGGCACTTGACAACTTACTCACAAATCTTTCACAATCTTGTAAGCTCAAGTAAGCCTGTAAAACTCAAAACGCTAATCAAATGCAAAGAAAGACTTAGAAAGAACAAAAGAGAACTTTGGAAAAAGGCTTTTGTATTGCTTGGAAGAATTGCTTACAACTTTCTTGGTGCTTTTCAAATGAGGGTAACCTCTATTTATACTACTTCCTAGGGACTAAAGTGCAACTAATATTAACTTTACAAGTCCATAAAATATTTACACTTTGGTCAATTTTCTAGAGAATTCTACACTACTTTGGGACCTTCTCTAGCCTTCTTGAGAGTTGTAAAGTTTTTTAGAGTTCTCCGCACAACTCTAGAGAAATCTGGCCCTTTGTGGATGCAGAATCAGGCTGAAATTGTGGAGGGACGTCACAATATCCACCACCTGATGATACAACTACCACGGCGCATTGCTGTAAGAATTTTTGGACTTTATCCTTGAACTGCCACAAATCTTAATATTTCTCCTATGTGGCCTCTTCCGTAGTTTGTCCCTTAGAATGCACAAGGAACATGGCGCTGGCTTGTTGACCTCGCTTTTGTTTGTCTTGATAATCCATGATAGCTTCGATATCTCGGTCATGCGAGGAGGTGACAATAATGGGTGCCCGTTGTGATCGATTCCGGCTAGGATCTTCCTTGTCTTCATGATACGTCTTAAGGACGCTCGCATGAAACACCGGGTGGATCTTAAAGTGTGGAGGTAACTCCAACTTGTACGAAATCTTTCCCACCTTGGAAACAATATTGAACGGACCCTCATATTTGCGCACTAAGTTTTGATGGACACCTCTTAGTGCTTTGAATTGTGTTGGATTGAATATCACCAAGACCATACACCTTCTTTATAGTCCGTGGGACGATGCTTGTGGTCGGTGAACTTTTTCATCTTCTTGGCTGCCTTGTCCAAGTAGGACTTGGCAGTGTCAAGCTGCTCCTCCCATCCCTTGGCAAGATGGTGAGAACCCAAAGTCTTTTCCTCAAAAATAGTCGGCAACGAGTGCGGCATTTTAGGTTGTAGGCCTGTTGCCAACTCAAATGATGTGCGCCCAGTGGATTCACTCCTCCACAAATTATAAGAAAACTGCACCATATCAAGGATTCGGGCCCAATCCTTTTGATGCGCACGGACATAGTGCCTTAGATAGCACTCTAACAGGGCATTGACGCATTCGGTCTGGCTGTTGGTTTGCATGTGGAAAGTTGTGGAAAAGTGAAGCTTCGTGCCAATTATTTCGAACAACTCTCTCCAAAAGTTCTCGGTAAAGTAGGGGTCTCGATCACAGATGATATGTCTCGGCAGCCCCTAATATTTCACCATATTCTTGAAGAATAATCGAGCAGCTTCCTTTGCGGTGCAACCGTCTGTGGTAGGCATGAATGTAGAATACTTTGAAAACCTGTCTACCATGATCATGATCGTACCAAACCCATCGGACTTTTGCAAGGAAGTGATGAAGTCCATGGTTACGCTCTCCCATGCGCGTTCTGCTACGGGTAGCGGCTCTAGTAACCCTCCCTGTTGCCTTTTCTCCACCTTGTCTTGTTGGCACACAAGACAAGTCTACACATAGTACTCGATATCGTCCCGCATGCATGGCCAGAAGTAAATAGCCTCGATCAGCGCCCTCGTACGTCGCTATCCCGGACACCCAGACCCAATGTTTCGTGGCTTTCCTGTATGATATGCCGCATGATAG
The DNA here is from genome assembly GCA_032847665.1 of Solanum chilense. Lineage (NCBI taxonomy): Eukaryota > Viridiplantae > Streptophyta > Magnoliopsida > Solanales > Solanaceae > Solanum > Solanum chilense. The sequence continues at coordinate 50,548,364 of CM064963.1, read as the reverse complement.
ACCCGCACTTGGGTACATAAACCCTCTGACCGTTAGTGAGCAAGAAGCAATTTTCTACCCAAAAGCGTCTGGTTTTAACTTGGACAGCCAACTCCATCAGCTTCTTGGCCTGTGGATCGTGTTGCATGACACCATTGATTGCATCTTGTATATCACAGTAGGCTGTAGTGATGACAGCAAGCTCGGCCTTTGTACTTAGTGAGTCGGCCACGACATTGCCTCTTTTGGGATTGTACTCCAAAACGTAGTCGAACTCTGCTAGAAAATCTTTCCATCAAGCTTGTTTCGGGGTGCTCTTCTTTTGCGACTAAAAGCAGCTAGTGGCAATGTTGGCGGTCTTGACCACGAACTTGGAGCCTAGTTGTAGTGTCTCCATGTGCGCAGGCAATGCACAATGGTTTTCATCTCTTTCTCCTGCACTGTGTACTGTCATTTGGCCTCGTTTAGTTTGCGGCTCATGAATGCTATTGGGTGTCTATCTTGCATTAAGACTCCCCCAATGGCAATATTTGAGGCATACGTATGTATTTCGAAGGTCTTTGAGAATTCGGGCAGCATCAAGACCGGTTCCTCTCTTATTATGGCCTTGAGACCTTCGAGTTCTCTTTGGCACTCCTCGCTCCAAACCCATGGCTTATTATTTTTTAATAACTCGATTAGTGGAGCGGGTTTAGCGGAGTAATCACTGATGAACCTGCGATAGTAGTTCGCAATTCCAAGGAATGATCGCAGCTCGGTCACATTCGTGGTCTCCTCCCACTCTTGGATCGCCCTAATCTTCGCCTCATCCATCCGGAGTTCGCCTTTGCTGATAACATGGCCTAAGAAGTGCACCTTGGGTTGGTCAAACTCGCACATCTCCCTCTTGACGTAGACCTAGTTCTTTCATAAAATTGGAAGACTTTCCTCAGTGCTCCGCGTGTTCCTCCAAGGTGTTGCTATAGATGACTATGTCATCCAAGTACACCACCACGAACTGGTCCAAGTAGGGATGAAGGATCTCATTCATCAGCGTGCAAAAGGTGGCGGGTGCATTGGTTAAGCTGAAAAGCATCACCAACCACTCTTATGCTCTGTATCTAGTCACGCACGCTGTCTTTGGCTCATCTGCCTCTACGATGCGCACTTTGTAGTAGCCTTTCCCGAGATCTATCTTGGTGAAGTACTTTTCCTACCCAAGTCTATCCAATAAATCTGCAATTAGCGGGATAGGATATTTGTTCTTATTTTTTACCTTATTGAGCGCCCGATAGTCAATGCATAAGCGCAACGACCCGTCTTTCTTTTTCTGGAATAGCACTGGCGCTCCATAAGGTGCCTTGGATGGACAGATGTGACCGGCCTCAGGGAGATCCCTCAACTTCTTCCTTAGCTCTTCTAACTCGGGTGGAGCCATGCGGTAAGGTGCATGAGAGGGTGTCTTGGCTCCGACCTCAAACTCTATATTATGATCTACCTAACGCCTTGGAGGTAGAGTCTTCGGCAGCTTGTCTGGCATCACGTCCTCTTTCTCCTCAAGGACTTTCTCTATGAGTTGTGGCAAGGACTTCATAGTACCAATGTCTTCTCCCGAACTTGCAATGGTAGCTAGGAATGTCGGCTCCCCTTTGTTTAGGCCTTCACAATCTGCATGGTCGATAAGTGGGCGTGTCATAACTTCTTTTGCACCTTGACTAAGGATAAAGAAATTTCGCTCATTTGGTCTGCGCGGTCAAATCGGCTCTCTTGCCTGTGTATCCCATGCCCGGTGCCTATGATTTGTCTGATGGGAGAGATCCACCAATCAATTCCTTTATTTCAATGTGTACCATGCATGACCCTTCCAACTCCATGACCATGATTCGTTGGAGGTAGGGGTCGATCATTGTGTGGCAGCGCTGAAAGAACTCTTGCTCGAGAATGATATCAAATTTGTCTAAAGGAGCGACAGTAAAGTTTTTTTCACCTTGGAACTTTCCCAACATGATGCTTACCCTGGGTCAACCCCACACACGGGAGTCGGTGGGGCGTCAACTGTTTTGAGGTGGGTGTTGCTTAGAACACAGTTCAGCCCTAACCTCTCTGCCGCCGTCTTGGTCATGATGTTTGCTTCAGCTCCGAAGTTTACCATGGCACAAGCTGGTCGTCCTTTAATGGAGAAGTCTACATACTGCGTGTTGAATTCTCCTGGCTTCTCAGTTTGCTTGTCTATCGCACCGCACAGTCCAACTATGCCCAACTGCGTTGTGCCTGCATCCTACCCTTGCTCTTGTGCGTCCTTCTCCTTTCGTAAGGTAGGATGGCACCAAGGTTCTTCATCTCGGGGAACCTAGCATAGTCGTGTGGTCCCCTTCATATGTAGCATCCATCTCCTTTGTTGGTCTACGCGAGCTTCTTTGTATAATTTTGGCGCACGAGCTGCTTGCTGTCGGGTTTGTCGGAGTCGTGTTTCTTGAGGTGTGCATGCTGCTCCTTGCCTCGGCCACAGTCTCCCCCACCTCTGGCATGACTACTTCTTGTATCCTTACCCTTCACCTTGTCATGTTGTTCATGCTTAAGTCCGTCAAGGACTCAGCTTGTGTGATGGCTTCGTCTATGGTCTTGACCTGACGCCGCTCCAACTCTATCTTGGCCTAATGTTGCAGTATGTCCATGAAGTGGAACATCATGTATTCATCTGTGAGGTTGGGAATTTGAAGTGTTAGAGTTGTGAACTCCATCACATACCACCGAATGCTTCCTGTTTTCTTCAATTCCCGGGCTCATACATGATGTTGTTAGGGAAGAAGTATTTTTTGAATTCTTCGCAGAATTGCTCCCACGTGTTGATGGTGCACGTCCCTTTCCCGATCTTAGCCTCTTTGGCCTCCACCATAACATAGCCATCTCGGACAAGTACAGTTGATATTGTTCTCGTCACTTCTCACCCAACTACACTTGAAGTAGTTTTCTAAGTGCCATCGAAAGTTTTCCACCTCTTGAGCCTCACGGACATCTTTGAATATAGGTGGCTTGGTATCCTCAACCCTGGCCTCCCTATCACGGTCAGGTGGTGCAGATCCTCTAGCCTCCAGGCCTTCCTTGACTGTTTTTACTTCGGCCTTCAGGGTCTCGATCGTGCCAAGCGCTTCCGTAAGTTGACGCTCTTAGGAAGTGATGGTCTCCTTTGCGTTAAGAAAATCCATAGGCCGACACTCCAAGGAAGTTGTGGCCTCCTTCATTTCAAACTCAGCCTGCTGGAGACCCTCCAACTCTGTACGAATGTTCTCGGTCTCCTCAAGGGTCTTGACCTTGATTTCCGCCACGTTCATGCGCCGGCCTATGATCTGGACGGCTTGTCTCTCCACTTCCAATCTTGTGACCCATTCTTCTCTAGCGGTGACGTCTATGGCATCTTCGCCCATTATTTCATCACTTACCTCGGCAGTCGGGGGTGGATGAGATGTTAGCGCCTTGCTAGGTGTGAGTTCGGGCAGCACCTCCACATTACCCTTTTGATGTTTCTTCCCCTTTCGGTTATTCTTACCACCATCCAAGTAGACGTTGGTGTTGCTAGCGCTGTTTACGTATCCTTCAGTAGCTATTCCTTTAGTATCAAACCTGCTCTGATACCACTTTGTCACAGACTAAGAGTATTTGCTAAGACTCTGTGCAGTGCTTGACAACTTACTCACGCATATTTCACGATCTTGTAATCTCAATTAATCTTGTAAAACACAGAACGCTTAGAGAATGCAAAGAAAGACTTAGAAAGAACAAAAGAGAACTTTGGAAGAAGGCTTTTTGTATTTCTTGGAAGAATTGCTTAGAACTTCTCTTGGTGCCTTTGGAAATGAGGGGCACTTCTATTATACTACTTTGTAGGGACAAAAGTGAAATTAATATTTACTTTACAAGTCCCTAAAATATTTACACTTTGGTCCATTTTCAAGAGAATTCTACATTACCTTATAACCGTCTCTAGCCTTCTTGAGAGTTCTAAAGTGTTCTAGAGTTCTCCGCACAACTCTAGAGAAATATGCCCCTTTCCGGATGCGGAATCAGGCTGAAATTGTTGCGGGATGTCACACTTACCTCTTGCTTCCAATTACCTTATATCAAGAACTTACTTTGAATTTTTCAATAATCATAACGATAACATAGTGAAATACACAATAGCATAGTCAATACCAACTCTTCAATTCATATACAAGATCAATTCATAATGTAAGATAAGGGAAAGGCTCATTAAAGAGTTCTTTCAAGTCTTAGTTCCAATCATAACATTTACACGTTATGAAGTAGTGGAAACAACCTATTCGAAACCATCAATTAGAGAAAGATCATGCATAACATAAAATTCAAACATTATTAATCGAATCCTAAAGAATTCGTGTGGAATCAACCATAAAACAACATTATTTTTCACCGAAATTCATAAATATAGAGTTAGGAGAAAAAACCCGTTTTGTAGAGTAAAAACCCTAGAAGTTTGTATTCTTGAAAACCATCTTTGAAAGGACCTCTTGGGGAAAGGAATCCTAAGAGTGGAAAAACCATACCTTATAAATGAATAGTCTACGAAATATTAATTGGAAACCTCGAAGCCTTCGTCTTCTTCCTGAAGCTCTTCTTGTCTTCAATGGAGTATGGAAAAGAGATCGTGTTTTGAGAGAGATGGGTAATTGCGTTACAATATGAATTTGACATGTAAAAAGTGGTCTAAAACTGACCTAGTTTCCATATATAGTCTTCTTGTAAATTACCCAAAAGACCCTTCACTTAAATGGGTCTTTTTATGAAGTTAAATTACCAAAAATATGACTTTAACGATTCTAGGAAGTGGATGCGCGTTACGGGGCGAATTCCTGTTATTTTTCTGAAATTTTGGGTCGAGGCAGTGAGGTGCGAGTCAGACTCGTTTTGCAAGGATACCCCTCAATTCTTAAGGCAGTATCCTACGTGTAGGCTGTGTATCACAGACCTAATGCTCCAATCTTGTTCGCACAGGCTGCTTTGGCAGACTGCCTACCATGTTGGGGTGCTCCCCAAGGACCAATCGGGTGGTCCTTGGGGTGTCGTTACCAGACTACATACTACCTATCCAAGGTCGGTTTACAAGTTTTGGACTTCATTTGACATCTCGAAACCTTTACTAAACAAAGGGACGTCAACTAGTTCGAATTAGCTAGTTTCCGGAAGTGAAGGTCTTTCTTTGTCATTTTGGATCTAACCTTTCTAAATGAACTTATTACACTAATATAGGTTTGGAAACATCATTTTAAACATTATTAAATAGGTTAAGCTCTAGTCTAGGTCATGGAATTTCCGGAGTGTTACATGTATATCCACCATATAAACATATGTACCATGGGTAATATAGGATCATTTTGATTTATATCATGGGAATACGTTCCAAGGGTACTTTAACGATGAAAGAATTTAAAATCTTCCATGATAATAGTTGGTAGATTAAGCATGTATATTTAGTTAAGAAAACAACCTCATATTAGAGTATTCATTTTAATGCTCTAGGAAGTAGGAATTGCAAATATGGATCAGTCACTACCAAAGGCACTTAGATAGCTTAATTTGTATAATAAGTGTTGGATTCATGCCAAATTAATAGTAAATCAAATAATCTTATATACCTTGTTATACAATTCAAAAGTATGACATAAGCTCCTTCTCATTAGATTACTAATCTACAATAAAATAAGTTGTAAGACTAATATTATTATCTAATAAACCAATTTGAGCTACTTGATCTCACCAAAATAGAAACCAAGCAATAAGTATGCAGTTTATCTAGCCAATGTTTTATTTCCTTCCATTTCCCTATAGTCGCGTCCATACGTTATACAACCTTCGTATAAGGTCCTCATCGACACTCCTTGCAATATTTAATTCCTTTGACATCTCCATAAGTTATCCACACCTCGTGTCACATACCTTATCATAACATACAAAAAACATCCTTACACATAATAAGGTAACAATCAATATGATCATGATTTCTGATCACCAACACTTGAAGAGCTAGCTTTACTTTTAGAATTCTCAAATAAGCTCATATGCAATTCAAAGGGACACCCTTCCATGGTTGTCTTAACATCCACTAACCACCAGAACATCCTCCCCAATATTACATCATGTTAGAGGAAAAATTACCAACTTACTAACACATACTAAATGTCCTAATTAACTCAAGCACAAGAGGGGAAAATTGGAGTAGCTTACCTTACTGGAAAGAACTACCACTTCCTAAAGGTTGACCTTTTCAACTTGTCTTAAGGTATACCTTTCAAAATATTGAAATCCCTAATATTCAAGAACCCTAATGGTATTTAATGGTTGTATCGTGGAGCTGTGACAGAAGAGAGAAATCTCTAAAAATCAGTTTTTATAAAAGTAAAAATGGTTTGAAAAGTTTTATATCAATCCCTTTAAAAGGTACCTGCTTTGTCTGACTTTCTCACTCATTTTAGGCCATATATTATAAAGTAGGTGATCCACCTACTTGGAATTTTCACTTGGGTCTTTTTGGACATAAGCATATTGGGTTTTTCCCCTTATTCTTCTATTCAACTTGGGAAAGATTAATGCAAGTAGGTGGTAGAGTACTTGTCCCAATAACATGGTAAACAAAGTCTTAGTAGGTGATTCACCTAATGAGTCCCTTGGGCTGGTAAACAATTCAAAGCATGTGATGCACCAACTTGTCACCCACTAGCTTAAGTGTAGTCAATCAAGCACCTAAATATTTTATTCCATTTCTAGACTTTAATACCTTTGAATTAACCTAAAGCTTATAGGGATAATGCCCAAGTACCCCCTCAACCTATGCCCGAAATCTCAGAGACACACTTATACTATACTAAGGTCCTATTACCCCCCTGAACTTATTTTATTAATAACTTTTTACCCCTTTTTAGGTTACGTGGCACTATCTTGTGGGCCTAACGATTGTTGACTTTTTTTTTCGAACTAGTGCCACGTAGGCTAAAAAGGGGTAGAAAATTACATATAAAATAAGTTCAGGGGTGTAATAGGACCTTAGTATAGTATAAGTGTGTCTCTGGGATTTCGGGCATAGGTTGAGGGGGTACTTGGGTACTTTCCCAAACTTATATAAACTACGTCACTTTAAACTTTAGAGTCAATTACCACCTTATGTTCTCAAATTTAAATACTTCCATTGACGTAAAATTAATCGAGTCACATCAAAATTCAAGGACAATTTACTTTAAACCTATTATATTGTCACTAGTCGCATTGGAAACTGAGTCCATAATCATTCCACAAGAAATTTATAAATGTCATATAAATAGAACTATTACACGTAGAATATGGGGTGTTACAATTTGCACTGCTTTTTTAGTGTCTTCTAGTGCACTAAACTTGTTCTTATTGATGATTTTCTTACATTCCTTCTAATTTTCTTTTTGACTCCATCTTTGAGTAAATTCTTCTATTTTATTGTATCTACCTCTTCCTCTAGGCCACCATCACGACCACCCTTAAACTTTTGTTCCTGGAATGCATGAACATTTTTCTTACCTTTATCCTTTGTCTCCTTTTTCTTTGTTTGGTCCTGATTTTTCTCTTCGTTTTGTTTCTGCCCTCTCTACTCACCATCAGCCTCTTTATACGGATATACCTCGGGGTGTGACAGATAGCACTCTTTCTCATTTTGTCGTTGTACATTACAATTGTTTTAGTGTTTGGGCATGTAATCACATTTGATTTGTATTCATTTTCTTTATTTTCATCGGTTTCTTGTTTCTCACCCCTATATTTATACTCTTAAGAAATTCTCCCAACATCACTTCAACCTTCAATTGTTACACCCTCAAAATAAACTAGGATAAACTAAAGCTTCACATGAGTTTCTTAAGTTAATTACTTGCTAAATGATGAGGAAAAGTATCCAAGGGCAGTCTTGAGTGTTTTTGAAGTCAAACGTTAAGGAACAACCATGAAGTTCGAAAACTCATCTTTTGTGTGTTAGTGTACTCTTCCATGTTGTATGTATTTTGGTGCATCATTTGGAGTCTAAAATTATGGGGGAGACCCTAGTGTGTAGAAGGTCATGTTTAGGGGTTAACACGTATGACTCCCTAAGGAATACCCTAAGAGTCCTTGAGGAGGAGCCTAAGTTAAAACCCAAAACTGCCAAAGTTGGCATGACCTGCGGGCACTAGCTCAACTGAAGGAGCAAAAGTGACCTACGTAGGTCAAGAGTTAGCCTAGGGAGACTTAGCTCCCATGGCCAAGTCTCTAAACATAACTATGACCAACAAGATGGGTCGTCAACCCACCTACGGTTCATAGGTGGGGACCGCAAATGAGCACATGCAATTTTGTCTTGAGTCATCCAAGCCAAGGGTGGTTTGGTAAATTCTAACCTTGGCTAATTAAATATATGGACGGTCATTTTTAGTGTTTTTATGTATTTTAATTAGATTAAAACAATTAAACCCTCGCTTAGACTCAAACACCCAAATCAAACTCTTCCCTCCCAAAAATATTCTCTCAAGAATACCATTGAAGGTCTAGGTCAAATTCAAGCTAGGAGAAGGGATTTCAAGTGAGTGATTCACCAATTTTCGTGGGATTCCTAATCCTAAGGTATGGTGATCCTTCATTCTTGAATAAGTTCTCATTCAAGGAGTCCAATTCTAAGGTTTTCAAAAGTGAATCAATGATCAATTTCTCAATTTCTATTCTATGCATAGGTTTATTGTTAAAACATTTTATAAGTCATGATATTAATGTATAATGGAATTCCTTGAAGAACCCATGTTTTGTCCAAATCTCCTAAATTAGCTTACAAAGTAAGTTTGATGAATGTGATTGGATATTGTTAGAATTATGTATATATTGTGTTGTACTGTTGTTATATATTGATATTCATGCCTAATTATGATGAATTGTTGAGAATTGAGAAAAATGTCATTTGGCTTGGATAAAGGGTAAGTTGGCCTAAATTGTTCTAGTTCTTATTGAATTGCTCTTGTGTGGTATGGTCCACTTATTGTGGCAGTGTTTAGCTAATGTATATGTATATGAATATGTATTAGTATTGTGGTTATGTACTTGAAGGCATTGAATGTGAAGTAAAGTAATGTAATGATGCATATGTATAAGATGTATCATGAAGTTATGTATGTGATTCTTGATAATACTATGATTATTGGAGTATAATGTTAATGTGAAGTATGCTTGTATGTGGATTATGATGAATGTGGTAAGATTATGTTTATAAGTCAATGTCATGAAAAATGGTGGTTATGTGAAACGCTTTCTCAGATATACACACACATGAGTGAAAGAATGAAAGAAGCTAATGAAAATGTAATGAAGGTGGGTCTATTGAAAGGTTTTCTTAATAGGATTATAATGAATGAACGGGAGATGTTGGGATGGATACTTTCCCATGAGTAGAGGTGGAGTGTCTAGAAGAAATCTCAATATTCCCAAGATCATTCTAATGAATGAATGGGGGCGTGGAGATGGTTACTCTCCGTTAGTAGAGATGTAGTATCTAGAAGTAATCTCAATATCCCTAAAGATATTTCTCATGAATGAATGAAAGGTTGGGTTGGGTGCTCTCCCGTTTGTATAAGTGGAGTACTTAGTAGAAATCCCATAACCTGTAATGAAATATTGTACTGAAAGTCTAATACTCTATAAGGATTAATGCTTACCACCGAGGAATAGAGGTGAGTACTCTCCCGTGAGTAGAGGTTGGGTACTTAGTAGCAACCTCTTGAGACGGGTACTCTCTGCTAGTAAAAGGTGTAGTATCTACAAGCAATATCCTTATCCCTTAACTATGAACCCGCATAGGACTAGCTAGTGGTTTTCCACGTAAAGGCTAAAAGAACGACCCTACTTTAGGCAATTGGGGATTCCTCATCCGGTAGGGGTTATTACCAGGATTCCATGTTAAGCACCCATGGTCTACGTCGGTAAATTCCCACAAAATAATTTAATGAAATAGGTCTTCCCAAGGGTGTACTACTTAGGGTAGGTGGTGGAATGGGACACCATCTATGCATTGCACAAGTAGGCATTTTGAGGGAGTCTTGGTGTGTCCTTGCAATGTTAATGAATGAACGAGTTTCTATATGATGTTAATGAAGTAAGTTACTTTATGTCTACTATTAATGAATCATGTTGGTCTTATGTATAATGTTAATGAAGATTATGTGACTTGTTGAATGTGATGTACCTAGTCTAGGATGGTTCCAAAGGAGCACTAAGTGGGGGTAATAGAATGGGATGCTACTTTCACATTGCACTAGTGTAACTTAGAGTAATACTTGGGAATAGTCCTTGTGTGATATTCTTAAATGCATGAATGTTTTCATAGTATCTCTAGTAATGAATGTTGACATGTTGAGTTATGATAGAAAGGAAATATCTTTATCTTCGGTAGTGTTAAGGAACACTTATGTGTATATTTAAGAGATTGCATGGGCGGTCTCTTCATGTCTTACCTAGGTGGATCTTAGGATAACATAGGATAAAGGGTCTAAATGGTTGAATGGGTTATTTAAATGAATATGGTGATATGTTGAGGATTATGGGAATATTACCTTGTATGTTGATGATTGACTTGTGTGAGATCTTTTACACTTGGTTCATGAACTCTTATCAAAATAGCATGAAAAACATATTTCAACTAAAATGTCCTCTTTAAAGCATGTTTTTGCATGATTGTCATACATAGTGCTTAATTATACTAATTCCATATTTTTTTGTCTAGTTCTACAAGTATAGGTGGTGGAAAGTGAGGATCCCAAGAGTTTGAAGCTTGGATTTGATTGTTCTCTCAAGATCAAGGTATGTCCTCATATGTTCGAGGACATGGATGTTATTTCTAGTTTTCTTTCATCAAAGACTTTCTATGAGACTTGAATGTTTCTTTCAATGTAAGGGTTGTATCCCTATGATAATGAGATGTGTCTAATATGGCTTGTGACGAGACATAGTTCTTCTTACTTTTTATAAAAGAGTATCCGTATTGACTTTATTATGAAAAGTTCAAATTCCGCTCTCCTTTTCATACCTATGTGATGAATGCATACTAAGAGGCTTGTATAAGACCTCTTCGAGGTCGAGTACGCCGTGTTACTCCTAGGGGTACGCCCGGGTCGTGACATCACCGTCGGACAACTAGGTCCTATATTATTCCATGATGTCTTACCCACCTGCAAGGCTTCCGTAACCGTTGCCGCCAGAGAGAAAAAATGTTTTCTTTCCCAAGAAATTTGGTGGTAAAATGGAAAAGATATCCATGCAATAGTCGTTGTTTCTTCCTTCGGATCAAATAGCGGATCCCATTTGAGTGTACGCATTGGGTAATAACAACTCTTATGTCCAATTGAATAACTAGGCTTTGATAGCAGATGAACATGATCCTCCATACTTGATGCTCTCATCAAAACATATCTAGTTCTTAGATACCATACCGTGCATTCATTCTTGAGCTCGCGTTGTTTTGGAAGTATTTTCCTCAAATCCTCCAGTTCTGGCCATCCACACGAGAACTTCCCAATCGCAGCAAATTGTCATCTTCATTCATTGTCATCTATTATACTTCTTCTTCCTCTCATACCAATTGTGGTTCTCCATGTAAATATGTCAAAGACTTCCTTAGTAGTGCGTTCTTTTTTAGGTGTTGTGGGTTGTTATGTGGTAGCATATTCCGAAACAGGCTGAGCAACCCCCATCGTAGGCTTCCCAGCGGCGGGTGAGGCCATTAGTGGCGAAGATGACAAGGTTCTTAGGATTTTAGTTTTTAGGAGAGTGGTGCGACCTTTGTTTTGCTAGATTGTGATTGAAGAGTATCTTGTGTTTTTACAGAAATGTAATTTATGAGAAATTACTTGTGATTTCCCCTCCCCCCCCCCCCCAGAATTGAAGAAATAACATAAATGAGTTGAACTGAACAAGTAGTAATCAATCATCTTCTTCTATGTGATATGGATTACATTACCAAAATATATTAATTATTGGCGATGTTAGCTGTATAAGAAGTTAAATTATATATACTGAATGTTGTGCACTCTCCTACTTTCTCTTTGATAACGATGTTCTAATATTATATAATAAACAGAATCTTAAGAAGCAGAAAATCTTTCTGGAAAGAAGTAAGAAGCTGAATGTAATGTTGTAATGGCCAAAAGGTCAATTTCGATAAGCATATCGCATTTTTTTTATCCCTCGACAATGTAATAATTTTCCTGACTATTGTATCAACAGCCCAGGGTGCAGACACCTCTTGTATCATGATCAGTCTAGCAATGGTTAAACAGCTGGATCAACTGCCGAATCAGTCGAACTTGAAGCCTTCGCTCCAATGTCAATGGTTGGGATAGCTGGCTTACCTTCTTAGTTAGGACATTTAGCTTCCAGTAGGCAATTGAGTTTTAATTTTTTACCTTTGACATTATGGATTTAGACTCACAAAATTATGATAATAATAACATATACTCTTGAAAGTGGTATTGTAATGACCTTGCCTACTCCAAATGGTTTTGCGAGTTCAAATTGAAAACATATTCGTGGATAAAAAGACGATGATTTACTAATGCTTACGACGAAGAGTTGACAGAATTCTCTTTGAACATGCCAAAACATAGGGATAAATTTCAAATTCTGGATTCACCTCACCTATCACAACACTGGATATCATTGCCCATTTTCATACATCAATACAATTTTCAATCGGAGTGAAGTTTAATGATGAAACTACTCTGTTGCCGCTAGTGATCCCTGAAATGCATACAGAAAACACTTACTCTAGTCTCTAAGGATGGACTAATGCACATACAAACAGAATCTCAGCTCGCATATCAACAACAACAATACCTATAACCAATAACAAAAGTCTGCAATTTACTCACATTTAACAAGGTCATCCCTATGATCTTGACATATAAAGCAAATTCCAGCAACATATATAAGTTATGAATACCGTCACATGTCCACAAACAAAGAACAGGACAAACAGAATTTCATACAAGAAGCAAAACTTTTCCAAATTCATTCTGATATTGAAATCCAACCTCAACGAAGAAATTCATTATATCTAGCAATTTAACTTGACAAGTAGGAAGTCATTACCATGACTCGAATAGCATGTAAACAACAAATCAATAATGCCTGGACTATAGCACATTGCTATAGCTTAAAAGCTGATAAATCAGAAACGTAACCAAGAGTTTTCTCTTGATTCTTGTGGTTCAGAGGGCATTTGACATAAACCCTTTCATTATGCTTAAAGGATCTGAGAATTGAGTTGACCAAAAAGTGTACAAAGATGGCATGTTTAAAACTCTATACAAACAGAAGAGAGTCGTTGGCTTCTAGTCTAACAAAAGTAAAATGGTCCTCTGTATAATACAGGAAAAAGCAAGACAGGATCCAGTGTTTGCAATACAATAATTTAGCAAGTACCACGCTATGTACACAAGCAAAATGCTTGGCTTCTAGTCTAACAAAAGTAAAATGGTCCTCTGTATAATACAGGCAAAAGCAAGACAGGATCCAATGTTTGCAATACAATAATTTAGCAAGAACCACGCTATGTACACAAGCAAAATGCTTGGCTTCTAGTCTAACAAAAGTAAAATGGTCCTCTGTATAATACAGGCAAAAGCAAGACAGGATCCAGTGTTTGCAATACAATAATTTAGCAAGTACCACGCTATGTACACAAGCAAAATGCCAAAGGAAATCTATGCATCATAGAGCACAAACTCAATATAATGAAATTTAATCCTCATGCATATGAGCATTGGAGTTTGCATTTGATGCAGAAGACGTCATTGATGATGAATTTCCATTACTACCTGAGTTTGGGGTTGAAAACAAGCCACTCAAAGGCCACGGAAGTGACACTGGAAACCGGCGACCGTTTTCATTCCTAGTATCCTCATCTTCATACCTTGTACCATTACCATTACTACTCTGAGCATTTGTGTTAGCACTTCCATCATCAGACTCAACTTTTGATTCATCAGAGAGCAACTGGTGCCTACAGACTGGACATGTGCTATGAAGCTCCAGCCATGGTAAGATGCAGCCACCATGAAACTTGTGCCTACAAGGCATCTCTTTGGCTTCAGTCCCAATCTCAAAGTCTTCCAAACAGACAGAACACTGCAAGGTCTCATCAATTGTCACCACAGGCAATGCCTCTACAACCACTTTTTGAGCTGGTGGAGTACCATACCTATTTGGATCATTCTCTGTCAAATGTTGCAGCAACACGTCTAAACCAGGACCAATGAAATAATCACCCAATGAGCCAATAGGTTGGTTCCTGGAATTATTATCCGAACCCTGCACAATGATGGTTTGATTGAACGGATTTATAAGTATAACACGCTCACGATCCCTACTCTCTCTACCTGTGTCCCTGTTTTCATTCTCAGGGTTAGGGTTCTCCGACTCAGCCAACATTCCAGCACGAATACCTTGCAAGAGCTGGAGAATTGTGGCAGAGTTCCTCCTACGCCTATCCATTATAGATGCCAGGTCTGGATCAAGTTGTGTATCAGCTTCACGTGTATGATCATCCTCATCTTCTTCAAATTCGAGATGCCCAAGTCTAGAACGACGACGAGGGTTGCTCATCATGCCTAACAAAACAGGTGCCCAAAGTGAGAGAGCATGATCAGGATCAGAATCAGAATCTAAAAGGGTCTGATTATCGTCTGAACCCATTTCTTCAATAAATCCTAGTTGACAAATGGGACATTTTAACTCAACCTCCATCATGGGGTTCACCCTCCTTGAACAATGATGACACCAATATCTTGACACTCCTCTTCCGTCCATTGAATCTGTCAACACCATAATATTTGTATCAACAAAAGATAAAAATGAACGAATGTTAAGACAAAAAGTTTGATCCTAGTATCAAATATTAACGTCTTCTATCTCAATCAAATAAACATCATCCAAGCATCAACAAGATTTTAGCATCAAATATTAGGGTCTTTCATTCAAACAAACAATAAATATTTAAGTAAAAAATTACTAGAAACAAAAACCCACAAAAAAATGGATATGGGGATGCAACAAAAAAAGTAGAAAAAACCCCAGACAAGTTGATGCAAACTTTACCCTTCCTTGTTTAAAAGGTGTACGGAGATTTATCAAAATTGCACAGCTAAAAACAAACAAAATTCTGCAGATCCGGTGATATAAATGCATAAATTAGAAAGTAGAAAATAATTTAGGATACCTACTAAATAATAGAAGGTTGTAGAAGCAAATAGAAGTTTAACAAAGTAAAAAGAAAATTAAAATTTCTCAAGAACAAACTTATTCCACCAATTGATGAGTACTACAAGAAATAAACATTAAAATATATAAATAAAGTCAAAGAAATGTATAAAAGTAAAAAAAGATAACCTAAAAACGTGTGCACATAAAATACCTCAATTTTAAAAGGACACTTGAAGAGATTTTCTTTCTTTTTCTGCCGTTTTGTTTGTGAACTTCTTATCTGATGAGTTTAACGAGCTTCTGAATATGTAAGGAAGGATCTTTTCTCTTTCTCTCTCTTTTTTCCAAATATTTTTATCTGCTTCCGAATCTTTCTTATGTGGAGCTGGAGCCTACATCAATCAACCAATCCCACTTCTTTCTCATACCCCATTTATTTATGGATTTAAAAAATTACCCCTTTAATTTTACTCTTACCATTCAAAAAAGTAATGATCCTTACTTCAACAACCAAGGCATGTAATTTGGACGAGAATCATTTCTTTCCATCGGAAAATGTAAGTAATATAACTCAAATTTCCTCAACCTCATGCATTTTTACTTGTTTCAATTGATATATTTGGTTGGTGTACATAATATAATAATATATTTAATGACATATTTAATTATATCACATGTCAATCAACCATGTCCTTGAACACAACTAATAAGAGACAAGGTAAAGATTACAAATAATTAGGGGTGGGCATGGTATCTAATATACGGAATAACGTATTGTATTGAAATTTCTAATATTGTGATTTTGGTAATATGGTATTTGATACGGTATATGACATATTAACTTTTTTATATTTGGTACGACATTTGATATTTAAAAATAATATACCGCAATATCGAATATCATATTGAAATATATCGGTACATATATATGCAACCTAGTATTAATTTAGACTAAATGCTTAGAAGTTGAAACTTTGACTATTATATTTTGATTGAATTGTATTTGAAATTTAATTTCTTAACAAAATGAGTTGTTTATATTTTATTTTGAATATATTTTTTACATGTATGATACAATTGAGATTTTTTAAAGGGCAACTTTCACATATAGCAAACAAAAAATTCATATTTGTATAATATAGCAAACTTTGCATAATTGCGCTCCATAGCAAAAATAAAAACTGTATAATTCGCTATTCATATACAAGTGTATAATTCGCTGGCCTAAATTTTATAATTCGCTGGCCTATTTCGCTGCAATTGTATAATTTGCTTTGCATATAGTTGAATCGACTTAAAATGTATGTATATTGCATAATTATAAGTGTATAGCAAGAAGATATATGTTTTTCTCGCTTTATACAAAAACAGAAACACAATATATACACTTCTGTTGTATAAAGCTAGAGAAAATTGTATTTCACTGCAATTGTATAATTCGCAATTGTATAATTCGTTGGCCTTTTTCTCTGCAATTTTTGAAGTAAAATGTTTGTAAATTGTATAATTAAGTGTATAACACGGAGATATACATTTTTGCATGTGTATATACAATTTTCTCTCGCTTTATACAAAACAAAAATAGAATTATACACTTCTGTGTATAAAGCGAGAGAGGCGAGCGAGAATGGAGAGTGGCGAGCGAGATTCCTGGGAGAGAGACGCTGGCAAATTTTTAGATAATGTTTGCTATGGAGCACAATTAAATCAAACCCTAGCTATTCCATTTAATTTGGGTTATTAGTTTGCTATTTTATACAATTTTCCCTTTTTTAAATTATCAAAGTCATAATACTCTATTATATGAGTAAATATTAGTCGAAATTGAACAAAACTATAATTATGAATTTACCATATCGCACAATACCGAAACCGAATTTTAAAATATCAAACCATATAGATTTGAATTGATATGGTAATAGTATAATATTTTAAAATCAAATATCAAAATTGTGATATCGAAACTTGGCAATATCGTACCATATCATGCCCATCCCTAAAAACAATTATAAAGAACACTTTCGCGTCCTCGTGTCACTGGAAGAAAAAAAACAACTACAAAGAACACTTTGCGTCCTCATGTCGCAGGAAGAAAAAAATATGACCTACCTTTGTAGAATTTTACCAAACAGCTTCACTAAACATGAGCAACAATTTGATTAAAAACTTTTGCGTCCTCATGTTGCAAGGGCTTGCTTAGCTACATCGTCCGCAACTTTTCTTGGTTTGAAATGGTAAGGGATCCACTTCCTCATTCTTTCTTTCTCAAAATTATTTTTGGCATAATCCTTGTAGTATATTGTTTGTGAAAAGGCCAATTCTTGATAAAGTGTTTAGGTTTTCCACACTTGTAGTTTTTTTTTTTATATTTACTTGAGTTTTCTTTCATAGGAGAACTTTTATTTCTTTCTTACAATCCTTAGATACCATCTCAGCATCATCTTTATTGAAGTCATTCATCTGTTGTTTCTTGAGTTCATAGGTCTTTGTCATAATTCAAAAAATTAATGTGATGACACTCATCTTATCTTATCAAGACAAGTCAGTATAAAACAAAATCATTACAATAAAGTGCAGAAATAAGCTATACTTGAAAGTTTAATAACATGCAATAATACGAATAAAAAGTCAACATAACTAAATCTCCAAGACCTAATTGTCGCGTGCACAAGCCTCTAATGTATTACAATGGATTTGAAAGAAAACACAAGTCTAATATGATGTTGTTGGAAAAGGCAAGGCACTAACAGGAATGTCAGACAAGATAGCAGCGAAATAATACCCAAATCTCTAAACTTTCCCTTTCAATTTGAATCAAGAGAAGACAAACCAAATCAAGCATCATGATGAATGGACAAGAAATACATCCACCAAACTAAAGCAACAAGACAGGAAAAAACCAATCACACAAGACACAGAGATTTATGTGGAAAATCCTTCGATCTGAAGAGCAAAAAAAAAACATAGGATTAAAAGCTCACTATAAACACCAAAAGTTACAAAATTGCTCTCCAAAATTGGACACAAATCAAGCGTCAAACAACGAGCAACAACAAAACAGGATTGGACCAAAACTAGAGAATTAAAAAAGATATTTTACCCTAAAATGAGCTATTGTTCACGCCCAAAAATAGAGAGCTACAGACCTCTAACTCCGATCTACACAGTTGAATTGGAAGAACCATATGCTGAGACATCCCAGTTCAAATTTTAGCATGATCCAACGGTGAATGAAGCAGAAAACTCTGTCTAAAGTGGATTGTCTGAGCGGAAAATTTCCATAAGTAAAAACAATATTTTTCTCTTTTTCTCTCAATATCTAAAATGAATCTCTCTTGATTTTTCCCTCTTGTATTTCTGAAATTAAGACCAAATAAGACTTTTATTTATCAACATAGGAACAGAAAAATGACCTAAATCCAACAATTCTCCCCCTCGCAACAATGTAGAGGAGACCACCATCCTGACGATCATGCAATAATCCTCAAATGTTCCTCCCTGCAAAGCTATAGTCATCATGACGGAACTATTATCATTGATATGGATCTTTTCAAGTTCAAGATACTTAGAATCCAACACATCTCGAATCCAATGATACCTCACATCAATGTGTTTAGACCGACCGACTATGAAATGTAGAATTCTTTTCAAGATGAATAACACTTTAACTGTCGCAACAAAGCACATACCTCTCTTGAGCACAATCAAGTTCCCCCAAAAATCTCTTCATCAAGATCAACTCTTTGCAAGCTTCAACAACATCAATAAGCTCAGTCTCTGTAGTAGATAAAGCAACACATTTTTGCAACCGATGTTGCCAAGACATAGCTCCCCTTGCAAAAGTAATCAAGTAGCCTGAAGTAGACTTACAAGTATCAACATCAACATCCATGTATAAAATAGTATAGCCACAAAAAATAGGCTTCCATGTATCAAAACACAAAGTCAAGCTATAAGAGCCACAAAGATAACTCATAATCCATTTCACATCATTTCAATGCTCACTTCCCGGATTAGAAAGAAAACAGCTAACTATGGCAACATCATGAGCATATCTTGTCTTGTACACACCATTGCATACATCAAACTATCAACAGCTGAAGCATAAGTAACTTTCTTCATATTTTCCTTCTCACCATCACTGAAAGGACAATGTCTAGTACTCAATTTGAAGTGCATAGATAAAGGTGTATTGACAACCTTAGCTTTGTCCATGTTGAATCTACGAAGTACTTTCTGAATATACTTCTCTTGTGACAACCATAACTTCTTTCCATATCTAGCACGAAAAATCTGCATGCAAAGAATTTGTCTTGCTAGTCCCAAGTCTTTCATAGCAAAAGACTTATCCAACTCTTGTTTCAACTATTTAATCCTGCAAGCATTATGACTAATAACATGTATGTCATTAAAATAAAGCAAAATGATAATAAAGTCACCATCAGAGAATTTATGCACAAATACAGAACGGTCTGAAGAAGTCTTCTTGAAGCCCAACTAACTCATAAAAGAACCAAATTTCATGTACCATTGTGTGGGATCTTGTTTTAAACCATACAAATTCTTCTTCAAATTTGTAAACATAATTCTATTTTCCTTGAATTCAAATCCTTCATGCTACTCCATAAAAATTTCTTCATCCAGGTCACCATGGAGAAAAGCAGTTTTAACATCCCTCTGTTCAACTTTCAAGTCCAGACTAGCAGCCAATCCTAGACCTACACATATAAATGACGTCTTCACAACTAGATAAAATATCTAATAAAAATCAATCCTTTTTTTCTTACTAAAACCCTTAACAACCAATCTAGCCTTGTACCGTGAAACTAGTTACCATCTTCATGTTTCACCCTAAAAACCCACATGTTTTTTTAAAGTTTTTCAATGTTTAGGTAACATAATCAAATTGAAGGTATGATTATCATGTAGAGATTTCATTTGATCCTCCATAACATCTAACCACTTTTCTTTTTTCTTCACTTTCTGTGGCCTCATCAAGACTCTCTGATTCTCCCCGTCAGTCATCAATACATACTCATTGGAAGAATAAGAGATGAAGGTATTTTCTCTCTAGTAGATCTTTTTAAGAGAACTCTCCGGAGCATCAATAATAGTTGGTTGTTGAACAATCACATTGTCTTGCACTGGAGCATCAATGATATACTTGTCATTCTAAATATGATCACGATCTTTAATATCAACTTGATTTTCATCATTTTGAAGATTTTCACCTGGTGGAATAGTCAAAGGCACTTGATCAACATCAACTAGGTTGTCACTATTTTGAGAATCATTCTTCTCAACTTTTTCAAGATCTTTAATTTTGTGGTCTTCAATGAGTATAACATCACGACTTCTAACAAGTTTCTTCTCAATTGGATCAAAATACGATATACATTGCCTAGTTTTAACATCTAACTTTGACCTTTCATCCTTAAGAACATGCACAAAGGCTTTACACCCTAAAATTTTCAGATGATCACAAGAAACATTCTTACTAGACCAAACTTTGTCAGGGACATCAACATTCAAAGCAACAGTAGAAGACAAATTGATAACATATGCAGTAGTATTAAGTGCTTCTTCCCTAAAGGAATCGTACAACTTATCATATTAAAGCATACATCTAACTGTCTCGAGCGGAGTCTACACCCCAGACGAGACTGGCGTCGTTGACCTCTCAGAGGTTGCAGACAAGCTTACTTATGTCATTCTTACTTCATCTAGGTTAATTTTAGCGGAAAATTTGAAACTCTTTTGTCTTAACATACATACTAATCATTCTATTAGATTCATAATTGTTCACAATCAACCATCTAACACTAATATTATCAAATGAAAGAAATAGTTTAATATAGCATTAAATGTATACTTGCAAAAATGGCACCAATACAATGTCTGAACAAAAGCGGAAAGAAATGCTAGTGGAACATACTCCACTAGCTCAATCCTATAACTAAGCTAGAATATGATGGGCAAGAATCCTCGAAATCATGAGGGCCTATCAAGTCTGGATGAACGCTCCACCTCCGGATAGTTTCAGCGTCAACCTGTAGCTCTAGCGTCCACCTATGTCTTTACCTAAAATTATAGAGTTGTATATGGTTAGTACACACTTTTACTAAGTATGGGTATATGCAAGCACACACTAGGGACATGCATGAGTAGGAATAGCTCTTTCCTAACAACATGATTATGGAAAGTCAATTTAGTGGACTTGCCAAATTGGGATTAGGAAAGTTAGTGAGCCTTTCAAATTTGGATTTGGAAATTCATGCCGTAAGAGTAACATTCTAACATTTCGGAAAATCATATGTCTAGTGAAGAGCCAGTAAGTCTGTTAGAATACGTATTGGGGATACACAGACATTCCAATGCCCAATATTGAGAAATATTTGGCATAGTATAGAAAAATGGCTAAGGGGTGTTAGCTAATTTCTATATATACCCAAATAAGCAAAATATAGTCCAAGCTTGTTTAGAAATGTACCTACAAAAAAGACCCTAAACTAAAATGTTTTTTTCCTTTAACTCACAAAAAGGTATGAGAATCCAAGTCTCAAGCCTAGATACCATGTCACATGATCAATTAAAATGATCATGTAGAGTAAGCAGTGCCCAAGGACATAAGGAACCATAAATAATAGTTAGTTAGGAAAGTACAACCAACCCATGTGCAAGCACATGTGCAAGACATGTGAAGAACACCAAAGGAGGGGACCACTCTAACCGAATTCAGTTAGGATAGATAAGGGGATAAAAACGTATCCATGTGGGGCCTAACTTCCTAACAAATTTTACACTCTAATCTACTGCCCCAAATATCTAACTAACCTAGGACTAACCGAAATGGACCCACTAGTGCACCCGACTACCTAGACCAAAACCGGGTTGAGTGTCTTAAACTTCATCCTAGGTATAACTGGTGTTTACAAAATCCTACGAATGAATGAAATGAATAATATTAAGTACGAATGAGCGAATGCAGCAGACTCTGTGTTTTCTTAAGAAGGTCCTCGGGTTGAGGTCCCTTATGTTGGGCCCTCACTTGAGATGTTTTATGCTACATCAACAATTCCAAAGTCTAGTGTATATGAAATGTGTTATATATAAAACAAGAAATAAATGAAATTAATGGCATTATCAATAGAGAATTGCTTATGAAAGGTAATGAATATATAGTGTAAAGAATGACTCACTATAACGTAGGGAAATCATTCCTTAGTCCTTGGATTACTTATATCGATTCATTGTGGGTATAGGCCTACAATGAATCATTGAACTTGTAATGAAAATATATGACCAAAAGAATCATTTAACTACACAACAACAAGAAGAAAAATACTGAAAACTAATCTAAGTGTACAAAGAGTAGCTCTCGGCCTAAGAGGATCAAAATCTCAAATCTTCGCCCGAGTTGTTCTAAAATTATGTTGATGATACTAATATATAGTAATAATATAGAAAATGAGTTATGTACTTTTAATGCATTAAAATACATCATATTCATACCACAATTCACAACCAATTAATTAAGAAAGTCTAGTGACTAGACTTTCTAGAAATAACATGTTGTTAAGGAAGAGCTTTCATTGATCATGCATATCATTATGTGTATGTGTGCATACACCCATACTTAGTACAAGTGGTGTACAAACCCCCTACTATTTACTATTTTTATAGGTGCAGGCCAGAGGACAGGTTGACGACACTTGCAGCGGTTTGGACTTCAGCGTTTCTCCAAATCATTTGGTAGGTCTTCATGATTTCGATGATGCTACAGATTTTGTCTAGACTTAGTTTTAGACATAGCTAGTGTATGTTTTCCCTAGCGTTTCTTTCACACCTTCATTTTGAAGCTTTGTAATAAGGCCATGTTTGGCAAACTATTTATGATATATTCATCTTCAATTTCGAATTGATTCTTTATGTTAGATGGTTGTTCTCTTATGTTGAGCTATGTATATGATGTATCTAGTTAATAATTATATGAAGTCTATGTATACTTCATACATATAAAAAGTTTTAAAATTTTTGCTAATTTAACTAGATGAATGTGATGAATGAAAGATGAGGCTTGTCTGCGACCTCTAAGAGGTCAATGACATCGAATGTGATCCGGATTCCAGAATCCAGGTCATGACAAACTTGGTATCAGAGCATGAGTTTAATTACTTAGGATCTTAAGCTCAACACAACCACGTTACATAGTTTCTAGCTTATGGTTGTCAAGCGCCCTAGAATCATGACTTATAGACTACGCAATGTAAAAATTTCTCTTTTCTTCTACTTTTTATCGTGCTATCTAGAGCTTTGACACTTTTTTTCAATATAAGTATCCAACTTTCTTATTGTGTGAATGCGTAGAAGAATACACACAATAATTAGGATGGCCAAGTGGTCTAAGGCATCAGGCTCAAGATCTAGCCTTACAAAGAAGGGGCCACAATAAAAATGCCCAACGTGGACGAAATATGTGTGGTGAGTGTGGTTGTTCTCATGGAGGTGAATGCATGGTAATGTCTAAAAGCATGCTATGGGTATTGATGAGGAGGAGAAGGATAAGATGGCTGCATACCAACTAAAAAATATGGCTTAAACATGGATTTGCTTCTTAATTGTTATGGTATAATAGACTATAGAAATAGGGTAGTAAGGCTTCAGTTTTAAAATAAGTTGAGCTAAAATGAGAAGGGCGTGGTTCAAATCCAACAGGCCAAGGCAGATGGCCAGCCTCGGTCAAATGTTATAGCCGAACCCCCCAAGAGATTCTGGTTCTATGTGTTGAAAGGAATAGAGGAACAAGAGAATTATGCGGATGTGGATAATGGTAACTTGCTTGTCTTATCCTTTCATGTTTATGCATTATTAGATCTAGTATCGACCATGTCTATGGTTACTCCTTTGTTGTCTAATAAATTTGACTTACTTCTTGAGATCTTACATGAATCGTTTCTAGTTAGTACTCCCATAGGAGATAGTGTTATGGCTGAAGGGGTATGTATAGAAGTTTATGGCTTAGTGGGAAGTCCCTTTGAAATTAAGTTGGGTGTCATTAAGTTCAAATCTTAAGGCCAACTAGATCTTATTTAAGAGGTTTGATATACTCTTCCTAATGCTAGTTTATCTGTAAGAAACTTGAAATTTAAGTGCTTCAGTCGATTAGGTGTAATAGGTCACTAATCGTATGTCTTATAATATCACTATGTAAAAATAAAGTTGTGTTTGCATTTCATTTCATATGCTGTTTTTGTGTAGCATAGACATGTTTCTTGTGTTGCTTGATTTGTGAAGTGCATTAAGTTAAGTGTGATTGAGAATGAAATTCCTCAAAAAAAAATAAAGCTTTAAATAATCTTGAATTATATGTATCATCCAAATAAGTGTGAATTAGATATTCATAAGAGAGAAACGTTTAAGTACGACAAACTAAGTCTCCCTCTTTGTTTAAATGATATAAAAATGTCATTCGGGGACAAATGTTCCTAAGGGGGGTATAATGTAACATTTTGGAAAATCATATGTCTAGTGAAGAGCCAGTAAATCCGTTAGAATACGTATTGGGGATACATAGGCATTCCAATGGTCAATATTGAGAAATATTGGGCATAGTATAGAAAAATGGCTAAGGGGTGTTAGCCTATTTCTATATATACCCAAATAAGCAAAATATAGTACAAGCTTGTTTAGAATATACCTACAAAAGAAGACCCTAAACTAAAATGCTTTTCCCTTTAACTCATAAAAAGGTATGAGGCATCCAAGTGTCAAGCCTAGATACCATGTCACATGATCAATTAAAATGATCATGTAGAGTAAGCAGTGCCCAAGGACATAGCGAGGATCCTTGGGACAATAAGTAAACATTCCCTAAGGAACCTTAAATAATAGTGAGTAAGGAAAGTACAACCAACCCATCTACAAGCACATGTGCAAGACATGTGAAGAAGCACCAAAGGAGGGGACCACCCTAACCAAATTCGGTGAGGGTAGTTAAGGGGACAAAAATGTGCATAAGGGACCAATCCACGTGGGGCCTAACTACCTAACAAATTTTAGACTCTAACATACTGCCTCAAATATATAACTAACCTAGGACTAACCGAAATGGACCCACTAGTGCACCCGACAACCTATGACCAAAACCGTGTTGACACTAACCTAGTACTAGTTAAAGCGACAACCTAGTACCTAACCTAGGATGGCCCAAAAGGTTAGTTATGGTACTATAAACTAAGGGGTACTTTAGTAATTCCCCTAGGTTACCTAATTAATTTATTTTGCAAATAATTAATTTAAAAGGGCTAAAACCAAAGTTACAAAGGAAATTTTAAGATTTTGGTTAAGACAAGAAAGGGACAACCTAGTACCTAACCTAGGATGGTCCAAAGAGTTTGTTAAGGTCCTAAAAATATAGGGATACTTTAGTAACTACACTAGGCTACTTAATTAATTAATTTATCAGCTTAATCAATTAATTTAAGGGGTCAAAACCGAAATCACAAAGAAGTTTCAAGACTTTGGTTGAGAGAAGAAAAAGACAACCTAGTATTTAGCCTAGGATGGACAAAAGGATTAGTTATGCTTATACCGACTTAAGGGTACTTTAGTAATTACTCTAGGATACTAAATTAATTAAATTATACATTTAATTAACTTAATTAAAAGGTTCAAACCAAAGTTTTTATGGTAACCTAGTAAAATGCAAGAAACATCCTAGTACTTAACCTAGGATGGTCCAAAAGGGTTAATTTTGGTTCCAATGACTTAGGGGTACTTTAGTATTTACCCTAGGTACCCAAATTAATTAAATTTAATAAATATAAAGTCAAAATATTGACCAAAACCATAGTCAACATCAATTTCCTGATTTGATTAAGTGTTATGTTCTCCTATGTTTAATCAACTTAGGAAGGGCTTTTTGGTAATTGGTTAATTAGTTTATTAAATTGAATTATTAAACATAAGTTTTATAATTCAATATCAGTTCTTTAACCTAAAATCACGTTCAAACTCATTGAAAAAAAGGGACGCAAAACAACAAGCAAGAGAGGGAAAGAAAAACAGAAAATTCCATTGATTCTCTTAGGCGATTTCAAGGTTTCTCCAAGTTTTCGTTCAAGATGGTCTTCGTAGATTAAGTTCTACTTAAGGTATCGGTTTCTCTCATGGAATTTTTTCTCCAAGAGAAATTTCTTTCCAACAATTCAAAGACCTTGAAAACCTGGGTTGTTCCCGTATTCCCGTCGAACTCTTTTGTCCCTAGTATCCTTTTGGATTCCATGTTGAATAGGTTAGATATCATGTTGTTCGTATATAGTGATGACAGATCTTATGTGTAATGTTCTTGAATAATGAAAGTCGATTAACCTATGAAGTTGTGATCGTATAAAGTTAAGTGCTTAAAACAAGAATCATAAATCGACGATGTGTTAGTTACACCTGTAATTGTTGTAAATGTTGATGTGTTTGTCCGAATGTTGCATTGATGTTATAGTGACGTTATGAGGGTGTTAAATTCATCAAATATTAATATGATGCTGTTCAATATGTGTGAAAATGTTATACAAAAGTCATGAACCAAGATTGGTTAAGAGAATGATACTAAGTTAAGATGTGTTCGAAACTGTTATGTATGAAGATGATTACGGTTTGTGGTGTATACCTACTGTAAATGTGACTTGTGTATAATATTGTGTTCGTTAAATGATCATATTGTGTTGTTCAATATGTTTAAAAATGTTATGCCTAAAGTTATGTTATAAGTTTGGCTAAAAAGATCTTCATGAAATCATAATTTGAGTGATTGCTTGGCTTATGCCAATAAAATGGCTAACAATACATTGTCCAAAAGGGATGCTTTCAAATGGCTATAATATTGTGTTAAATAATTAAAATATTTTCTAATGAATAATATATATATCCAACCAAGCATGAAAGAATGTAAAATTTGGCCTATGCCAACAAATAAGGTTATGTAATCTATATCCAAATGTTTATGCCAATACTAATCGTATGCCAATAAAATTGCCAATGATACATTGTCTAAAAGTAATGCATGTAAATGGCTATAATTTTATGTTAAATAATTAAAATATTGGCTAATGGTTCATACATATTTAATTTAAATATGAACATACGTAAAATTGGCACATGCTAACAAAAATTGTTATGTAGTTTAATATTCAAAGGATGGTGTCAATACTAATCATATGTCAATCTTGTGTAGTTAGAATATCAAATGATAATATAAGCACTTCTAAAATAATTCAATCAACCCATAATCAAGGGCATGCCACTCATTGGTACAACTCCCAACATGCTTTAAAAGAATTACATATGAACACATGAAACTCATTGAATGAAGTGCTCATGTCCATAAACGGTGATATGAAGCCACTACACTAATGTAACTAAGTAACATGAGTTATAACATAATTAAAGGGGCCTAAATTAAGTAAGTGACTAGAATGGGGTGTTAAAGGAAGTGATACAAGTCTTACTTACACCTAAGCTACTATATTAAAAGAATACTCATGAATGAAAGTGTAAGAATGTGTGAGACTAGTCACATTAACACCTAAGGATGATATGTAAGGACAATTAACATTTCATCAATGTAAAGTAAGAAGGATATGTAAGGACATTTAACGTTTCATGAATGTAAAGTAAGGATGACAAGTCATCAAAAGAGTAAGTAAATCTCAATCTAGAAGCAAGCCTCCATAATGCTTGAGTCAACACTTGAAGATAAAGAAGAAATGAACATTCACGTAATAAGGTGAGTAATTATGTTAATCGATGATACTAATGAAAATGGTGAAAAAATGATAAGAGGATAATGTGAAATATAAGATCAATCTCAAATGATACTAAGTAAATGTTACCAAAACGTACTCACTTATGAGAGTGTAAAGTTAATGAAGAGACCAGTCTCTATGTACACTCTAATGGAAGTATTGAGACTGATGTACACTTAATACTAATAATGAGATGAGAAATCATCTATTTAGCTATGATTTCCTCATACTAGAAGACAACTTCCATGACGTATGAGTTAAATGAAATGGAACTTTATCTTGGCACCGATAGGCTAGCGAGTAGCGGTGATGCCATTTTTCTGGAAGGGCGGAGGTTTACGTGACTCTCACGAGATGAGATTGTCCAACATACTGGGTATGGGTCTCCTTATATCTCCTAGTCTTAGAACATATACCGTCAATATAGGGATCTGGCGGGGTTCAATTCCCATGCACGCTAGCATGTTTTGGGTCACTTTGGCCGATGATTCCACCTCTTTTCGGTGTGGGGGTAGACATTGGATTTCATGATGCTCACATGATATATGTCGGTTAAGGTTGGAGTTCCTCAATGTATGAAAAATAATGAAATGAACGATACCAAAGGTGTTTATGCAAGATAGTTAGGATGTAAAATCAGATTCAACTAATAACATTAGGTTATTCTTGGTCATTGCACTTCATGATCTCGATGAGAATATTAAACTTCATCCTAGGTATAGATGGTGTTTACATAAGCCTATGAATGAATGAAATAAATAGTATTAAGTACGAATGAATGAATGAAGAAGACTCTGTGTTTGTTCAAGAAGGTCCTCGGGTTGAGGTCCCATATGTTGGGCCCTCACTAGAGATGTCTTATGCTACATCAACGATTCCAAAGTCTCGTGTATATGAAATATATTATATATTAAACATGAAATTAATTAAATCAATGGCATGATCAATAGAGAATTGCTTATGAAAGGTAATGAATATATAGTGTAAAGAATGACTCACTATAACGTAGGGAAATCATTCCTTAGTCCTTGGATTACTTATATCGATTCATTGTGGGTATGCGCCTACAATGAATCATTGAACATGTAATGAAAATATATGACCAAAAGAATCATTGAACTACACAACAACTAGAAGAAAAAGACTGAAAAATAATCTAAGTGTACAAAGAGGAGCTATCGGCCTAAAATGATCAAAATCTCAAATCTTCGCCCGAGTTGTTATAAAATTATGTTGATGATACTAATATATTGTAATCATATAGAAAATGAGTTATTTGCTTTGAATGTATTAAAATACATCATATTCATACCACAATTCACAACCAATAAATTAAGAAAGTTTAGTGACTAGACTTTGCAGAAATAGCATGTCGTTTAGGAAGAGCTTTCATTGACAATGCATAGATTTATGTGTATGTGTGCATACACCCATACTTAGTATAAGTGGTGTAATAACCCCCTACTATTTACTATTTTTATAGGTGCAGGGCAGAGGACAGGTTGACGACACTTGCAGCGGTTTGGACTTCAGCGTTTCCCCAAACCATTTGGTAGGTCCTCAGGATTTCGAGGATGCTATTGATTTAGTATAGCTTTAGTTTTAGACATAGCTAGTAGATGTTGTCCCTAGAGTTTCTTTCGCAACTTCATTTCGAAGCTTTGTAATAAGGCCATGTTTGGCAAACTATTTATGATATATTCATCTTCGGTTTCGAATTGATTCTTCATGTTAGATGGTTGTTCTCTTATGTTGAGCTTAGTATATGATGTATCTATTTAATAATTATATGAAGTCTATGTATACTTCATACATATAAAAAGTTTTAAAATTTGCTTAAATTTAACTAGATGAATGTGATGAATGAAAGATAACTCTTGTCTGCGACCTCGAAGAGGTTAACGACACCGATTATGATCCGGATCCCAGAACTCGGGTCGTGACAAACTTGGTATCATAGCATAAGGTTAAATTAATCAGGTTCTAAATCTCAACACAACCATGTTAGATACTTTCTAGATAATGGTTGTGAAGCGCGCCACAATCATGACTTATAGACTACGCAATGATAGGAATTTCTCCCTTCTTCTACTCTTTATCGTGCTATCTAGAGCTTTGACACTTTTTGTCAATATAAGTATCTAACTTCCTTATTGTGTGAATGCATAGAAGAATACACACAATAATTAGGATGGACAAGTGGTCTAAGGCATCAGGCTCAAGATCTGGCCTTTCGAGGAAGGGGCCATAATAAAAATTCCCAACGTGGACGAAATACTTGTGGTGAGTGTGGTTGTTCGCATGCAGGTGAATTCATGGTAATGTCTAAAAGCTTGCTATGAGTATTGATGAGGAGGATAAGGATAAGATGGCTGCATACCAACTCAAAAATATGACTTAAACATGGATTTGCTTCTTAATTGTTATGGTATAATAGACTATAGAAATAGGGTAGTAAGGCTTCAGTTTCAAAATAAGTTGAGCTAAAATGAGAAGGGCATGGTTCAAATCTAACAGGCCAAGGCATATGCTCAGCCTCGGCAAAATGTTGTTGCTGAACCCCCCCCCCCCAAGAGAAACCGGTTTTATGTGTTGAAAGGAAGAGAGGAACAAGAGAATTATGCTGATGTGGATAATGGTAACTTGCTTGTCTTATCCTTTTATGTTTATGCATCCAGTATCTACCTTGTCTATGGTTACTCCTTTGTTGGCTAATTAATTTGACTTACTTCCTGATATCTTACATGAACCGTTTCTAGTTAGTACTCCCATAGGAGATAGTGTTATGGTCGAAGAGGTATGTATAGGAGTTAATGGCATAGTAGGAAGTCCCTTTGAAATTAATTGGCTGTCATTTGGTTCAAATCTTTAGGTTGACTAGATGTTATTTAAGAGGTTTGATATACTCTTCCTAATTCTTATTTATCTCTAAGAAACTCGAAATTTAAGTGCTTCAGTCGATTTGGTGTAATAGGTCACTAATCGTATGTCTTATAATAACACTATGTGAGTTACAATGAAATTTTGTTTGCATTTTATGTGCTGTTTTTGTGTAGCATAGATATGTTTCCTGTGTTGCATGATTTGTGAAGTGCATAAAGTTAAGTGTGATTGAGAATTAAATTCCTCAATAAAAAAATAGAGCTTCAAATAATCTTGAATTATATGTACTATCCAAATAAGTGTGAATTAGATATTCATAAAAGAGAAACGTTTAAGTACGACAAGTTAAGTCACCCTCTTTGTTTAAATGATATATAAGTGTCATTCGGGGACAAATGTTCCTAAGGGGGGGATAATGTAACATTTCGGAAAATCATATGTCTAGTGAAGAGCCAGTAAGTCCCTTAGAATATGTATTGGGGATGCATAGGGATTACAATGACCAATATTGAGAAATATTGGGCATAGTATAGAAAAATGGCTAAGGGGTGTTAGCCTATTTCTATATATACCCAAATAAGCAAAATATAGTCCAATCTTGTTTAGAAATGTACCTGCAAAGAAGACCTTAAACTACAATGTTTTTTCCTTTAACTCACAAAAAGGTATGAGGCATCCAAGTGTCAAGCCTAGATACCATGTCACATGATCAATTAAAATGATCATGTAGAGTAAGCAGTGCCCAAGGACATAGCGATAATCCTTGGTACGATAAATAAACATTAACAAAGGAACCATGAATAATAGTTATTTAGGAAATTAAACCAACCCATGTACAAGCACATGTGCAAGACATGTGAAGAAGCACCAAAGGAGGGGACCACCTTAACCGAATTCGGCTAGGGTAGTTAAGCGGACAAAAAAGGGCATAAGGGACCACTCCATGTGGGAACTAACTTCCTAACCAATTTTAGACTCTAATATACTGTCGCAAATATTAAACTAACCTAGGAATAACCGAAATGGACCCACTAGTGCACCCGACAACCTAGGACCAAAAATCGGGTTGACACTAACCTAGTACTACTCAAAAAGACAACCTAGTACCTAACCTAGGATGGTCAAAAAAGTTGGTTATGGTCCTATAAACTAAGGGGTACTTTAGTAATTCTCCTAGGTTACCTAATTGATTTATTTAGAAAATTAATTAATTAATTTAAAATGGCTTAAACCAAAACTACAAAAGAAATTTTCAGATTTTGGTTAAGATAAGAAAGGGACAACCTAGTACCTAACCTAGGATGGTCCAAAGAGTTAGTTAAGATCCTAAAAACATAATAATACTTTAGTAAGTACCTAGGATACTTAATTAATTAATTTAGCAACTTAATTAATTAATTTAATGGGTCAAAACCGAAATCACAAAGAAGTTTCAAGATTTCGGTTGAGACAAGAAAAAGACAACCTAGTATTAACCCATAATGGCCCAAAGGATTAGTTATGGTTATAACGACTTAAGGGTACTTTAGTAATTACCCTAGATTAAAAAATTAATTAAATTATACATTTAATTAATTAAATTAAAGGGGTCAAACTGAAATTCTTATGCTAACCTAGTATAAAGCAAGAAACACCGTAGTACTTAACCTAGGATGGTCCAAAAGGGTTAATTTTGGTTCCAATGACTTAGGGGTACTTTAGTACTTACCTTAGGTACCCAAATTGATTAAATTAATGATTTTATTAATTAATATAAAGTCAAAATATTGACGAAAATCATAGTAAACACCAATTTCCAGATTTTACTAAGTGTTATATTCTCCTATGTTTAATCAACTTAGGAGGGACTTTTTGGTAATTGGTTAATTAGTTTATTAAATTAAATTATTAAACCTATGTTTTATAATTAAATATCAGTTCTTTAACCTGAATATCACGTTCAAACTCATTGAAAAAAAAAGGGATGCAAAATAGTAAGCAAGCGAGGGATGAAAAACAGAAAATTCTATTGATTATCCTAGGCGATTTCAAGGTTTCTCCAAGTTTCGTTCATGATGGTCTTTGTAGATTAATTTCTACTTAAGGTATGGATTTCTCTTCTAAACTTTTTCTCCGAGAGAACTTTCCTTTCAACGATTCAAAGACCTTGAAAACTAGGGTTGTTCCCGTGTTCTCGTCGAACTTTTTTGTCCCTAGTATCCTTTTCGATGCCATGTTGAATATGTTAGATATCATGTTGTTGGTATGTAGTGATGGCTGATCTTATGTGTAAAGTTCTTGAATTATGAAAGTCGATTAACCTATGAATCGACGATGTGTTAGTTACACCCGTAATTGTTGTAAGTGTTGATGTGTTTGTCCGAATGTTGCATTACTGTTATAGTGATGTTACGAAGGTGTTAATTTCATCAAATATTAATATGATGCTGTTCAATATGTCTTAAAACGTTATCCTAAAGTCATGAACAAAGTTGGTTAAGAGAATGATACTATGTTAAGATGTGTTTGAAAATATTATGTATGAAAATGTTACGGTTTGTTGTGCATACCTACTGTAAATGTGACTTGTTGATGATTTAGTGCTCGTTAAATGATCATATTATGCTGTTCAATATGTTAAAAAACGTTATGCCTGAAGTTATCTTATAAGGTTGGCTAAAAAGATCTCCATGAAATCATAATTTGAGTGATTGTTTGACTTATGCTAATAAAATGGCTAACAATACATTGTCCAAAAGGGATGCATCCAAATGGCTATAATATTATATTAAATAAATAAAAGATTGTCTAATGAATAATATACATATCCAACCAAGCATGAAAGAATGTAAAATTTGGCTTATGACAACAAATAAGGTTATGTAATCTATATCCAAATGTTTATGCCAATACTAATCGTATGACAATAAAATGGTTAACGATACATTGTCTAAAAGTGATGCATGTAAATGGCGATAATATTATGTTAAATAATTAGAAGATTGACTAATGGTTCATACATATTAAATTTAAATATGAACATATGTAAAATTGGCACATGCCAACAAAAATGGTTATTAGTTTAATATTCAAAGGTTGATGTCAATACTAATCATATGCCAATCTTGTGTAGTTAGAATATTAAATGATAATATAAGAACTTCTAAAATAATTCAATGAACTCATAATCAAGTGCATGCCACTCATTGGAAAAACTCCTAACATGCTCTAAAAGAATGACATATGAACACACGAAACTCATTGAATGAAGTGCTCATGTCCATAAAAGGTGATATGAAGCTACTACACTAAAGTAACTAAGTAACGTGAGTTATAAAATAATTAAAGGGGTCTAAATTAAGTAAGTGATCAGAATGGGGTGTTATAGGAAGTGAGACAAGTCTTACTTACACCTAAGCTACTATGTTAATAGAATACTCATGAATGAAGGTGTTAGAATGTGTGAGACTAGTCACATTAAAACCTAAGGATGAATGTAAGGACAATTCACATTTCATCAATGTAAAGTAAGGATGATATGTAAGGACAATTCACATTTCATCAATGTAAAGTAAGGATGTTATGTAAGGACAATTCACATTTCATCAATGTAAAGTAAGGATGACAAGTCATCAAAAGAGTAAGTAAATCTCAATCTAGAAGCAAGCATCCATAATGCATGAGTCAACACTAGAAGATAAAGAAGAAATGAAAATTCATGTAATGAGGTGAGTAATTATGTTAATCTATAATGCTAACTAAAATGGGGACACAATGATAAGAGGCTAATGTGAAAGATGAGAGTAATCTCAAATAAGACTAAGTAAATGTTACCAATACGTACTCACCTATGAGAGTGTAAAGTTAATGAAGAGACCAGTCTCTATGTACACTCTAATGAAAGTATTGAGACTGATGTATACTCAATACTAATGATGTGATTAGAAATCATCTATTGAGCTATGATGTCCTCATACTAGAACCCAACTTTTATGACATATGAGTTGAATGAAATAGAACTTTATACTGAGCACCGATAGGCTAGCGATGAGCGGTGATGCCTTATTTTGAGAAGGGAGGAGGTTCACATAACTCTCATGAGATGAGACTGTCCGGCATTCTGGTTATGAGTCTCCTTCTATCTCCTAGTCTTTGAACCTATACTGCCAATATAGGGATCTGGCGGATTTCAATTCCCATGTACGCTAGCATGTTTTGGGTCACTTTGGCCGGTGATTCCACCTCTTTTCGGTGTGGCTGAGACACTGAATTTCATGATTCTCACATGATCTATTTCGTTTAAGGTTGGAGTTCCTAAATGTATGAATGAGTCCAGCCTCAAATGATGCACATAATGAAATGAATGGTACCAATGGTGTTAGGATAAGATAATCAAGAGGTGAGATAGACTTAAGTAATGACACTAGGTCATTCTTGATCATTGCACTGCTAACCCGATGAAACTCTTAAACTACATCCTAGTTATAGCTGGTATTTACACTAGTTATACCTAGGATGTAGTTTAAGAATTTTATCGGGTTCGCTGTGCAATGATCAAGAATGACCTAGTGTCATTACTTTAGTCTAGATCACCTCTTGATTATCCTATCCTAACACCTTTGGTACTATTCATTTCATTATGTGCATCATTTGAGGCTGGCCTCATTAATTCATGGGGAACTTTAACTCTAACCGACATAGATCATGTGAGCATCATGGAATCCAGTGTCCACCTCACACCGAAAGAGGTGGAATCACCGGCCAAAGTGACCCAAAAAATTCTTGAGTACATGGGATTTGAACCCCGCCAGATCCTAATATTGGCAGTATAGGTTCAAAGACTAGGCGACATAAGGAGACTCATACCCAACATGCCGGATAGTCTAGTTACGTGAACCTCTGCCCTTTCCGAAATAAGGCATCACTGCTCATAGCTAGTCTATCGGTGCTCAGTAGAAAGTTCCATTATATTCAACTCATACCATGGAAATTGTCTTCTAGTATGAGGACATCATATCTCAATATTTCTTAACTCATCATTAGTATTAAGTGTGTTAATCTCAATATTTTTATTAGAGTGTTCATTGAGAGTGGTCTCTTCATTAACTTTACACTCTAATAGTTCAGTATGTTTTGGTAACATTACTTAGGATCATTTGAGATTGCTCTCATCTTTTATATTAGCCTCATATCATATTTCACCACATTCATTAACATTAGCACATTTTCTCTTCATAATTACTCACCCTATTTTACGTGAATGTTCATTTCATCATATGCCAATGCACTTGACCATTTAGTCTTTTTCACACTCTTACATAACCCTTCTACGGTTTCATCATTTCATTGTTCATTTCATCATTTCTTTGTTCATTTCATAATTTCATTGTTCATTTCATCATATTCCAATGCACTTGGCCATTTAGGGTGTTTCATACTCTTACTTAACATTTCTAGGGAATCATCATTTAATTGTTCATTTCATTATTTTTTTGTTCATTTTATCATTTCATCATATGCCAATGCACTTGGTCATTTAGTGTTTTTCACACTCTTACTTAATCCTTTTAGGGTTTCATCATTTCATTGCCTACACCTTAGGTTCACTTGTTTTTAGACGTATGCTAGACTTATGGTTCTATACATACAAGCCATGAGCGTCATTCATAGTCCGTTTAACTCATTCATATATTCCTAATATTATGTGGTACAAGACTTATGCATCTTGTATGTATGCCAAGATCTCGATTTCGATATAAGCAGGCACCATTATTCTTGATTTAATTCACGTTTGACTTATGTATCAATAAAGAATTTGGGCAAGGGAACCTAGTTTCAAATCCCTTGGACAACACTTACATTTTAATTTATTTAATTTATTTGATCCATACGGCTTGGGGACCCAAGTTCGAGCCCAAATGCCGTCATTTTATTTTTCCCTTAATTTGTCCCTTCATTTTTCACTTAACAGAACTAAGAGGATGTGGGATCGAACCCCCACAACCTCATTTACTTTTTATTTTCATTACTTTTAATTTTTCTCCTTTGGTCGAGGAGTTGTCGGTTCGAACCTCCACAACCCCTCTTTAATTACTTTTAATTTTCTCCTTGAATCTGCCTAGGTGGTCGTGGGTTCGATTCCCACGCCTTACATCTCTTTTCTTTCATTTTATAAACTCCCCTTCACTGCCTAGAGGTTGTGGGTTTGATTCCAAGCACAACACTTTACATTTTTCTTTTTATTTAATTCCAGCCCACATGACATTGGGACCCCAGAAGAGCCCCAAATCACCATTTCCTTTTTATTTCTATCCTTTGAAAATTCTCTTTCTTGGTCGAGGGGTTGTGGGTTCGAACCCCCCTCAACCCCATTTCTGTATTCACTTTTTAGTGCTTTTCACGGGTTCGATTCCTAATGACCTCACCTAATTTATACTCATTTAAAATTCCAGATTTGTTCATCTATGTTTAGCCAAAACTAACTTGTAATTTGCTGGAAATTTTGTCACTTTTTTCAGCTCACTTCCTTCAACATTTACACGTGAATTCATAGGGTAATTCGTAGATCATTTATTACGTTCTTAGGTACATTTTTCATGGATTCGTTTAGCCAAGAGATTATCACTTAAATCAACCACATTTTAACTCATATGAACATCACTAATAACATAATCATTTGTACATGAAATACAACCACAACATAAAAATTTTAAAGCCTTAACCCGAGGCACATAGATATGGTTCACATTGCACATACACGTACACATAATTTTGAAAAAGCATCAACATAAGTCACATAATTCCGAATATACATATAAACAAATAATCATCATGAAAACACGTTTTATCCCTAGTTTTCTACCAGCAAACATAACCAACCTATGATTCAATAGGAGCTAGTGACATGGACATGCAACGGGGAACAACCCTAGTTTTCAGAATAGATTCATCTGAACCTTAGGGGTGTCTTGGGAAAGGGACAAAGAGAAAAGATAACCCATACCTTTTTGAGGTTAAACTCTAGACTTGCTGCCCAAAAACTTCACCCAAGATCACGTCCAAATCCCCTCAAAGTCAACAACAACTCGACGGATAAACTTCTGTTTGCCTACGTGATTGATTTCGTTTGTTTTGTCATATTTTCGTTGTGAGTTCCTAAAGTATGAAGAACTTTGGTTTACCTA
Organism: Solanum chilense; assembly: GCA_032847665.1. NCBI lineage: Eukaryota > Viridiplantae > Streptophyta > Magnoliopsida > Solanales > Solanaceae > Solanum > Solanum chilense. The sequence continues at coordinate 50,510,311 of CM064963.1, read as the reverse complement.
CTGTTTTTTGAAGTTATTTGGCAGAGATAATCGTGAATGAGAGCGATAGATACATGAGAGAGGGATGACCGTGGGAGAGAAGAGTTTTCTTAGGATTAGGAGTCTAGTTTAGGACTTAGTCAATTAAGGTTTTTATTTAATTATTAAAAATCTTATTTCTTTTTATTTTAACTCATATAATAAATAATAAATATAAGTTAATTACATTAATTTACAAACTTAAATTAAAAATAATTTTATTCATTGCTTCCACCTAGGTTCGAACCCAGGTGGAGCAAGACTTCACTACAAGAGCCAATTTTCGGCCCTCTCTCTCCAAAATACCCCTCCACCTTATTAATTAAACAATTAATTATATATTTAGGGTAATTACGATACTACCCTTATACTAGAAGAAGACAATTTTACCCCTAGACCCTCCAAACCTAAGATTTTCCATTTTTAAGTCCGCTAAAGACTCATTCGAGTTAATCTTCGTATTCGAGAGCCCTACATGGGTGGACCCATCCTTTTCTAGCTCAAGTAACTCCCAAGTTAGTTGGCTTGTACTTAGGAAGGGTTCAGAGGTCTAGATCTATGCGCATCAATCCGTGTTAACCCGGTCTAATCGTAGGCATTCTAGACACATTAACCATTACTTATCTTATACATTTTTAGGGTTGTTACACTAACTCTCCCAACAAGAGTTCTATTCATCCTCTACGCAAAATCAATTAGCTGAGGAGTCTTTGTAGGAGTTTTATGATGCTGAATACCCTTCTCTCTGCAATATCTATCAAAAGTGCCAATATACTCACCACTATTATCAGAACGAATGCATTTCAATTTCTTCACTGTCTCAACCAAGGCGTGTGTTGACACCCAATTTTGACCCTCCATGATAGGAATTAATTAACGAAATTTTAATCTCAAACGAGTCGAAACAATTAGATTTATAAAGTTCAAAATGTTTTTAAGTTATTTTAAATTAATCTCGTCACTTTTTATAATTCTAAACAATATATATGTTTTACATAATTATGTATAAGATAGTATATTTTCTAATTATTCAAAATCATCTAAAAAAATATTTTACTTTGTTTAAGTATTTTACTAACTAGCTTAGTTATATAATAGTTTGCATTTTTTTAGGTTAGTATTTTATAATTAAGTTAATTATTATATTTCGTTAAAATTAAGAAGCTTATTAATTAATTTATTCTTCTATTTGGACAAACCAATTTTGGGCCCTTTATCCAAAATTCTTCAGCAACCCATCAGCCCTCTATACTCAATTCCTAGCCCACCTCTTAATCCATCCGACCCTACCACCAATATACTGAAAATTGACTCACATCCGTATTTTCTTCCTCCAAAATAGCATACCAACACCACCCGATATTCTTCTTCTTCAACCAAACCAGCGATGAAACCCAGAGACAAATCGAGCCCAGTCGAGCGAATCCAACCCAAAAATGACCCGAATTAACAAAGTACACGGTGTGCACACGACAGTAGATGGAAAAGCGACCCAGACGCGTGCTTGAATGTGTTGTGTTGTCTTCCACAATGGTGCGCAAAAACAGTATAATCATGCAGCTTTTGACAGAGCAGACATGCGTTTTATCCTTCCCAGACTCGAGACTCGATTGATCTGGGACGTCCACTTCACCTCCCTCCTATTTGAATTGCTGAAATTTGGCCATCAAAGCAGGATATTCCTTCAGAATTGGGAAAAAAGTTTGAAATTTGAATTCGTCTTTTTGTTCTTACCCGTTTTACCCTCCTCTTTTCCCCCAAAAAATTGTCATAGTTCTTCTCATATATATATATAGTTTGTCACCCTTACTATTGAGGGGGATTTTTTTTAGTGTTAGAAATTTTGGGAGTAAACAAGGGGGGTTGAAAAATTTATTTTAGCAGAAAAAATTACAAAGGACAGCTTGAACTTTGGTGTTTAAATGCATTTGAAGAAGGCAGATACAAAAATTTTGGGGGTTCAGACTCAACTTTCTGTCCAGATATTTTTTTATCTCCGTTTGTGTCCGATTTGCTTGTGGTGAAGGTTGTCGTTCTACTCGTGATGTCTTTATTTCACTGCACTAAAAAAGGTAACCGTCCTCCCCTTATAGCATTCTCTTCACCTTCATTATTATCTCGATGTGATATTTTGCTGTATCAGAAAGGCTATGTTACTTATTTTTTTACAAGTTATCATTGGTTTGTTAAATGTTTCAATGCGATTTATTCGCTCTTATTTATTTAATGGGCTGCCCAAGTAAATGTCTTTGGTAGATTTGCATATGAGGTCGAATTTCTTTGCTCTCCTAAGTGTTTTTTGTTGCTTTTTTCTTCTGAAATTGTCCACCTGATATCGTTGAATATATATTATTTCGTATAGACATCGCTAGTATATGTGTGATGCTGCTACTTAGTTGGGTTTTGCTCAATGTTATTCACATGGGTCGAAGAGATTTTTCGAGTTAGCTATAATGTTAAATGGTCTATTTTGTTTCAACGAAGTCTTTAATATAGTTGTGAAGTTGATGGTCGTCTCTTTCTTGGATTCACTATTTCTTTGTGTTATTTTGGGGTATTTCCTTACTCCATCCTCTCAAGTTCATTTGCTTGAAGATTGTTAGCAATTTTGCATATTTCATTCTTATCGTTTTCTAAGATTAGTGTTCTTGTTAAAAAATTATATCTCTTGTATGTACGGTCCTGTCGCTTGCTCTTGTTTAAATTTCTCCTCCATGTTCGCGACTAAGTGTGGCGTAGGCAGATTTGTTCTTCAAAATAAGATGAGATATTTTGCTTTGTTTTGGTTGTTGTCTCCTTAGATGTTCGTGAATAAGGTTGATGCAAGTACAATGTCTTTTCTTTATTTGTTTGGTAGATCAGATAATTTATTCGTATCGCATATTTAGATAGCTTGAAGTCTGATTAGTCATTTTAAGGCATGCAATTTCATTGGCTTTCTCAAATTTTGAATATCATTCCAGTTATGTTGGGTGATGTGTGTCGAATGCCTACTGGTTGTCCCGTTGATATGTTAGAAATCTTTCGGAGTAATCCTCTGTTATTTTCTTATGCTTGATTTTCCTTTAAATTGTTGTTTGTTTTGGATTGGGGTATCCCTTTATCTGTGAGATGCTTTTTTCAGCTTTTTCTTTTAGAATAGTTATTGCTCCATGCTTTTAGAATGGTTAATTTTGATCTAGCATGTATGTGGGCAAATCTTGTTTAATGACATTTGCATAAGATTAGATAAAGACTAGCCAATATGCAAAATTATGATTATTATTAGTGTTAATATCATTATTATTATTGGAGTCTTAAATTTGGTAAGTATTATACCTTTTTTTTTATGTTTTATTGTTTGTTGTCAGCATGTGAATTTAATGCTATAGTATTCTTTATATTTATATTGTTACATGTTTAGAATTCCATTTTTCAAACCTATTATGCATTTCCGGATACAACGAATGAAATTAATTGCCTCCTAATCCTTTCTTGATTTCCTTATCATGTGTATGAGCTTGTAATGGGTTTTTTCCTCCTTGAATCTCTAAATTGAGCCAAAGGCCTAAATCTCCATATTGAGTCAACCCACTTCAACATCGATGAACAGGTCCCGAAGCGAAGAAAATTAAAGTGGAAGAAGTTGAGAGTGGGCCATAAGGGCCGAAATTGATTTCTTAAAATTTTGTATTTTGTTATGTTGGCACTAAGCCCCTTGTATCTTTGTTATTATTATACTGTTAGAACTCTTGGACAGGTGAAATATTGGGCCAAATGCCCAAAACGACATCGGTCCAAATACCGGTCCAAGCGGATAGAAGTTGTATTTGGACCTAACTCTATCTCTCTCTCGTATTTTTATTGCATATTTGCTTGTTAAATAATTGTTGTCAGTTTAAGGTAAAAATTAAAATATCCGCAAGACGCCTTTATGTTTAAATTAATTTAAAGGAAATCGATCCTCTGAATAGATTTAAGAAATAATAAATGATGCAAGATAAAACCTCAATTAGATAGTAAGTCGACATTTCAAGGATTTCAAATGATTAGAATTAAGTTAAATTTTATCCAAACAAATCAGTTTTTCGATACTCGCAAGTAAGCGAATGTCTTAGATACTTTCAAAACCTTCCTAAAATGTTATTATAAACCCGTGAACACCCTTTTAAAACTTTTTCAATTTGATTTCCTATTTTAGTAAATTTAAAGGTAGTTTTCTTGATTTTTCACATAAAATTCAGTGGCGACTCTAAACTTGTCTAAGTCCTAAAAACTGTAAATATTTTTTCTTTAAATAAAACAGAATGTCAACTCTTCTGGGGATTTGAATGGGTTCTAACTTTTAAATTAACTTATTTGGCTATTTGCTTGAATTCTTAAATTGTTTCAATTCTTGTATATTATAAATTGTTGCATTCCATGACATTAAGTCTGCCAAATGAAAAATAGTTTGAATTAGGACAAAGAAGGTTACGTGACTTACCACGACTATTCTTTAGAAAAAAGGCAAGTCTAATTCTTTGGAAGTAATAAACGAATAGTTGGCTTGTGGTCACCCAACGTCGTTTATTATACTTCACCCCGTAGTTTGTCCAACTCGGGTAATCAGGTCTTGTTTAAGACTACTCTTAGTCAACTAGCGTAGAGTGAAACAAAATCCCTTTAATGCATTTGAACTAAGATGACCTAACACCCAAGGCGTGTTGGGCCCATTATATAGACCACGTTGAGTGCAAAATGGCCCACAACTTGAACAAATAATCATACATATATGTTTAAATTTGTGGGTTGTATACGTTGTTAGACAAACCATTGTCTCTTGGGGTAGAGAGTTTAATAGTTTGTTCAAGACGAAAAAGGATAAAGTTACCATTTCATCCAAAAGCATGGACGTACAGAGATGGCGAGAAGAAATCAAGAACGAAGATCCTTCCACTGAGGCATATCATTGGATGGTACCCCTGTGTTGAACTGACTATTTGTATCCCTTTTCCTTATTATATATTCCTATTCAGTTATTCATAAAATTTGTATAATTTGGGTTTTAGGGGGCAATCAAATGTTTCAAATAACGTATACATCCCTCAGATTTCTAGGCCTACCCTTGGCATAATAGGGTCACATATATACTTAAAATGTGCAATAATTGTTCATGCGTATAACTGCTTGTGTGATAATGTTGCTTTATTTTGATATATTCTAGCTCAATTATCTTCAAATCATTTTTAGAACCCTAATGCACAAATATTAAATCAATAACGAAAGTACGTCCAGATACCCTTCGAGTTTTTAGTTTCCCACAAAAATCGAACTTTATTTTTTAAAAATTACTCTCTCATATCAGAAAAAGATTCACCATCTCAAATCAAAAAGAGATTCAAGTTGGTCAAACTACATAGGACCTAAATTCTCGTCTGTAAGATAGGTAGGCAGACTTTAAAGGTTCGGTCCCCATTTTTGAGAAATCTTATCTTTTCCAGCTCTTACGAAGAAATTACAGTTACATCTCAGTCAAAAACCAAAAGTACGACAATGAAAGATACATTCGACTTTGTCCCGATTCAAGTAGACATTTCTGATTCATTCATCCTAAAGTCAAATTGACAAATTCGTGTCTAATAAGTCATCTTTCTATATACGTAGGCTAGTTCATCTTCCAGTGAAACAACTCTTAAGTGTTTATGTAATGTGTGTGATATTTTATATCATTCATCACCGACACAAACTAACACATTTTCCAGTGAGTTGTTTTTTCTTTGTCAGGTACTCATAATTGATATGTGTTAACAGAATGGTTGAACATCCATATTTCACAAGGTCTAAAGACCCCAAAGATTACTTCTTTGAACAATGTTTGTCAAAAGACAAAGAAAAAGTGGTTGAATTTATTGAGAATACATATTTGAATGAAATTACTGTGAATGAGTCTATCATTGTTGAACAGAACAAGTCGATTTCACAATTGTTCCAGCAAAATGCTGAAATGAGGGCGGAGATGGAGAAGACTCGAGATTTGATAAATTTGGCTATTATTGCCAACATTCCTACTTTAGACAACGAAAGGCCTCACTCCATTTTCCTACTTCGGATCTAAAGCCTTCCATAATTGACTTAACCACCCCTAACCCACATCATGCTAGCTCCTCACACCAAAAGTAACCGACTTCTCAAAATACAAATGTAAACATTTTCCAGAATTTTCCTCCAGTCCATCGAATTCCTACTCAAATCGTCCAAAACCCACCTACCACTCAACCCACACCTCTAAAAACCACATTTCATCTTCCAATATCACATGAATCGTACCCTCTTTTTACCACACATTTTGAACCCGAACATTTTGGGAAGAAGTAGAATGAGTAGAAAATCATGAAAGGAAAGGTTGAGCAAAGCGTTAGAAAGGAGTCATGAATGCAATGAAGGACTTCCAATGCACCCCGGACATTGTGGTGTTGAATTATGCAGATTTGTGTCGCCATCCACATTTGAAACTTCTAGAAGGTCTTAAAGTACAAAAATTTCAAACTTTTAGTTGAGTCGAAAATCCTTTGACTCATTTGAGGGCTTATTGTGATCAACTTATAATAGTAGGGGAAGATGAAACTTTGTTAATGTGACTATTTAGTCTAAGTCTGAAAGGAGAAACTTTGAAATGGTTTATTTCTAAAGAAATCAAGTAGTGTTCTAGTTGGAAATCTTTGGCTAAAGACTTTATTGAAAGGTTTGGTTATAATGTAGAATTCATTCCCGATCGATACTCTTTGGAGAGAATCAAATCGAATTTTGCTGAAAGCTACCAAAAGTATGCCTACAGTTGGAGAAGAGAGGCTTCAAGGTTTAGGCCCCCATGATTGAAAAAGAAATTATTGAAGTCTTCGTGCGCATTCAAGAGACGAAGTACTACAATAGAATGTTACTCATTCTAGGAGGAAAGTTCAGTGAGATAGTCAAAATTGGAGAAACTATTGAACATGGTCTCTGTCATGACCCACACTTATATCCTAGAAGTTAGGGTATGCTTGGATCGTGGCACGGCGTACTTGACCTCTTGGAAGTCTTCTACAAGGCCTTTCGTATCGTTTATCGCATATATACATATGAAAAGTGGTGCGGAATTAAAACTTTTCACAAACATTCGAATAGTCTTTAAAATCTCTTTCATATAAAATTCATAGGAAATACTAAGTCTCATTTCATCAAATCATCGACATGAGAGTACTTGTCACACCTAAATGATCCTTAAGACCACCTATAATGAGATGTACACAACGACAATACACCAATCACATGAAGATGAGATTTTCCTGCCGAAGGTGATTCTAAGGTTCACTTGAGTGAGTTGTGAAGCAAAGACCCATATAATCCCTTTCACACACACTTAAGAGATCCTTTAGACTAAACTAGGATAAGATTATTCTCACTTTAACACAATAGCATTCATAGAATATGACATTCTCCTCACAAAGGTTACGAAAAGACTTACTCAAGTAAATCAAGAAGAGAATATCCATACTTGACCTCTTCAAGATTACCTAAGTAATCCTTAAGACTACCTAAGTTTGGATAATGTCTACATAATCAACCAACTTTCCTAACTAGAGTCATTCTTAAGACTTACCTATCTAAGATACTAAGTGACCATTCCTATGCCCTCTTTACACCTTAACTACTTAATTACTCTATATAAGTACTTATTCATTTAACATACTTTCTTAACTTAAGTCATTACATTTATTAGTTAATTTTAGATACATTCATCATAGAAGGACATTCAAGTAATGGTCTTGAAGAAGACCTAGGGACTCTCACTAACATCTTCAAAGCCTATTGTGTAATGTCTAGATAGAATTTTTTACCACCACTTAAACCTCATAAAACTCTTCCAATACTAGTAGGTATCCCATATGGTGATAATAGGCAATAACTGACATAGACCATGGTAGCAAAGCATGGAATCCGGAGTTGTAACCTACTCAGATGGAGGGTGTTCTACATGATAATGGTAGAAATTTGAAACATACCATGTAGGCATATGGTTAAGGAATATGAAAGGTTTCTTCGTACTCTAGTCTCATTCTTCACTAGAGCTACTTCCCAATCCATACTCACTCGGTGCTAGCTTTTGTTCTTAGAGAGTAATTTACATTAAGGGTCACACGAAGAGGTTTCATATCTAGTTTATAACCCAATCACATTCATCCTACCAAAGATGTCCCTAGGGATTCCTTACAATGACGACGAAGATAACTTAATGACTTTCCTAAGGATGATATGATGCCTTTCCAGCTAACCAACCTTAAGTCCATCATTCATACAAGAAGGATATCATTCCGGCTTTCGACTTTAAGGTTCATAACCTTACCACTAGGTTTAAGGTTTCACATAAAGGAATTTCATAGAACCATTCAATGTCTCATATCATTCATACATAAAATACTAAGAGACTTTAGCATCCTAAGTTAAGACATATCACAAAAACATAGTCATAGTCTAACATGATCACCTAATAAGAATAGAAGAGAACATACTTTCACATTGTTTACATGTAGATAGATATAATAAAACACATCATAGTATATCAAGTAATTTGCAAACAAGGCCATGATCATAATAATACATAAAGTAACGCCGACAAGGCCGACCACATCATTCAAATAGAACCGCCACCATAAGTGGATCATACCAATCACAACATAGTTAAAGATCTATATTATATAAAATAAGGAGAAATAGGGCAGCGTACTACCAATCCATTCTCACCACTTCAATCTATAGCCGAATCATCCAATTCAATACCAAAAGAGCCCTTACCCATGGTCATGAACATCATTTCAATATAAGAACTATAATACTTAATGAATCTAGGTCAATTAAATATAGGATTATCAATCTAAGAAAACCTATACATTAATTGAATACAATTCTTACATCATTCAATAGCCCATAGAAAACTAAACTAGAATTCATAAGCATTAAGTCAATATCAAGTCAACCATAAAGTAGTCAATAATCTATGGTTCATCAATTACATGGGTTCATAAGTTAATTTAGTTAAAATAATCTAAATAAAATAAATATAATCAATATATAATGATTCAAAATATTTAATGCAAGAACCCATGGATAGATCATAAATTTGGACAAGTTCATCTTTGAAAACTTTAGAAATCTCTTTGAATTTTTTGATCTTTGATGAATAGAGTTTCATAGATCAAAAACCACACCTCAATGGTGTTAATCCACGAAATTGATGAAGAATCACCACTTAAATCTTCAATCCAAGCTCTTCCTTGAGTTTTGGCTTTAATGGAGTTCTAGAAAATTTCTTTGAGATTTTGGGGTTTTGATTTGGAAAAATGAATTCATCTAGGTATTTAGGACTTATAAACCCACTTAATATACCTAAAATACCCCTAACCGCCCAAACTCTTATTTGGACGTTGGGTGAATTTACCAATTCACCCTTGCAACTTACACTAAAGCTGCGAATTGCAGGCACAACCCACGATCGGCCATCGACGACTAATTTCCCAAGCAACAAACCGTCTTGTTGGTAGGTGGTTTGGAAATGAGGCTGGTCCTTTGATGTACTTCTAGCCCACGCCTGATTCCTGACCAAGGGCCACCAACTACGGGGAGTCGACCAGCCTACTGGCCATCGAATGGGGCTGGTCTTAGACAACTTTGGCTAAAAAAAAAGGTCCTTCATCAAGGACCCTTGGATGGTCAATGGGGAATTTTAATCAGACGTTTCAAACCTGAATATGTTTGTATACGAGTTAAGTACCTCCCATATGAATTTCATCCAAAACGAAAACGTAACACTCGATGAAACATGCAAAGACACACAAGGTTGTTTAAGGCAAACCTTTTCAACGTCATGTACATTCTTGGACGTTTGACCTACAAACTTCATTAAACTTGACACACTGCCGATAAATATTATAAATAACTCATATAAGGACCTCATAATCTCATTAAACATACATATAGACACATAAAAACACATGAGACACATAGGTGACTATTCGTCAAACATCTTGGTCATCCCTTGAAGTTTGACTTCCAATGCACCTAAATATTTAGACACTGCCTCTACACTACATTATAAACCAATGTAGGACCTTATATACTCATGAAAAACATTTTAGTCTCTAGCTTCACCTATGTCATTTTAGAGGTGTCAGAGTCCCAATACCGGAAAAATCATCCGGATGATTCTCCAAGATGAATCCTCAGGACCATTAAGGAGGAAAAGGGGAAATGTTTCCTCTATCTCATTTGAATCGAGTCAGAAGTCAAAAATTCATGCCACTCTCAATGTTCGAAAGCCTTTACTTAGCTCCACAAAATCCTTACCCCATCAACCAAACTACCGAGCTCTACCGCCATATTATCCAAATAACCAAGCTGCAATACAAACTTATGCAAATGTTCAATCAAGTTTCCAAGCTGCTTTGCCAAATTAACAAAATGCCCATCATAGCTACCGAGATCCACAATACTTAAATTTCAAATACCAACACCTAATTGCCATAATCCTCCAAGTTATCGCCAAGTACCTCAATCTGCACAAAATAATTACAAGCTCTCTTGTCAGGAGTTTTTAAAAAAGCCTTCTCGAGTCTTTACTCCTTTGATTGAAAATTGAACTAAACTATTTGAGAGATTAAAAGTGGCTGGTGTCTGATACGAACAATTGATCTAAAAAATGTCAATGTCAATATCAGACTTTACAAGCTTGATCTTCATCGCGCTTACCATTCAGGAGGTGTTGGACATACCACGGAAGATTGCATCAAATTGAAAGACTTGATTGATTAAAGAATTGTCACTCTTCAAACTATCTCTTCCAATGACAATGGTGATTCACAGTGAAATCGTGAAAGATTCACCATTAATATGACTAACCCAAAATCTCAAGCACCTCCCAACATATATTCCCCAAATTACCGTCAAATATATCCACCTTAACAAGGTCATTATCATCCTTCTCATTCGAGATTCGAAAAGAAAATTGCTCAAATTTTTACGCCACTCATTAAAAGTTGGACGAAGTTGTTTGAGCAATTAAGTGCGACATATATTATTCATCCAGTTGGGCCCAAGACTCTTGATACTAGCTCCAAATTTTACTGAGTTGATCGAATGAGTGTGTATCATTCCAACAGTGTAGGCATGGTACCAAAGACTATATTAATCCCAAGCAAAAGATCCTGATATTGATTGACCAGAAAGTGGTGAGGACCTTTGCACTCAACATTTATAGTAATACTCAGTCAAACTATGGAGGTGCCACTATCAATATGATAGAGGCGAAGGATGCATGGAGCATGGCAAAGGCGATAGTTCCAGTAGGTCCTGTCAACCTTGAGAAAATTGTAGCTTCTCCCAGCATAGTTGAGAAACTCAATTTTACAAGCATGATATTCCATCAAGATTTTGCTTCTGTGTCAAGAAAGGATCAATTTAAGAAGGGGATCAATCATTTTCCACCAAAGTCTTTGCCTCGTTTACGTTAGTCCTTTCTGGTAGAGAAATATGCTAAAGATGCAGGTCTTGGAGAAGGAATTGGGGATCCTTTTGAAGAATGTGGTGTTGCACCCAAGAAGACGATTGAGACATCATGCATACGAGATGCCAAGAATATGGAGAATGTTCTTAATTTGACTTACACTCCACTCTTTGTCTTTCGCTCGACTTGATAGACAAAGATGAATCCTATATTATTTTCAAAATTTGTGGTAGTTTAAATGAGGCTCGAAACTCACCCTTTATCCACTTTTACTTGTTTATGTTTTAAGTTCCCTCGTAATGTTTTGAAAAAGACAAAGACTCATTGTCATGGCCAAAATTTGTATTTCCTTATTTTCAATGAAAGCCTCATTTATTGCAAAAATTTATCTTCTTGCTTTAATTTTTCTATCTAACAATATTGTTTTTGTTTCAGTAATTTTTTTATATAAAACTTTCAATATCATGTCGTGTCATAAGCCGAACGGACAAAAATGAGGTAAATGAACATGCACTTTAAGAGTATGACGATAAGGTCATGATACTCAAACACCTTGTAAAAAGATTTGAAACAATTCTGAAATTAGGATAAGTTGAATTTGGACGAGACTAAAACTGTGAATATGGAAAAGGATGAATATGTCAAAGAAGTCAGAATCAGGGTCCATCTAAGAGAAGTCTGGAAAAGAGAATTCAACAGTTTACTTAGAAAACACTTCAATGCATTTATTTGATCACAAGTTGTGGTAGAAAATAGATACTCATCTCAAGTTGTCAATCGACTTAGATGCTATCTAGAGTTTCTATATTTGAAGATGTAGAGTGTCTTTATTTATTTCCCTATAAACACATTGTTTGTTTGTTATCGTTTTATGTTCTGTAGTTAGAAAATTATTTCTTATAATGAACTACGTTTGACATGAATTCTCAAGAATGAGATACGTAGGCATCCTATGTCGTCTTCGGTCACCCCTTTATATATTTTTAATATTTACCTTATGTTTTGAACTATGTTTGACCTGAATTCTCAAGAATGAGATACGTAGGTGGCCTATGTTGGCCTCAGTTTGTGTTTTGTTTTATTTTCTTGTTTTATGTTAATCCACAAAAAGTGAAACTACGTTTGACCTGATTCCTGCCTCAATGGGATATATAGGCGCCACAACGGGTTGGTCATATCTCCCGTAAGATTTCTATTTTTCTTTACAATAGAAATTGGGACATAATTTTTGAGAGGGACTCACAAATTCTCAAGAACATCTCTCCAACAAGTCAAGACTAAAGTTACATTGAGACTCATAACTGGGACATAATTTTGAGAAGGGCTCAAAAATTCTCAAGAAGAAGATCTCTACAACTATTCGAAACTAAAGTCACATTGAGAATTGAAACTGGGACAAAATATTTGAAAGGATCTAAAAAATTCCATGATTTGTTTAGTAAAAGTTCGAGATAAGCCAAGACCATTAAGTGGGACAGAAATTTTTTAGGATGAACTCAAAATTTCCAATAGGGTTTATGGGTAGTTCAAAGCAACTTTGAGTACTTCCCTTCAAATAATCAGATAGATCTCAACATATTAACCCCGAATGCGTTCATCAAGCTTGACATGATATGATGCTTGGCAATGACCTTTTTAAATAACAACTTTTTGAAACTCTTTTCTTAAAGGTTTTATCTATTTATTTCAAATATTTTTCATATATGTTTTGTCTTGTCCATCGAGAAGAAATAGTTGCGAGCGATCAACTAAAGATAGCAAGCCAAGGAGCAAGAGTGAAGAAGTCAACACAGATCAATTTGTTTCAAAAACTAACAATTGACCTATGAATGCAGATATATGAGATATCCTCAAGTTCCCATATTCCTCTATTCGATCAATATAGAGAAGTCAAAAGGGAGAGGAGCTCCTCAAAATTGATAAATTTTCTGCGAATGCAGGAAAGCCATTAAAGTTTTTCAGAAGAAAAAGAAGAGTTCAGAATACAAACAACAACACCTCGTTCAAATTTCCATCAAAGCATGAGCTACATATGAGTGCAAATTTTCAAATATCAACAAGAAAAAACATTACTCTCAACATGTACAACCATCTACAATGACTTCAAATTACATTTTTTTGCATCAAAAGCATTTGAAGAAAACTCACTAATCGCGTCGATATTAGGCGGGGTAATGTGAGACCCTCCCAAAGGGACATTTCTATAATATTATCAAATGAGATAATACCACCATCCAGAAGGACATCACCCTCATTTTATCGATGGAATATCATCATCCTGTCAATGGATCAACATAATCCTACCAATCAATCATCAAGGAATTATCATCATCCCATCAACATATCAATGGACAATCAACATTGTCCTTCCAATGGATCATCATCATCCTATCAATGGATTATTAAGGAAGAATCATTATCCTGTAAATGGAGCACCAACGTCATTTTGCCAATTGATCAACATCATCCTACCTATGGATCTTCAACGAAGCATCATCATCCTATCATGTAGCAACATTTTCTTACCAATGGATCTTCATCATCCTACAAATCGATTATCATCTTTCTATAAATGAAGCATCATTTTTACATCATATCAAGTCATCATCTACTGCGTCAAAAATGACAGAGGCTGACGTCAAAACATGTGTCATGTACGGTAAAAAAAGATTTCTCTATTTAAATCATCGTCTCTCTAAAAAGTTTATTTCATTCTTTGTCGAGATCACCCAAAAGGATGAATTCTCAAATCAAACCACATGTGCAGACAACATCATAAAAGGTACAACACAACGTGGAACTTTTTTTAATAGTTTATATACATCGATCCATCAACCTTATTACAGTTCGAAAATTATCGAGCCATCCACATTAGAAAAGTTTGATAACCATCGAGCCATACACCTTGTTATAGTTGGATAGTTATTGACCCATCTAGCTCGTTGTAGAGATCACTAGAATTTTACATGCATAAAACAAGCAATGACATCTCCAAATCCTCAACAAATCATGAGTTTTAATGGACATGATGTGTTCAAAAGTTGTATCCATTATTTTTGTTTTCAATACTTCTTTATTATATCATTTAATTGAAAAAGATGTTTATGCTTATCCATTAAGATATACTCATTGCTATATGAATGACCTTTCTCAATTTCTTCACTCAAATCTCTAGCTAAAGCGACATTATGTTTACTAATTATTTACTTTGAGAGTGCATGCATATACTGAACATGCTTTTGTGACATCTTTCACATCAAGAGTGATTGAAAAGGATCGCAAGAGATGCTACCATTTTTCTAGTTATATTTTCTACTAACAAGTTGTTTCCATCTTTGTCAAGAGCATCCAAGAGGATGAATTCTCAAATCAAACCACAAGTGTCGAACGACATCAACAAGGATAAGTACAACATCAAAATTTTTCTTAGCAGCGAACTGGGACATAGTCTAAATAGAAGTGTCAATATCTTAAGTCGCGAGCAAATGAGCGACTTCCACCACAATCAAACCACACCCCTATCAGAAGGCATGTGGGTTTTTCTTTGGGTTTGTCGGTTTTAGTTTCACATCTGGGAATTCTAGTTTCAACCAGAAGTAGCTTTCTAATCCGAATGACAGTGCACCAAGAGATTTGGAAATTATGCCTATGTAAGTTCTTAATTATGGGTGTGAAGTGCACCATATTCATGACTAAAACGTTTCAAGCCTCTTTTCATACTCGATTTATTTGTCACTCTTGCAGAATTGCAGGCTATCAAACATAATAGAATTCCTTTTCGAACTACAAATAGCCTAGTTCCTAAGGTTTAAGGATATGTAAGCTGGCTCAATGTTGAAAACTCGGCTGTATTCCGACATTCGCTCTTAAATCCTATTTACGAGCATTCGGTCCCTTCATAATTCGGTATCTATATGACTTTTGTATTACTTTAAATTCATGCGTTAAATCAAGCGCATCGAACTACATGTGATTAGAATTCTCATGTATCATGAGATATGTAGGAAACTTGCGAGGTTTGGCCATAATTCTTGATGTCCATACCAAATCCTTTCCAAGATGAATATGTCTAGTCAAAATTGGAATAGTCAGTTTCATTTTTCTTGAATTTCTTGCATCAATCTAAGTAAAATGACGGACAATTGTTGACATCTAATTTTGACCCTAGGAATTAATTAACGAGCTTCTTAATCTTAAACGAGTCCAAACAATTAGATTTTATAACGTTCAAGATGTTTTTAAGTTATTTTAAAATTAATCTCGTCACTTTTATAATTTTTAGATAACTTATGTTTTACATAATTATGAATAAGATGGTACATTTATAATTATTCAAAATTGTCTAAAAAGAGATTTTACTTTGTTTAGATATTTTACTAACTAGCTTAGTTGTATAATAGATACATTTTTTTGAGTTAGTTATATTATAATTAAGTTGATTATTTTATTTCGTTAAAATTAAGAAGCTTATTATTTAATTTGTTCATCTATTTGGATAAACCAATTTTGGGCCCTTTCTCCAAAAATTTTCAGCAACCCATCAGCCTACTATACTCAATTCACAACCCACCTCTTAACCCATCCGACCCAACCCACCAATATAGCAAAAGATGACCCAAACACATATTTCTTCCTTCAAAACATCATACCAACACCACCCGATATTCTTCTTCTTCTTAAAAACCAACAATGAAACCCAGAAACAAATCGAGCCCAGCCCACAAATTCGACCCGAATTAACAGCAGTACATGGCGTGCACACGGCAATAGAAGTAAAACCGACACAGATGCGTGCTTGAATGTGTTGTGTCGTCTTCCTCAATGGTGCGCGACAACAGTACATTCACGTAGCTTTCTGGATGAGTAGGCACACATTTTGTCCTTCCCAGACTCGAGATTGAACAACGTCTAGCACCAAGGACACTCGATCAATATGGCATGTCCACTTCACCTCTACCGTTGGAATTTTCTGAAATTTGAGTATCAAAGTAGGATATTCCTTCAGATTCGGGAAAAAATGTTTGAAATTTGAATTCTTCCATTTGTTTTTACCCATTTTACCATCCTGTTTTCCCCAAAAAAAATTTCTCTAGTTCTTCTCCAATATATATACTCTGTCGCCCTTATTATTGAGGGGGATTTTTTTAGGGCTTTAAATTTTGGGGATTAAAAAGGAGGGTTGAAAATTTTATTTTAGTTGAAAAAATTACAACTAACTTTTTAAATACATTTCGAGAAGGTAGATACAAGAATTTTGCGGATTCACATTCAACTTTCTATCCAGATTTTTTTTATCTCCGTTTTCGTTTGATTTTCTCGTGGTGAAGGTTGTCGTTCTGCTCGTGTTGTCTCCATTTTGCTGCACTAAAAAAATAAAATTGTCCTCCCCTTATAGAATTCTCTTCACCTTCATTGTTATCTCGATGTGATATCTCGCGATATCAGAAAGGCTATGTTACATACTTTTACAAGTTGTCGTTCGTTTGTTTAATGTTTCAATGCGATATGTTCGCTCTTATTGATTCATGGGTTGTCCAAGTGAAAGTCTTTGGTAGATTTGCATATGAGGTAGAATTTCTTTGCTCTCCTAAGTGTTTTGTTCGTTGCTTTTTTCTTCTGAAATCAGCCACCTGATATCGTTGAATATATATTATTTTGTTTAGACCGTCACTAGTATATGTGTGACGCTGCTGTTTAGTTGGTTGCTGCTCAATGTTATTCACATGGGTCTAAGAGCTTTTTTGAGTTAGCTATCATGTTAAATGGTCTATTTTGTTCCAACGAAGTATCTAACATAGTTGTAATGCTGCAGGTCGTCTCTTTCTTGGCTTCATTGTTTCTCTGTGATTTTTGGGCCATTTCCTTATTCCTCCTCTCCAATTCATTTGCTTGATAATATTTAGCTATTTAGCGTATTTCAGTTTTATTGGTTTTCTAAAATTGATGTTCTTTTTTCAAAAATGCTATCTCCTCTATGTACTGTCGTATCGCTTGCTCCTGTTTAGATTTCTCTTCCTTGTTCGTGACTAAGTGTGGAGTAGGCAGATTTGTTCTTCTAAATAAGATGAGATATTTGTCTTTATTTTGGTTGTTGTCTCCTCAGATTTTCGTGAACAGTGTCAATGCAAGTACAATGTCTTTTCTTTCTTAGTTTGTTTATTAGATAATTTATACGTATCACATATTTAGATAGCTTGAAGTTTGATTAGTCATTTTAAGGCATTCAATTTCATTAGCTTTCTCATATTTTTAATATCATTCTAGTTATATTGGGTGATGTGTGTCTAATTCCTACTAGTTTTCCCATTGATCTGTTAGAACTCTTTGGGAGTAATCCTCTGTTATTTTATTTTGGTTTAATTTTCCTTAAAATTTTTTATTGTTTGGGATTAGTGTATCCCTTTATCTGTGAGATGCTTATTTTTTTTAGATTTTTTTCCTTTAGAGTAGTTATTGGTCCATGCTTTTAGAATGATCAATATTGATCTAGCATTTATGTGGGCTCATCTTGCTTAATGACATTTGTATAAGATTAGATAATAACTAGCCAATATGCTAAGTTATTATTGTTATTATTATTGGAGTCTTTAATTTTGTAAGTATTATACCTTTTTTATGTTTTGTTGTTTGTTGTCAGCATGTGAATTTAATGCTATAGTTTTCTTTATTTTTAGTTTGTCACGTGTTTAGAATTCCATTGTTCACCTATTATGTATTTTCGGATACAACAAACGAAATTATTTGCCTCCTAATTCTTTAATTATTTTCTTATCATGTGTATGAACTTGTAATGGAATTTTTCCTCCTTTCATCTCCAAATTTTGCCAAAGGACCAAATCTCCATATTGAGTCAAGCCACTACAAAACTGACAAACATGCCCCGAAGCGAAGGAAACCAAAGTGAAAGAAGTTGAAGAGAGTGGGCTATTAAGGCCCAAATTTATTTCTTAAATTTTTTATGTTTTTGTATTTGGGCCTAAGCCCCTTGTCTCTTTGTTCTTATTATACTTTTAGAAATCTAGGACAGGTGAAATATTAGGCTAAAGGCCCAAAATAAAAAGGATCCAAATACCAGCCTAAGCGGACAAACACCGGGTTTGGACCCAACCTTATCTCTCTCTTATTTTATCACTTATTTACTTGTTAATTAATTGTCGTAGTTTTAGGGTTGAAAATTCAAATCCACGCAAGATGCCTTTATGTTTTAACTATTTTAAACTAAATTGATCCTCTGAATAAGCATAAAAAATAAGAAATGTTGCAAGATAAAGCCTCACTTAGATAGTAAGTCGATATATCAAGGATTTCAAGTGAACTAAATTAAGTTAAGTTTTATCAAAGCAAATTAGTTGTCGTATAATCGCAAGTACGCGAGTGTCTTAGGTGCTTTCAAAACCTTTCAAAATGTTAACAAGAACCCCCAAACCCCCTCTTAGAACTCTTTCAATTCGATTTTCTATTTTAGTCAATTGAAAGGTAGTTTTCTTGATTTTTCTAAAAAATTAAGTGGCGACTCTAAACCAGACTAAGCCCTAAAATCTATAAATATTTTTCTTTAAATAAAACAGCGTGAAAACTCTTGAACACATCAAGTACCTGATCCTTGGACTTCAAAGAGAATACCCAGAGTTTGCGAGAATAGTCATCAATAAAAGTCACAAAATAAATTGCACTACCATGAGACCTTACCTTATAAGTACCAAACAAACCAGAATGTATCAACTCCAGCAAATCAAGTTTTCTTGAAGGCAGATGATTCTGAAAAGAAACTCTCTTTGTTTACCTGCTAAGCAACGAACATGCTTGTTTCACTCCAGAAAGTAAATTTTTCTTAGCAAAATTGTCCATCCCCTTCTCGCTCATATGAATCAGTCTTCTATGTCATAACAATAATGAAGTATCATTCTCCACCAAATAGAGTGAACTTCTAAAAATGGAGTTTTAAAAAACATACAAGTTAGACAACTTGTCACCACTGGCTACAACCATCGAACCTCTTGTAAGCATTCACTGTCCAGCACCAAGACTATTAACATAACCCTCATCATCAAGGTATCCCAAAGAAATCATATTCAAGAGAACATTTGAAACATGTTCTACATTATTGAGAACTAATTTGGAACCATTGTTACTTTTCAAACAAACTATCCCAATACCAAGAACTGCAACCTCATGACTATTACCCATTTTCAACATCTTAAAATTACCTGAAGCATAAGAAGAAAATAGTTCCTTCTTGGGCATGAAATGAGAAGTAGCACCAGAATCTAAAAACTAGTTAGACTCATCACGAACAAGATTGACGACATTTTCATCACAAGAAATAAGAATATCATCATTAGCACCAACAACACACGATTTTCATTGTCACCTTATTTTTTTTGTTGTCTCATATCTATCTTATACTTAGAACAATATTTCTTGATATTCCCATTCTCTTTGCAATAGTCATATGTAACATTCTTTTATTTAGACTTTGACTTACCTCTACTTTTACCTTTTGCCATTTTGACCTCTGAACTTGTTTCCACATATCTTCAATAACCAAAACATCGGAGTGTGAAGTGGAAGAAGTTAAGCCTTGAGATCTTCTTTCCATATTTTCATTCAGGACACCACTGTTAACATAGTTCATGGTCATAACACCATTGGGAGAAGAATTAGTCAAAGAAACTCAAAGAATTTCAAAATCTGACAGAGTATTAAGAAGTCATAGTCCTGCTATTTCTTCATCGAATTTTACATCATTCCATATAGATGGTCAAGAACACCCTCAAAATTATTAATACGATCAGAAATATAAGTGATCTTTATACCTGATATTGTCAATTGTTTCAATAGAAGCAACTTATTGTTGCCAGTCTTCGAAGCATTTAATGTTTCGAGCTTATCCCATAAACTTTTGACATATGTGTCATTGACAATGTGATTTCGGACATTATCTTCAACCCAATGTCTAATATAGCCACAAACCTTCAAGTGCTAATATTCTCATTCCTCATTTGTCATGGACTGGGAGTTATTAGAGGTAAACATAGGTAATTGCATTTTCTTGGAAAAAGAAGACCTTTCATCTCACCTCTCCAAATATGATAGTTATTATAATTCAAACAAACCATATTTCTCACATTTGCCTTCATCATTCAAATTAACAATGAAAACTAACCAACGCACTGATACCACTTCGTTGGGAAAGGCAAGGCACTAACAAGAATGCCGAATAGGATAGCATCAGATAAAACCCAAATCTAAACTTTCCATTCAAATTTTAACCAAGGGACGACAAACCAAATCAAGCAATATAAAGAATGAACAACAAATATATCAACCAAACTAAAGCCATAAGACAAGAATAAACCAGTCACACAGGACAAAGAGATTTACGTGAAAAATCCTTCAATGTGAAGAGTAAACACTACAACACCAAAAGCTCCACTATAAACACCAAGGGTTACAAAATTCCTCTCCAAAAATGGCCACAAACAAATGATAAACAACGAGCAACAACAAAACAAGATTGCACCAAAAGTAGAGAAATAAAGGAGAGATTTCACCCATCAACAAGATACTATTCCCGCCCCAAAATTAGAAATTAAACCGACCTACAAATCTTATCTCCACCATTGAATTTCACTAACCATATTCTTAGAACTCGAATTTGAGTACAATCCAACGGTTTACAAAATGGCACACTCTGTCTGAAGAGGACTGCGTGAGCAGAAAATTTCTAAAAGCACAACTAGATTTTTTTATCTCTTTTCTCTCAATATCTTAAACGAATCTCTCTTGATTTTTCCCTCTTGTGTTTCTGAAAATAGGACCAAATAAGCCTTATATATGCCACATAATATTGGTGTTATGGGTTAAAGTGGGCTGCTCCTAATAAGACTTTTATTTATCCACATAAGAAGGGAAAAAAGATCATAAACCTAACAATTGTAACTAAAGTAGAACAAGATCGTAAATAATAGTAAGAAGATCCACTAAGATGACAAACATCTACATAACAAATCTACACGGGTAGCCTCAGAAAAGAAGAGAATAAGAAATATCACAAAAATCTGTGTTAGTAACCTACAAAAATGTAAAAGCAAAGGTTGAGTACCAAATCAGATGGAACTTAAAAAGTAAACTTCTAAACACGAGAAAATGGAATATAATATGGGTACACCTTACACCCCAATTGAACCTCCACAACTACGATCTACATAAAACTAGTCCAACCTAAAAGTTCACAATTTACGTAGAACATAGTTCTACTACCTCACTTCAACAATTAGAGATCAGCAACACACAAGATTAAGTCACCAGTCACATGTTCCACAGAAATGTACTCATAAGTTCACAAATGATAAAGATGCACCTTGCAATGAAATGCAATTTCAAGTATAGTGATGCATGTCTAACTTAACGATACACACACTCTACCTCTGATTTCGGAACCAATATGGAATATATTTGTCCATGCATCCACTGCGGTGTGCAACACGGCCCTCGATAAAGTTCATCCTGACATGTGATAGTTCCCCCAAATCATAATATCCGTCATGACACGCGGCACGTCCCTCAAATGGTACATCCTCTTTAATTTCTTATTCTTCCTCAATTGACATTACACTTCAGAGTCATTCCTCAGAACCAATACAAATGTTATGTTCACACAAATAATGAGGAGATGAACATTTTCATAACAATGCATAATTCACAACAACACAATTATAATACAACATCAACAATGAATCGATAAGTCTTTCAAACCATTTTCAACAGATCACAGACCAATAATTAATCGCATTGTTTTTTATTGCCCCTTTTTCATCATTAGTATTATTCAATATGGAATTATGTTGATCCCAAGTATTCCATCTCCATCATTGCATAATATAGAAAGTAAAGAGGACCGATATAGAATGTAAAGAGGAAAAGGCATGGCTAGAGAAATTGTGCGAAATACGTGAATTTATCTAGTTGAGCTTGATGACAGGTAATAACGTGAGGAAAAGTGAAGTTACTACACATCACCAACCCGTATTACTCACCAGCACATACCTCAAGAAAATACATAATTCGATACACTTAACAAAGGCTGAGAAATTTACTTATTACCACAAATATCGAGTAATCACTCTGAGACTAGAGTCCTCCCTAACAACACCCATATTACTATATGTTTAGCCTAGACCAAAAATCTCACTCAAATATATAATCAAGTTCCTAATATTGGTGTCAATTAACATGTCAACTCTTATATTTTCCAAAGTTCAAGCCTAAGATTAAGTTCCAAGTTTTCCAATATCATAAATATAATTATATTCATATAGTGAAATACACCTAATATTTAATTGCATATCTCAATAAGTCAAATCAACATAACAATCAAAAGCTCACAAACTCCAAAGAAGTTAAAAAGTAAATTATGGATAAACTTTATATGCTTTCCCCTATTATTTCTAACGAAGTATCTCATCCTTTGAACTCAAATTATGATTCTAGGTTAACTTCTACATGGCAGTAAAACTATTAAAAATTATTAATTTGATCTTATAATCTTATCAGGTGTGTAAAGCAATTGGAAATTCGATATAAATATATAAAACAGAATGTCAATTCACTTTTTTTTTTAATTTCCCAGCGATTAACTAATCTTTAATTTGTAAATATTGAATCATATTTCCCCCCACTAACTTTCAGAACAAAGAACAAATTTTCAATAGTAATAAGGTGAGTTTTCTATCTATAAGTTTAACATCCATTGAAGTTGAATGTTTACCTGAAGCAAACCAATTACTCTTGCGTTCATGCTGCACCTAGTTTCTCGTCTACTCTTTTTTTCTTAAATAATTATGTACTAAAAGTGACAAATCTTACTAGATTTTATATATATATATATATATATATATAT
This sequence comes from Solanum chilense, assembly GCA_032847665.1. Taxonomy (NCBI): domain Eukaryota; kingdom Viridiplantae; phylum Streptophyta; class Magnoliopsida; order Solanales; family Solanaceae; genus Solanum; species Solanum chilense. Next base: position 50,486,894 of record CM064963.1, on the reverse strand, counting down.
ATATATATATATATATATATAGAGAGAGAGAGAGAGAGAGAGAGACCAAGTGGTATAGGATTTCAAATAAATTTCAAACTTGGACCATCATTACCAATCAAATTAATTATCTAAAGATTACCCACAAATAGTTAAATAAGGTTAAATAATAGTTCAAAATTCTCATTTAGAATTTATGAAATGAGAGAATAAATTCTCAAAACGACCAAATAGGTTATTACAGTATTCAAATTCCTATCAATTCATCCATGGTATCTAAAGTATTATACTTCCACAAGGTTATTGACTTTGATTTTCCAATAGGTTGGAACATTATTGAGAATCTTACAAGCCAACTTGTTGGTCTTCATCACTTTACGAAGACAATGAAGCTCATTAATGATGGAGGTGATTATGGTGTACATCTCTTTAATTGATTAAGTATGCCGCGTGTTTTTGTCTACTTAGCTTGATTTGTCCCTTCATGGTCTATTTATAAAGCTTCCCAAATAATCTTGGCAGTATCGCAAGCTGAGATTCAGTTGTCTTCATCAGGTTCAAATTTGAATCTTGAATATTTTTTCAATCTGTTTTTTTGGTTAGCATAAGAATATTCCTTTCTTGACTTAGGAACAAATTTGGAAGCTTCTCTCTCAAGAACTGTATTCATATTCACATAAGAGCTGTTACAAGTGACATCTCATGTATAGCTGACAATCGTCAACCATGATGAAATCGTGCATTCTTGTTTTTCACCATTCCTCATATTATCCATTGAATTGAGGTGGTGTAGTCGTAGACTTTCTTTCTTCAAGGTTTGTTTGAGCAACTAATTTGGTAGGATCTTCTGCTAGGTATTAACATTTAGGAACTGTTCTAATACCAACATGGTAGCTTGTATGAGTCAACTATCAGTCAAAGCATAAGACCCTTGACTAGAACGATCAATAAGAACAAAAGGTAAAGACTACAATTAGTAAGTGAAGAAAACCAAATATTTGCGTGAGAATATTCTTGCTCAAGAAAGGAAAAATCATGACTTGACTCTTTAACCTATTTTCCAATCCCTAGTAGCAATTCTATTTCAAGACTTATATATGTAATATATGTTGCTCATGTTCTTTAACCAACTACCTCTAGTTGGGACGAACTTTAAAAGGATCAATACATAAGAAAGATACCTACACATGCTTTTTGAAGTATAGTAGGTGTTGGAATGTAAGCACTAGGTACAAAATCTAACAACAAGGAATTAACTGTCTTCCCTTTATATTGCGACAACTTGTTGCGAATGAGACAAGAGCAAATTTTCAATTTTGCAAAAGCTAGATTTTCCTCTAAATCATGTTCTAGATCTTATGTAAGAAAGAGAGAAAAGAATAAACCTTAAATTATTTTCATTGGTCAAGAATGAAAAAAAGACGCTGTAGTTGTTGCACAATGCAAAAATGGTACACTTTACAAATGTGTGGAGTATTTGATTTGCATTACAGCATAGGAGGTACCACATCCCTTTATTTAGTTCTCGATCTTAATTTACACATCCAATCAAATTGTTAGCGGAAGCGTGAAAATAAAGAACAAGGAAGAACAATAATAATTAACGTGGTTCGGATTAAAATGATCCTATGTCCACCAAAGAACAACTGCACCAATCTTTATTTCACTCTACAAAGAATACAAGTGAAATACTACAAGAGAGACAACAATAAATGCCTAAGAAGGTGAGAAGGCTAACGAGAGGATGTTTTGGAAATGAATTAACAGCTACCTATATACTAACTTGAATTTTATTTTGTACTAATTATCTTCCTACCAAATATTCATGTTAATTCATATTCCATTGAGTTTGATTCCACAAGAATCCAAACCAACTCTTTCAATCCCCGCCTTGGTATGTGTTCCAAGCATGGGTATAAACAACTCTGGCCAAAACTTCTAATCTTACTAGGAAATATACTTATAAGAAACAAGAAGAATCAAACATTTGTTGAACATACTAGTTCCACCAAGCAGTTGTTTTTTCAGAATTGCATCAATTGATACATACTCACGCCAAGTCCTTGTAGTGTGCAAACTTGGAAAGAAGGACTATCTTGGTCAGCATGTATGCAGCGTTATCGTCTGTGATAAGATTCTCAATGTTGATAGCTCCCTCTTCAACGATATCTTGAATGAAATGGAGTCTAACATCAATGTGTTTGGTACTCTCATGAAATCTTTGATTTTTAATCAAATGAATAGCAATTTGACAATCACATGTTAGAATTGGTTCAAGCTAAATCGAACTCAATTATGTCACCAAACCTTTCAACTAAATAGCTTATTTCACTGTCTCCGTTGCGGCCATATATTCTGCCTCTACTGTAGACAAAGTGACAATTGACTATAAAGTCTATTTCCAACTAATGACACTATTAACAAGAGTACAAATGTAACCAGTTGTGGATGTTCTTCTATCAAGATCCCCTTGCATAGTCATAATCTATAGAATCAAGAATGAAATACCTTCACTTTTCGGAAGGTTAGGCCAACATCATGAAATCCTTTAAGATGTCTCAATATCCACTTAACAGCTTCACAGTGCCTTTTTCTTGGATTTGTCATGTACCTTCTTACCACACTAAAGATTGAGCAATATCTTGACATGTGCACGCCATATCATACATAATGCTATCGATTGCGCTCGCATAAGAAACCTTTGACATATGCCCCACCTCATCCATAGACTAATGCATTTGTAACTCTGAAATCTTGAAATGAGAAGATAATGGTGTACTTACAGGCTTGCTCATATGCATATTGAACCTCTCAAGAACTTTTTCGATGTACCACTTTTGAAAAAAGATGCACAACACCATTTTCTCTTGAAATCTACATTCCAAGGATTTTCTTTGCCTCTCCCAAATCCTTCATGTCAAATTCCTTGCTCAACACTTTCTTCAAAATATTTATCTCTGTGATGTTGTTAGCAACAATAAGTATATCATAAACATACAACAATGGATAAATTATAGAGTTACCAGAGATCTTCTTGTGATACACACATCTATTCAATGCACTCCTTAAATATCCATGTTTAGTCATGAATGCATCAAACCTCGTGTACCACTATCTAAGGGATTACTTCAAATCGTACAAAGAATTCTTCCGTTGGCATATATGGTCTTGTTTTCCTTCACGTAGGAAACCTTCAGGCTAATCCATATAGATTTTGTCTCATCAAGATCACCATATAAGAAAGTAGTTTTGACATCAAGTTGTTGAATCTCTAACTCAAATTGTACAACAAGTGCTAATAGCACGCGAATTGAGCTATGTTTCACGACCCTAGAGAAAATCTCATCATTGCAGTCAATTCCCTCTTTTTTGCTGAAACCCTTTGCAGCCAATATCACCTTGAACCTAGCATCTTCCACTTTTGGAATACCTTTTTTTTTGTATGCCCATTTGCATCCAAATGTCCTCATCCCCTTTGGCCTTTTAACTAAGACCCATGTCTCATTTTTGTGAAGAGACTTCATCTCTTCCATCATGGATAACTTCCATTGTGCAGCATCTTTGCAAGAAGTTTCTTCAATATACGAAGAGAACTCAAAATCTATCTTCATCTGCAGTTACAAACACATGTGCAATAAGATTTTCTTGCTCTATAAGACGTTCCGGTTTCCGTATCTGCCTTTTGTCCCTTCCCTTTGCAAATGTGTATGGTTCAATGAAAGGAGGTTCTTCAAGATCTATAGCTTTTGACTTATCAATTTGAGTCTCTTGATCCCATTCTTGGCAAGCTCCACAGGTAGCTCCACCTTCTCGTTTTGGTTTTTGATAACTCCACAAAAACATTACAAGGATCAATTATACAAGATTCATCAAATGTAACATCTTTACTAACTACAAATTTTAGTAAAGACAAACACCAAAGTGTGTACCCTTTTACTTCATCTACATACCTACGAATATGGCATTTTTAGTCGTTGGTTCAAGCTTTCCTTCATTAACATGATATTAAGTTAGACACCCAAATATTCGCAAGTATGAATAGTTAGAGGGTTCCCCGGACTAGACCTTATTCGGAGTCTTAAATTAAATCGTGGATGAATGAGATCGATTGACAATATGAGAATCAGTATGAGCTGCTTCAATCCAAAATACTTTGATTATCTTGGCTTTTAAAAGTATACAACGAGCCTTCTCAAGGAGAGTTATGTTGTGGTGTGTGTCTAACAGTCTTATGTCTTACAATCCTAATACCTTGCAAAAATCATTTAAATATTCACTGCAATACTCCAAGCCATTGTCTGTTCGAAGATACTTGATTTTTCTCTTCATTTGATTTTCAACCAAAATCTTCCACTCTTTAAATGCTTAAATACCATCACTCTTCAAGAAACGCACCCAAACCTTTTGTGATAAATCATCAATGAATGTTATAAGATACCTCTTTCCTCCATTCGATGGAGCTTAGAGGGACCCCATGAATCTGAATGAATGTAGTCCAGAACCCCTCACATTGTGCTTGCAAGTGCTGAACATGACCCTTTTCTGCTTCCCTAAGATGCAATGCTCACAAAATTTAAGTGTGCTGATCTTCTCACCATTCAAAAGGTTGTGTTTGCTCAACATCTGTAATCCTCGTTCACTCATATGGCCTAGTCTCATATGCCATAATTTTTCCTTGTCATCATTAGATAATTTCACTTTAGATGCTACAGAGCCAATAATGGTGCTTCTCGCAAGTGTGTAGACGTTATCCTCCAGCTTGGGCTTCAACATGACTAATCCCTTTAGTTACTTTCATAGTTTCTCCTTCACTTATGTACTTATAGCCTTGTTTATCCAAAGTAGCCAGGGAGATCAAATTCTTCTTCAAATCAGGAACACGACGTACTTCTGTAATAGTCCTCACAATTTCATCATGGCAGCGAACACGAACTGAACCAATGCCAACTATTTTATATGTTGCATTATTGCCCATTAATGAAGTTCCCCTACTTATTTTATAGTTGCTGAACCAATCTCTTCGGAATGTCATATGAAAAGTACAACCAGTGTCTAAGACCCATTTGTTGCCATAAACTTCACTACTACATGATGCTTTTAATACATAATCATCATTATTATCATGTATTTTCTCAACAATGGACGCACTCTTCTTTTCTTTGGACTTCGACATAGGGCAATCTCATTCAAATTTCCCCTTCCTTTGACAACCCGAATATCCGTATTCTTTTTGTTCACACAAGACTTTGTTCTGTACTTTGATTTGCTCCTTCCCTGTTGGCCAGTACGACCTCTTACGAAGAGTCCACTAACTTCGTCACTTCTGTATCCTTCAAAATGCATCTGCACATCATAAAATTTAGTGCTTGCACACTTGCTCAAGTTTGATAGGTTGTTGGCTATACATCACTGAATTCTCAATATCACGATATTTTGAAGTTAACAAAAATAACAAATAACATTCAAGCGTCTCCTTGTCCTTTACTATTCAAGCAATTTGTAAGTCAATCACAAGTTTATTGAACGCATCTAGATGGTCTTGCAACAAAGTATCTGAATCCATCTTAAATGTATGAAGACACCGTTGTAACAACATCCTTGTTGTCACTGACTGGTCCTGGTAAATCCCTTCAAGCTTTTCTTATAACTTTTTGTCTGTCTCTTCGGTACTTGTAATCACTTAAGAAAGCATGTTAGGTGTAAAGTACAATTATATTACACTAAATGCATCTCCTTTAATCTTTTCCTTGTCGAAATTTGATATCTTATCAGGGTAATTTTCATTAATAGCATGGATTGAACCTTCCCTCCGCAATAACGCCATCGTCTGGATCTTCCAGATATCTAATTTGTTGCGCCCACTAAATATATCAGTTTCAAACTTCATGTAAGTCATTTTTACTTGTTCTTCCTTTTCCTACTACAATGTATTTGGAACTATAGAAAACCAAAATATTTCGTTTCTCATGTGGAAGTTCAGACTCTGTTGTAACTAAATAGCATACTCAGGCATAACCTTAGCTCTGATACCAATTCTTAGCAAAAATGTGAAAATAAAGAACAAGGAAGACTAACAATATTTAACATGGTTCAGATCAAAATTATCCTACGCCCACCAAGGAAAAACTGCACCAATATTTATTTCACTCTTTAAAGAATAAAGGTGAAATACTACAAGATAGAAAACAACAAATGTCTTGGAAGTTGAGAAGGCAAGTGGGAGGATGTTTTGAAAATGAATTAAGATCTACCTATTTATAGGAATTAATTCATCCTATTGATATCATCCATGACATCACTATGTGTTAAAATTGTCAAGGTTAAACATATAAAACCATTTTATGATTTATCTAATTCTCACCTACCAAGATACTATCTTGACTATTATTTTGTACTAATTATCTTTCTACCAAATATTCATGTTAATTCATCTTCCATTGAGTTTGATTCCACAAGAATCAACCAACTCTTTCACAAATATTATAAAAAATAAACAAACACTACTCAAGCAAATCAGTTAATGACGTTGAAGAATGAAATCTTTTTAACTCATAAAATAAAAATGAAATAGATAACGTTTAAATCCTATACATAGAATTGCAAAGGTGATGCTTAATGGTTGTTTTTAAGTAAGATCAAACACTGCAACAAATATCATAAAAAAGAGAACTTGTATATTTATATTGTGAAAATGAATTTAGATAGGAGAAAAGAAAATATGTAGTGTAAATAAGTGTGTGTGTGGGGTGGGCGAGGAGTTGGGAGTTGTAGGGGGGAGGGGGAGAGGAGGGGAATTTGGAGTTTCAACATAAAAATACGAGGAAAATTTTAGAATTAGTGATATGTTAGTTTTGAACTAAATTTTGTGTATTTTGAAATTATATTATAAAACCTAGTTTAAACTTGAAATATTTTATAAAAGAATATTTAATTATTTATTGACTCTTTACTACTGAACTAGTTGCTGAAGGAGAATGTAGGATAATAATGGCTTGGTGGATGATTGGTCCTCTTTTTATTTGGATGGACCTTCTTTCTTTATATTCTACCGTATGCACATGATATCTCCATTATTTCATTGAAGATGTCTTTTTTTTTCTTTCTTTTTAATTATGTAACAAATGTAATATTTATAGTTTTTTTGTAGATAGAATAAGAGGGTACAAGTACATAATTTATGGACGATATGTGCGTTTGTAGTGAAGGGGTAGGGCCCATTGAGATAGTTAACGAATTAAATATTCTATTATATAATTAAAACTAGATGCTACACGCGCACAATTCATGTAAGATGTGTTGAGTTGTTTACTTGTAGCCAAGGGTGTGGGGCCACTTTAGTACTTTCTCATTTAATCTATTTATCTTTTTTTAAAATATATTATATAATTCTAATTTATGTGAAATGTCAATTACAATAATTAACAACTTGAAATAATTAGTATATATTTAAAAATTATATGAAAGTACTACAAAAAAAAGTTTTTAGTAACTTCATTTTTAAAAAAATATTTATTTAAAAAAATTGGTTGACTACGGTCAAAATTCTTTCGATGTCACATAAATTGAGATAGTGAAAGTAACAAATTCAATCTGTATATTACATAAAAAGTATTATAAATCATAATAATTAATATTTAAAAATAATATAAAAAATTTGGTTAGATCTCTAAATTTTATCCGTGTCACATACTTAGATACATATGTTATTTGAAATGATAAATATTATTAGAAATCACAATAACTAAAAACTTCAAATATTTCCAAAAAATATTTAAAAAATAATTAACTCTCAAAATTTCATTTGTGTTACATAAATTGGTATAGAAAGAGTAACGATATAAGATCAGTGTCGACACAAATTCCTTTTTTTTTCTCATCTTTGATTTATCTTATGCTAGAAATTCCACCTCCATATCTTTAGTAGATATTAGGACATGCAATTTCAAATCGTGGTATGAAATCAACGTTTGTACATGTGATTTCTTGTTGATTTCATATCATGAGATGAAATCTCAAATTCTCCAAAAAAACACGATTTGAGAATTTTAAATCATAAATGAGGTTTTACAAATATAAAAATTGACTCACAAGTTTATAGTATGTAAAATTAACCCCACCTTTATACCTACTAACCATTTATTTCATATGTAAATAAAATTTATAATTCATATTATTACTTTTTAAACCATTTATATCTCATATCACAGTTTTTCTCACCAATATTAAGTTTATTATTACTTCAAATAAATTGATACTTCACCATTTATATTCACAAATGCATTATGTTTTAATCAAATTTATTTACCAATCAAATTAATTAACAAATGACTTAAAGTAACAATATTGGTTCTTCTTCTCCATCTTATGATCGAGAAATGTAAGTTCAACGTGAGGAGATTGTTCCTATTACGTGGTAGGATTATATTAGTAGTATGACACCAAAATGTACACTTTTTGAACCCGAAACACCAAAAGAGACACTTTGCAATGACACACACCAAAGAGGACAATTCATTTATTTATGGGCGAACTATAACTATCATCTTTTAACAATGTCATCTCCATTAATTCCAAAATCTATCTAAAATAATATTACACAAACTTTAAAGGTAGTTCATCCACAAATGAGCAAATTACAATACTTCGTATTAACTCCTCACGTGAATGTATATCACTTTCTGTGTGTTATTCACTCTACATTTTCTCATTCATCTTCTATTTTTTTTCTATTTTAATTTTTAAAATTTTATAGTCATGTCTCAACAATACGAAAACTTGTATATCCAATTGAACCAAATGTTTGTAAATGCAAAATGTATTGTAAAATTAAAATATTGAGGACTCCAAGAAATCTTTGTCTTATGTCTTGGAGTTATGCGCGTCCAATGATTAATAAAAAGTTATTTACTTCAAAATAATTGGATATTCACATGTTTTCTTGTTTTGTGAATTCAGAAAATTGATGGGTTCAGTTATATTAGCGGACATAAAATATACTCATAAAAAAAGAAATGTAGATGTTCAGTACTGTTGTACTTGATTAATTTTTTTTTTATAAAAGTATATTATAGTTCACCCCTAACTGATCAAACTACAATATTTTTTTTAGAAACAAAATATTGGAGCTCACCTTAGTAAAAGTAACGACCACCAAGATAGGCATAGTAATTCGATCTTTTGATCACCCATTTTTGAAAAACAATATTTGGGGGCTTCCGCCTTACACACGGAATATTGGATTGCCTGAATCACGAGTCTTATATACTTTGTTACGATCACCTCATATTGATAAAAATAAGTTCGGACATCTAAGCCAGTTTCGGTCCTTCCATCTGCCTCTATCTCAATAGCTTTCAAAATCGAGTGATTTGATTAGCTTACATCGGAGGATGGTCTAAAGCTGGCCCTTGCTATCAGTCCAACCAAGGGCACCCCTTCCTAGTCCGCTTAGTCGGTAACCCTAAAAAAATTTATAACAAAAAATGTATCTTAGTTCATTAATTCCAATAATTTTTTTTGCTCATCTGTAATTGGACAATATATAGAATCTTTTTTATTTTTCATATATAGTAATTCTTTTAGATATAACAAAAAATTCATGTAAAAAATTTAAAGTTTCAAGAAAAAAATAATACTCTATTGAGATTGTCATTGAGTATAGCTCTTAGAAATAAAATTTTCATTGGGCAATGACTCAAATTGGCCCCCTTCTCCATTTATTTAATTGCAAATACTAAAAATTTAGAACTTGTGAAGTCAAGGGTACTTGGTGTCATAGAAAGGAAAAGGACATTGCTTCAGGTCGCATGACACAATGATGTAGTTTATGTTCGGAAACTGGTCATTAATTTTACTATTGTTTTAAGAAAATAAATAATAAAATTTATTTTGTGAATAAAAAAATTATTTTTAGACTTTTACTATTGAAAAAGGTTTATGATTTATGTACACTTGAAATTGAGAAGAGATGTATATTCACGTGAGAAGTTAATAAAAGTAAATGTATTTAGCCCATTTGTGGGCAAACAACCTTTAAATATGTGTAATATTATTTTGGATGAATTTGAAGTTAATGGGATGACAATGTTAAAAAATGGTAGTTATAGTTTGTCCATAAATAATAGGCGAACTATCAATTTTTGTGTGTGTTTTTAGAGAGTGTCTAATTTTGTGTGTGTTTTTAGAAAGCGTCTCATTTGGTGTTTAGGGTTCAAAAAGTGTATGTTTTGACGTCGGACCTATTATACTAAAGATTAGTACACTACAACTTATGTTCAAATATCTTTAATCAAAGTTTGATCAATAAATGTTTTATTTTTAATACCTTTGTGATAGTATATTATGAGATTTTGTTAACTTTTTCATATCTGGCAAGATTGTATAAAGAATTGAGACATTGAATATTTTACAACATATGAGTCTGTACGTTTCGTACAAAAAAAAATAGAACATAAAAATTTTCAAATAACATGTCTAAACAAAATATCAACTTCATGATTTTATATCATGATTTCATATCGCATTGTGGTGAAATGCGCCCATAACACCATTTATCATGTACAATTAGTCAATGTAAGTTTTACTATGAATTGGGCCCATTTCATTGACAAGTATGAATTGTATTGGATTCCATGTATTGGCTCACTTTATTAAACATTTATGGGAATAAAGGTTCGTAATATATCGGAACTTTGATCGAAGTTATTACAACTATTTCAAACTTTGGGCAGGACCTAGTACACCTTTGCATCAGATAATAGTGTATTTTAAAGATATATAAGTGTTCAGGTGGACATCATAAATATTGCATCATTATAAATAGTAACTTGTTCAGCTGGTTGTACATCCGAGTTTACCCCCTAGACGTAATCGGTGTAGTCGTCCTCTCATAGGACTATGACTAGCCTCTTTGATTACATAATAACATTCATAAGTCGAATTTATCAAAAAATTTAAAAACTTTTATTACTTCTACTTGGAGGTTTACATAGAACTTGACATACACATAATATACATATCAAGTATACATAGACCCTTCGTATAGGAAGGTTACATGGCCTTCTACTTTTATTGCACACACATATATAAGCTAGATAGAACATAGTCATTACATATTGTCTCAACCTCATACCATCTAAAGATCATTGAAATTTGGGCATAGCCCTATATCAATGTAAAGGAGCCACATATAGGCTTATACAAAACGTACTCAAATGAAATGAGAAGAACACAAGAGTCTTAAGGCTAATACAACAACATAAGCTCGAATATTGCCATCGGCCTCGAAAAATGAGGACCTTTTCTACTTGGATGATCAAGGATACAAGCCCGAACCTAAAATATTTGGGAAAAAGGAAGAAAATGGGCTTAGTACTCCATATGTACTAAGTATGAGATCAAATGCACATATAAGAGCAAAACATACTAAAGAGGGACATTTAGTCAAAACATGTCTTTTTACACTTTTAAAAACTATCATTCATAACCAAGCAAGTCCTACTAATCAATCAAACATGCTTACTAACTCAAACAAGTAATATGCATCCCAACATACTTGAATCCATGATCTAATACAAACCTTTCATCAAGGAATAACATCACAAGCATGACTAAGAGTTAATCATATCATAATAAGCAAGACAAATACTCATGAATCCTTATCAAGTCAACAAGTGCAATGACCAAGCAAAGCCCCACATAACCTTACTCAATCAAGTAGCCTCAACAAGAAACGATAAGCAATGTGCAACTTCACATTACATAACATTAGATATACATTCCATCTTATTTTAACAACATAACCCAACACATACTCATAAGTGAACTAATCAACATATAGTATCAACAATGTGCAAGTTCATCATGTTGTTAAACATATATAAGAACATCCTCCTAAGACTCCCCTCAAGGCTAACTAGTGTAATGCTTATGTAGAGTCTCATACCCCTACCTAGACTAAGATAGACCCCTTAGGTTATCCTAGTTAGAGTTCAAATCCTTTAATTTATTTTACCATTTGGGAACATCTTACCCTAACCGAGATAGACCACATGAGCAAATGTAGAATCCGGTGTCATAAACATAACCGGAGCACCCCATGGAGAAATACTAGGTCTTATGAATCCTTTGTCTAGTAAATTTTTGAGTTCAGCCTTCAACTTCTTCAATTTGGCTTGAGCATCCGATAAGGAGGAATTGAAATGGGTTTATATCTGGTAGCAAATCGATACTGAAATCAATTTCCCGTCGAGAGGAATAAAGGGAAGGTCATTAGGAAAAACCTCTGGAAATTCACTCACTACGCGGACCGACTCAATGGGAGGAATTTTGAAGTCTAGATCTTGGACTCTTACAATATGGTATAGACAACCTTTAAAGATCATTTTGTATGCTTTTAGACAAGATATGACACGACCTTTAGGAAAAGAGTTTTCCTCCTTCCACTTTACAACGGGTTCATTTTGAAAGTTAAACTTCACAACCCTTGTCCGAACAATCAATAGAAGCAAAACAAGCATGCAACCAATCCATACCCAATGTATCATTAAAATCCAGCATATTGAGTTGTACCAGTTCAAGATAAGAAACTCCATTGGGCAAAATTATTGTACAATTTTTATACACCCTTTTTGCAACAACTGACTTACCCATCGGAGTAGACACGATAAAAGGTTCATTCAAAATATCGGGTAAAATATCAAACTCTTTGGCTACTAGAGGAGTAACAAAGGATAAAGTAGCATTGAGATCAAGTAAGGGATATGCTTCAATAGCTAAGACTTTCAACAAACCAGTCACCACGTTGGGAGAAGTCTCTTGCTCACCCCTAGAGCGGAAAGTATAGAAGCGCTTCTTCTTTGGAGCCTCACTAAAACCACTTGGTTGAGCTTGACCACTACCCTTGTCTTGACTCCTCACATTAGGGCAATCTCTAACCATGTGCCCACTCTTCCCACAACCAAAACAATTATCCATCCCCTTAAGACAATCACCATAGTGCTTCGTGTCACACTTTCCACAAGGTTGCTTCTCGGTTAGGGACTTAGTACCTTTTCCCTTCTTGAACTTAGGTTAGACACCCTATCACCACTAGCCTTTGGGAACTTGGATGGTACTTGACTTGAAACCCGCTTCTTAAATTAGGCTTGTCTTGTATCTCAAGCCTATTCTTTGAAAAACCTCCATCAAAAGCTCTTGACCTCTAAGCATCATTACTCTTCCACTTAGCCCATCCCTCTTCCACATGCTTGGCATGCACCATAAGATGAGAAATTTTCATGTTGCCGTGTAATATAGCCGAATGACACTCCTCTTGCAAATAATCTTACACCCCCGTCACAAAGAGACTTATTTCATCTCTAGGATTGGAAACAAAAGAAGGAGCATATTTTGACAATTTAGTGAATTTCAAATAGTATTTATAAACACTCTTACCTCCTTGGCGAAAGTTGATGAACTCCACCACTTTGGCCTCCCTTATTTCCCTAAGAAAGAACTGATCAAGAAAAGCCTTCTTGAAGATCTCCCAAGTCAAAGGACCTCCTCTCAACGTGGAATTATCCCTCCATTGCACATACCATGTTTGAGCCACATCCTTGAGTTGATAGGTGGCCAACTCGGCCTTCTCACTTGTGGTCAATCCCATAGCTAAAAGTATTTTAGAGACTTCATTAATGAACTCTTGGGGGTCTTCCTTAACGTTAGACTCGTAGAAAGTAGGAGGATTCATCCGAGTGAAATCCCTTAGACGGGAAGCCATAGTAGTGACTTGTTGATGAGGACGGGGCACAACCTCCCAATTTTCTTGGGCCATCATAGGTTGGGCTTGAGAGGTGGCGGCTTGTGCTTATGTAGTCATGGCTTGGGTTATTTGGAAGAGATCGGCCTTTATGTCACTATCCGTCAAAGGTGGAGGATTGACCGGGACTTGGTATCATCCTCACCTTCCTCAATAGGAGGAACTTGATCATCACAGAAGGAGCTCCCGCATTGCCAATCCCTTCTTCAAACCTTCAGTTGCATTCCTTCGAGTCTTCATTTTCCAATAATCACAACAATAGGATTAGATGCAAAAGCACACAATAAGTATACTCTAGTGGCACGATATTAGATTTTCAAGAAAGTGAGAGTTTCCTAGGCATCATGTTCCTATCCATAAGTGTGGCGCGCTTCACAATTATGAACACGAACTTGCATAGACGTGTTAGAGAGAGACATCAACTCTAAGATAATTCAACCTTATGGTGTGATACCAAGTTTCTCACATCCGAGTTTACCCCCTAGACGTAACCGGCGTCGTCGTCTTCTCATAGGACTATGACTAGCCTCTTAGCTTACATCATCACATTCATAAGTTGAATTTAGCGGAAAATTTAAAAACTTTTATTACTTCTACTTGGAGGTTATCATAGGCTTTTACGTACACATAATATATATATCGAGTGTACATAGACTCTTCGTATAGGAAGGTTACATAGCCTTCTAATTTTATTGCACACACATATATAAGTTTGATAGAACATAGTAATTATGGATAGTCTCAACCTCATACCATCTAAAGATTATAGAAATTTGGGCATACCCCTACATCAATGTAACGGAGTCATTTATAGGCTTATACAAAATGTATTCAAATAAAAAGAGATATAACACAAGAGTCTTAAGGCTAGAACAACAACATAAGCTCGAATATTGGCATCGCCCTCGGACAATAAGGACCTACCCCTGCTTGGATGATCAAGGATCGAAGCCTTCTTCAAGTCTCCTTCATAAACACTTCAACGACACCAAACCTAAATGTTTGGGAAAAAGGAAAAAAATGGGGTTAGTACTCCATATGTACTAAGTATGAGATCATATGCACATATAAGAGCAAAACATGCAAAATAGGGAATTTAGTCAAAACATGCCATTTTACCCTTTTAAAAAGTATCATACATAACCAAGCAAGTCCTACTAATCAACCAACATCCTTACTGACTCAAACAAGTAATATGCATTCCAACATACTTGAACCCATGATCTACTACAACCCTATTATTAAGGAATAACATCACAAGCATGACTAAGAGTTAGGGATGGGCATTCAGTTTGTTCGGTTCGGTTTATGAAATTCGGTTAATTTTTTCATATTTCAGTTTGAAAAAAATACAAACCAAAACTGAATTGAAATAAATTCTGTTCATTTCGGTTTCTACAATTTTCATTCGGTTTAGTTCAGTTAATTTTTTTGGTTTGAAATATATGAAACAATGATCAGTAACACTAACCCACTTTCACTTATCTTACTTTTGATTTTTGTCATCTGTGAAGAAGAAGAAGAAGAAGAAAAGATGTGAGAACTTAGA
The DNA here is from genome assembly GCA_032847665.1 of Solanum chilense. NCBI lineage: Eukaryota > Viridiplantae > Streptophyta > Magnoliopsida > Solanales > Solanaceae > Solanum > Solanum chilense. The sequence continues at coordinate 50,471,568 of CM064963.1, read as the reverse complement.
AGTTAGAACCCATACAACTATCAGTGAGAAACAACAATGAGTGCGAATCGCAAAAAATTCAGTGAGAAGAGTACTCATAAATGAAAATGAAAATGAGTGAGAATCACAGCAAGCCAAGAAAGAAGAACTTACGCTTCAAGAGTTCAGGTTGATGGACGATGGACGATGGATCACCTCCTTGTGCATTCACGGACTTGCAGCTGCCGACTATTCTTCTGTCTTCACTCACGTCTCGTGCAGTCACAACCTCACACTCTCACTCTCACATGTCATAGAAGGCAAGTAGGTAATGCAGTTGGGTGAAATGTGAAATGGGAATAAAGTATTGACTAAATTCTAAATTAGGTTAGGGGATTTTGATTTTTGGGTGAATAAATACTAAGGAATATTGGGCTTTGTTGGGTTGGGCTTACTTAAAACTTACAGACAATGAGACAACAATTAACTCTTAAAAGTTAAATATATAAAATATAATGTAGTAAATATGTAGTCTATAAATTCAATTTTTCAGTTAGCCAAAATAAAAAACTTAAAAACCGAAAACCGAAACAATATACAAAAATTTTAAAATTAAGAACCAAAACTGACCGATTTAATCGAAACATTGAAGCGGAAATTTAAACAAAATCACTTCGGTCGGTTTTTTCGGTTTCGACCAAATTATGCCCAGCCCTACTAAGACTTAATTATATCATAATAAGCAAGACAACTACTCATAAAGCCTTATCAAGTCAACAAGTTCAATGACCAAGCAAAGCCCCATAACCTTACTCAATTAAGTAGCCTCAACAAGACACCATAACCAATGTCTAACTTTACATAACATGACATTAGATATACATTCCATCTTTTTTTAACAACATAACCCAACACATACTCATACGTGAACTAATCAACATATAATATCAACAATGTGCAAGTTCATCCTGTACATATCATATATCATCATAACATAATCATATATAAGAACATCCTTTTAAGACTCCCCTCAAGGCTAACTAGTGCAATACTTAAGTAGAGTTCCATACCCCTACCTAGACTAAGCTAGACCCATTAGGTTATCCTAGTTAGAGTTCAAATCCTTTAATTCATTTTACCTTTCAAGAACATCTTACCCTAACAGACATAGACCACATGAGCTAGTGTGGAATCCGGTGTCATAAAACCCTACACTGAAACAAGGCGTACTACTTGCCAAGGTAGTACCAAAACATAAAATATAGCAACTACGTGGATCCACTAGCTAGTATACCTATGGGGGAAACATAGTTCAAGAACTAGGATATGTATTTGGGACCATCTTTATGCTCCATGCATTATAGTCTGCAATATTAAGAGTAATTTAGTGCTCCTACCTTCCCTATGTGGGAAGGGACACTCCTCAATCTAGTTCACTCGGTGCTAAGTTAGAGTCACTTTTTAAAATGTCTTTAAGCCTTTAGTTATCAATTATAGCTTAGTGTTGGTCATAGGGTCTGCACTTGTATAATCATCATAATCAATAGATCAATAAGAATTCTATAAATATAAATCCTTTCATCACAATTCATATAGGTGAGGTTAACACATTAGCATTTCATATCATAATAATGCACATTGATAGTCATCACCATTCTTATAACATATACACCTTAATCAACCTCACAACATAGTAAAGCATTTCAATTCAACATCATACCATCCTATCAACCCTAATACAAGGCTTACTCCAATATAACATCATGACTTAATCTCAATTAATCACAATTAGAAGTAAAGATAGAGATCATAAGACTTACGAAGTCTTCTTCATATTTCATCACAAAGGTCTTATGATCAACTCATAAATAATCCCAGCTAGGGATTAACATCATCACACAATGATAACCAATAAGGTAAGAATGCCAATTGCACCTCTATAACACAATTCAACACAAAATCATAGCTTAAGACAAGATACTTAGGTCAACTTCACAATATTCTCCATCTTAATTCATTCATAATAACACCATAGTATAGTAATTCAATCACTAACCAAGTCAATTGAATGATCATAAAAGAGTATAGGTCAAGATCACAACCAAGGGTTAGGGGTTGAAGATTATGTTGTTCAATTTAGATCAAAACATCAAGAATTATTAAAATCAAGTTAAAAGACATGTTAATATATTCAATATGACCTAAAGAAATCAGCAACAACTCAATTCATAACGTCAATTTCGAGATTAGATGAAACCTACTTCAAAATTCAAGTTTTGGAAATATTTTGAAGGAACACTTTGAGAAAAGAGGTCTCAAAGGTGAATTGATCACGTACCTCAACGTTTGATGAAGATTTGATGGTGAAAATAATCCCTTTACCGCCCCCAAAACCTCCCCCTAGCTTGCCTTTAACGGTGTCTTCAAATAGAGATAGAAAGAAGAGAGAAGAAAGATAGTCTATTTTTGTGAGTTGTGTTTAGGCTAATGATGGTTGGGGTCTTTATATGGGGAAATTAATTAACTTAGTTAGAATCTTTTAAACCCCTAATTAACCTCATAACCCCTTAACTAATTAAATGAACCAACATTAGTACATGCAGGAAAACTTTGACCCTTACAAAGGGAACCACGTAAACGGGTCGTCTGTGAGTCGACTTTTGGTCCCCCCCCCCTTCCGTCCTACACAACCGTAATCTCGGTCAGAGACTGGTGAAGGCGGGGGCTTCCTTGATTTCTCTAAGTGTTTGTTGAAGGTAGGCAACGATGCCCGTCGATCCATACACGGACTGTCACCTGCATTTCGTCGATGCACACTACCTAGAAAGTGTTTACATCAACTTGCAACGGTCCTCTTCAAGAACCCTTGGTTGGTACTTGGGGAGTCTTACTCGGACATTTCGACCATGAAACAACTTAAATACATGTTATACAATTTTTTTACTACATTTCATGAATTTACGACTCTTAAAAGCAAGTCAAATAGGCTAAGGCACGCTAGAACCTTTTTGAACCAACTTTCGGATGTAATAAACATTCTTGGAATTTTTGGTTTCTAAACTTCCTATATGAAGTATACTCATTTAAATAGACTTAAAAAGTGTTTAGAAGTCATGAAACTTATGAAATGCTTTACGACACGTCTTAAATTTTTGAAGTGTTATAAGTGGAAACTTATGTCTTTAAAGTATGCTACTAAATAGAGCAGGGGGTAATAGATCCCGCCCAAAGTTTGTAATTGTTATAATAATTTTGATCAATGTTCAAATATATTCAAGACTTCTTTTTTTTCCAACATTTTTCATCTATTCTTCTCTATCTCTACTCTAAAAACGTGTGATAATCGTGTATTCAACGTCTCTCTTTTTTCATTGTATTTTAGGTAGATCCGGCTCCTCTCCATTTATCTACTCTCCATTTTCCTCAAGTTCCTATTTAGATTAGTGACACATGGCTTATGTTAAAATAAATGGTTAAGATTTAATTTTTCAAAGTAAACTTCTAACCATGATTTAGTTAATAAACACATTATATATTATGTATTAAAATTATGATAATATCACAATCTTAGCAACATATTATCTTGTCCATAAATATAGGTTGTGAAATGGTCGTTTGCTATAACTTCAAACAACCTATATTAATGGACAATGTAACCTGTTGCTAAGATTGTGATATTATCATAATTTTAATACATAATATATAGTGTATTTATTAACTAAATCATGGTTAGAGGTTTATTTTGAAAAATAAAATCTTAACCATTTATTTTAACGTATGTCATGTCTCACCAATCCAAATAAGAAGTTGGAGAAAATGGAGAGCAGAGAAATGGAGAGAAGCCGGATCTCTTTTATGTCTATGCTACTAAATTTAATCTGCAAAATTGATGAATTCTCTTTGCTTTAAATTGGTCCTTCATCAGTGTTACTCTGAGGGCTTCCCATCTTTCTCATCATCTTTTTTTCTAAAAATTTGATGGGTCTTTTATATATTAAATGAGCAGAACTAATACTGTCGTAATGGTACAAAGAATCTTTGATTTGAAACAACTCATATATGTTGATTGTTTGTATGTCATTATTTTTATGGATTCTTAGTTCTTACAAATTTTTTGATGTTTGTTTGAATTTTGTATTTGTTAGGGAACTCGAGAATTTTAAATGGTTATTTAAAGTTATTTCAAGTGAGTTTTGCTATTTATCGGTAAGCACTCCTATTTAAACCTCTTTTTCCTCGTTTGTTCATATTTTTGTAAAATAATTATCTTTTGTGATATACCAACACATGACATACATGAAAGTACAAATAACATTCCAAATTGGTTCTAGAGAATATTGATTTCATATCTTCATGATGCCTATGGCGTTAACTTGGTATTCTAATTTTTGGGTGTCATTTATAGTTCGATTTCTCATAATTATTGAGGTTTTGTTTGTTTATTTCCCTACAGTATCACATCATTAAATTTTGACTCATGTTAATTAACATACTATGTGCCGAAAATGTTTTTCATGAACTTTGAAGTATCTTGAAAGTATTTTGACTAATTATGCACGTGCAATGCACCCCCAACAACTTTATTTTTAATATGCTACAATAATATGCCTAATTTATCATCAAAAACAACGATAAAATGTGAAAACTTTTTTTATCATTAGAGCTTGTATTAGCTTCAATTTTATAATGCCTTAGTTCAACCAAAAGGATGCAAGAAACAATTTATATATATGTATGTTTGTTTGACAACATAAACGCACAATAATGTATACACTTATTTTAAAAAAATAATGGATGAAAAATGTAACCTTATAGAGCTTTTAATTGAGATTTGATATATATATTCTAGATGCATCCTCTCCATTCATTTTTTCTTACTTGTATTATTTAACTATAATTAATAAATAGAGACTATATTCTTCACACTAATGGTGGCACCAATTTCACGTTATTATTTTTCTCAGTTTTTGCTCTAAGATTTTTCTTGATTTTCTTAATTTTATTTTTCAATTTAATATCTGAATTCATAGATGTTTTTCATACTTGATCTATTTCTTTGACATGATATTTTTTTTCCATACTTTTTAATGCTATTCGTTCCTTTATTTTATCGTCTCAATTGGTGATTCAACTTTAGATACACTTTTATTTTACTGATGATATGATATTGAAAAGTTAAATGTAGTATTAGTGATAATATTGAAAAAGTTAAATGTAGCAGTTATTTCATCTTCTTTTTCTAACTTATACTTTTTATTTTTTTTACTTTATTTAATCAAAATAACAAGAACAATGAATAAATAGCTAATAACATATTGGAAAGGTGATACAGTTTACAAAAGTTGTTATGTGTATAATGCAATTGTGAGATTTTGGGGGAAGAAAATGATGAATAATACTTTATAATTCTAGGCTATTTGGATTCTCCTTATTTTATTATGTAGGATTTTGTTCTCTTTTAGATAATATTTATTCCCTAAAACACGTTTAAATATTAATTAAGTTGTTAGTCTTTGAACTTTTTTTTCCTATATTAATGGACAAGGTAATATGTTGCTAAGATTGTGAGATTATCATAATATTAATATTTAATATATAATATATTTATTAACTAAATCATGATTAGATGTTTATTTTAAAAAATTAAATCTTAACCATTTATTTTAACGTATGTCACTTCTCACCAATTTAAATTTGAATTTGGAGAAAATAGAGAGCAGAGAAATGGAGAGGAGCCAAATCCCTTTTATGTCTATGTTACTAAATTTAATCTGTAAAATTGATGAATTCTCTTTGCTTTAAATTGGTCCTTCATCAGCGTTGCTCTGCGGGCTTCCCATCTTACTCATCATCTTTTTTTCTGAAAATTTGATGGGTCTTTTATATATTAAAGGAGCAGAACTAATACTGTCGTAATGGTACAAAGAATCTTTGATTTGAAACAACTTATATATGTTGATTGTTTGTATGTCATTATTTTTATGGATTCTTAGTTCTTATAAATTTTTTGATGTTTCTTTGAATTTTGTATTTGTCAGGAAATTCAAGAATGTGAAATGGTTATTTAAAGTTATTTCATGTGAGTGTTTTGTTATTTATTGGTAAGCACTCCTGTTTAAACCTCTTTTTCCTAATTTGTTCATATTTTTGTAAAATAATTATCTTTTGTGATGTACTAACACATCACATGCATGAAAGTACAAATAACATTCCAAATTGGTTGTAGAGAATATTGATTCCATATGTTCATGATGCCTATAGAGTTAACTTGGCGTTCTAATTTTTGGGTGTCATTTATAGTTCAATTTATCATAATTATTAAGGTTTTTGTTTGCTTATTTCCCTACAATATCACACAATTAAATTTTGATTCATATTAATTAACATAATATGTGCGGAACATGTTTTTTATGAACTTTGAGGTATCTTGAATGTCTTTGGACTAATTATGAACGTGCAATGCACCCCCAACAACTTTATTTTTAATATTGTACAATAATATGCCTAATTTATCATGAAAAACAAAGATAAAATGTCATAACTTTTTTCAACATTAGAGCTTGTATTAGCTTCAGTTTTATAATGCTTTAGTTCCACCAAAAAGATGCAAGAAACAATTCATATATATGTATGTTTATTTGACAAAATAAAAGCATAACATTTATATACTTATTTTTTTAAAAATAACATTATATGTAACTTTAAAGCAATAACCAAGAGAAACACCCATGCTATCACTTAGCTATGGATGAAAAATGTAACCTTACAAAGCTTTTAATTGAGATTATATATATATATATATATATATATATATATATATATATATATATATATATATATATATATATATATATATATATATATATATATATATATATATATATATTCTAGATGCATCCTCTCCATTCGTTTTTTCTTACTTGTATTACTTAATTAAAATTAATAAATAGACTGTATTCTTCACACTAATGGTGGCACCAATTTTAGGTTTGTATTTTTCTCAGTTTTTGCTCTAAAATTTCTCTTGATTTTTTTAATTATTCAATTTAATACCTGAATTCATAGATATTTTTTCATACTTGATCTATTTTTTTGACATGATATTTTTTTTCATACTTTTTAATGCTATTCCTTCCTTTCTTTTATCGTCTCAATATCTATATCAAAGGCTAATGAATGAGGGGCAAAGTTATCTATGTTGGAATACAACTAAAAGAAAATGTAATTAATAACTAAGGACAAAGTAATTGATATCCACCAATTAGGATGGACGTTACTGGTGGTTTTTACATTGAAGTGACATTAATGATGTCTTAGTTAGGATTGTGGAGTATGTTCCATAATTTGTTGGTTGTGTTTTATTTTATTATTTCCTTTATTTTAAAAAAAGTAATTTTTTTTTCGTTTTTTAAAAAAAGAATGATTCATTTTCTTTTTTGAAAATACTAATCTTTCACATGACATGTTTAAGACTACAAAATTAAAGAATATTTTAATACATTTGACATAATTTTAATTTAGAATAACAAAACTTTAAAATTTTCTTTTTTTTTTAAATTTTGTTACGAGTTAAACAAGAATTTTTTTTTTAAAAGAGTGAGTACTATATTATGACTAAATTTCCTCACATTGAGATAGGCATAGTAAATGCTCCAAGTGAATGTGATAGAAAAGTTAGGCCAAATATCTATATCTTAAAATTTGGATAGAGTTTCATGGGTTTCCGTGTTACAATTGTTTCTTTGGTTAGTTTATTTTGTGGTTTCATGTGCTTGCTGCCACTGGTATCGTGATTAATGGTTTTGATTTTACCATATTATAAACTAAAATTTAATATATTGAGATACATAATTAGGTGTAATATATTATATTGATTTCATTAAAATGATGCTAATATGGAGAATAAAGACGTATTCTTAGGTTTGAATATTAGACAATTGAATATGGACTTAGGTTAGTTTTTGGATCTAGACTAGACATAGAATAATATGAGTGTTGATAGGCTTGCTAACTTAGAAATTATGCATATATACTTGATACAGTGAAAAGTTTCGGAGACATTGAGGAAATGAAAGCATTGAAGAAGTAGTTGCTTGACTTCGATTCTTCAGTAGAGGTAGGTTATTATTTATTCTATTTTATATATTGACTTTTAATAGTGATTGCTATGTATTGAATGATATTGTGAAGTTCTCTATGTACTTGATTGTATGATTGTGTAGCTTGGTTGAGTGGTTTGTGAATGGTTTGAAATCTTGAGACCGTGAAATTTATAATCTTGAACCCTCTCTATAGAAGTGATGCCTCGAATACACAAGGCTTGATCAAATAAATTAATGATATTGTTGGATTGGTTTGTCACATTTCAACATGGCATAATTGAATCAGAGTGTCATGTTCTGACATGTTATTATTGGATCGACGTGTCACATTCCGACATGGTATAATTGGATTGGTGTGTCACTTTTCGACACGATAACATCAAAGGAGAAAAAGATACTGAATTAACTTAATGTAACTCAATCTCGAAGAACTCATTTCCCATACGAGTGTGGTGTGAAGGCATGAGTCCCCGTTTGCGTGCTTGATATTGTGATTGATTGCGTACTTACTTTAGGGTTGTTGTCACTGGTTCATGTTGTTTGTTGCTTGCCACAGGCTAAGTGTCATAGTTGATTTTATACTATTATTCATTGTATATTAATTGCTTTTTTGGGTTGGCCGATGATACTACTCAGTAAGTGTTCCTTGTATTGACCTCGACTTGTGTTTTCATCATTTTTCTTTTGTGGAGTGCATAAAGTGTACCATCAACTTCGACTCGCATTCATCTCTAGTCAGTGAGCTATTCCTTCTAGATCCTGTTGGAATCTCTTAGTCATGACATAATGTCCTTAAATTTCGGACATAGATCATCTTATTTACTTATTTTGGTGTCTCTAATACTTTTAGACTTGGTATTTTAGGAATAATATCCTTGATGTGATGACTTTCAGATTTTGGGTTTAATGTGTAATACACTTTAGCGATTAATTCGATTGGTTACTTTAACAAGTTTAAGCTGCAGCATTTGATTGTTATTCATAGTTGAATTATTGATATATGTTAAGGTTTAGAGATTCCCCCACTTAGGAGGTTAAGTGTGGATGTCACTCACGACTCGTTTTCGATCATGACGAATACTTCTATATAAAATGAAGCAAAAAAGTAATAAAGTAGGAATATTATATTTAAAATCTCCATATCCTCATGCATATGAGTTAATATCATATACACTTGAACTTGTCACAGTTGTCTGACGGAAGGTGCATTTCAGTTTCTCTGAAGCTCACATGTTGTTCTATTGTAATTGAGGTCAGTACTAATTTGTAATTGAGTATATATATAATAAAATAATATGCTCATGAAAGCAAAATGCAAATATAGATGCACCCTTTTTAGGTACCAACTCGAGATTGACCAAACATAAAAATACTGTTGTACTTATCATTTAACAAAACTTTTAAATGTAATTGTGTTCCTTATGTCAGTAGGAATCAGAAAGGGTAGGGGCATGCATGTACCAATTGCCTAACAACTTGAATAGTTGGACACTCTCTAATATGCAAATTATTTTATCTTTTTTATAATAGAAGAATAGCAGGCTTAAGGAATGTGCCCTACTCCATTCTGAATAAATTGTATTTGTTGAATGGTTCTGAGATAGACTCCACGACTTCTATGGCAAGTTGAGCCAAAACAAGATCAAGTTACATCGGGACAAATATATGGATACCATTCTTTTTTTTTCTCTTTTATATGTGACGCTTGACTTTTCAACTCCAACATATACTTGGAGATGTATATCTATTTTCTTTCTTAATAATAAACCATCATCAACTGAGACTTTCCAAAATTATTAATTTGTGGACTGTGGTCTGTCGTATTCATTCTATTACTTTACTATGCCTTTTGCCTAACTACTCTTTATTTAGTAGTAACCACTTTTAATTATCTATCCATACATTATACTACAAACAAGACCCTTTACCTTTTCATTTTCTTTATTTGTTTTCGCTTCAGCCATATACTAGTAATTAGGGGCATACAAAATTACACAAAAACTTGTTTCATATTGAAAAAATAAATCGACTAATGATTTTATTTGACTGGATTTGGTATTGCAAAAAAAAAAAAAATGACTATATTTGGATTTGTTTTTTTTAACTAAAGAAAGTTAGTTCGAGACTAAACAAACCTAGCGTTATGTATAAAATTTTAAAATTTTTATTTATGCATAAGAAAATGGTAAAATGAGCCCCCAATCTATCACGAGATTTCCAACTACACGATTATACTTTACGGGAGTCCTATTACCCCCTAAACTATTTAAGAATGAAATTATATCCCCCTTAAAGGGTTACACCCACATTTATATTGATCAGTGAAATCCACGCGTTTTCCCTTTTTGCTACTTCTTGGTTCTTCTTTTCCAAGCGCAACCCCTCTGTTTCATGAAACTTTTTCATAGTTTCAGATAGCTTACCCTCATCTAAGCTTAACACAACATCTTGATCAAGAGGGATGCGATCTAAAGGGGTTAAAACCATAAACCACTTCAAACGGAGATATGGCAATAGTGCTATGAATAACTTGATTATATGCAAACTCAACTAAAAGCAAATGTTCCTCCCATGAGGCCAACCTTCCATGCACGACGACACGAAGCTTAGAACCTAAGGTCTTATTAACAACCTCAGTTTGTGGGTGACATGAAGTTGATAACAACAACTTTTTACCAAGTCTACCCCACAATAATTCCTTTAAAAAATGACTAAGGAATTTTGGATCCCTATCACTTATAATAGTTTGACGAATTCCATGCAATTTAACAACATGTTCAACAAAAAAAGATTATTTATGACATGGAATGAAATGAGACATCTTTGAAAACCGATCAACAACAACAAAGATGCTAGCTCGACCTCTTTTTGTCCTTGGCAGACCCAAAACAAAGTCCATTGAAATATCTAGCCAAGGTATTTGAGGGGTGGAGAGTGGAGTGTATAAACTATGGTGATGGAGGCGTGACATAGCATGTCAACATTCAACACATTGACCACAATTTCGGATAACATCTTTATGCATTTTAAGCCAATAGAATTGTTCCTCAAGAATTACCCTAGTTTTCTCAATGCAAAAATGACCCATTAAACCCCCATTGTGTGCCTCCCTCATAGATAGTTTTATCCAAAAGCTCATAGGCACACAAAGTCTTTTGACTTTGCACAAGAAACCATCAAACTTGGAATAATGAGTAGAAGATCTATCCCTAATCCAACTTCCCATCTCGCATTCCTCACAATCTTTAAAGATTTGAGCAAACACGGGATCCTTGGGATACAATGTCTTCAAGCATTCAAACCCACTCAATTTAAAAGATTTATCAAGGCAACGCATCGACCACAATATTTTCCTTTCCCTTTTTGTATTGGGTTACATAAGGTAAAGTTTCAAGGAATTCAATCTATTTGGTGTGCCTCTTGTTCAACTTTCCTTGGGCCTGCATACGCTTTAGGGATTCATGGTCAGTCCTAATGACAAATTCTCTGGCCACAAGTAGTGTTGCCAAATACCCAAAGCCTTATTAAGGGAATACAATTGTTACGACACTCAAAATGATATGTTGAACTAGAGCCTTGATGTGTGTGATTATTCATGAGTTAATGGGTTAATTGCCAAATGATGAAGCATGAACTAGACCCCTAAGAGTAAATGAGTTTCTAAGGGTCGAAGGAGGGTACAAGGCCATGGGCCAAGCCAAAAGGGGCAAGCCTAAGCCAAAGGGACAAGGTTGCCCCAATATGGCAAGACACTGCCCAAGGGTCTATGACCACCTTCACGAGCAGTGGTCTTGACCAAGTCTCATGAAGAACCCTTAAGCAAGGGTAAAGAATGGAAAAAAAGCCTAGCCACTATCTCGGCACCACGACTCTCACCATGACTCGTGGTCTTGAACACGAGGCGTAGGATGTGTCTTGGTATTGCCTTAGCATTCTGGAAGGCTATAATTCATGAAACTCCATGAAGAAACTGCCTCACCTCATCACGAGGAGCTTCACTCCTCGTGGTTCCACCCGTGGAGGTAAGTCAAGGCGCCTCAAAGTGAATTCAAAGATAATGTATCTTCACGAGCCACTTCACGACTCGTGGTTTTGACCACGGATCGTGGGATGGCCTAAGCATATTGGAGTTGTCAAGTGATGGATGATCTACTACCCCAAAGACCCGGGCACAACCACCACTTGTGGTTCCCTAGACGGTCCGCCAAATTGGGCAGCTTGCCTAGATGATGCCTCACCTTCATGAGCTCAACCACGATTCGTGGTGTGCACCACGAATAGTGGGAGCCTCACTAAAAGTGCCTTAGTCCCTTGGGGGATTAGAAAGGTTGATAGGGCACACTACCCCAGGAACTACGGGCACCACCATGAGTCGTGGTTCCCCTTCACGACCCGTCAAGTAGGGCTTGGTCCCTGGCAAGGATGCCACAAATAGGGGTACATGAGTAATTCTCCAATTCATTAACATATATATATATATATATATATATATATATATATATATTAAAGCCTTAGAACGTTGTTTCACTTCATTGTCTCAATTAACCCTAAACAAGACCCCAACTTCTTTTCCCTCCCAAAAATCTTCTCTCTAAAACCTCCATTGAAGAACATGGATGGAGATCAACAAGGACTTGAATATGGGAGGTTTTTACACGAAATTCATGGGGAATCTAAGTCTAATATATCAGAGTTATTTATCCTTTACTAGCTATCACCAAGGAGCCCTTCCAAATGTGTTTTCCAACATCCCCAAATTCTAGGTTCTTCTACAAATCATGGGTCTCTTTCAAACATGAGTTCTTTGATCTAAAATGTATTGATTATGATTTAATATGAATGTTTAAGGATTAATTTAGGCATTAAGCATGTTTTTTAAATCTAATTCTATAAAGACCCATGAATATTCCTCTTTTCTTAACCTTGAACCTTAACTTGAGTCAAAAGATGATTAGAGGTTATGTAATTGAGTATGTTCCAGTATAATTCATGATTGTATTGTTATATTATGCTATTTAATGTATTAATACCAAGGAATTTGGTTGAAACTTTAAGGTAGCCATTAAAGGCTAAAAATAAAGGTATTCAATTGTAACTAATCTGTCTCTTGAATTGATTATCCACTTGTGGTTGAAGTAATTACTTATTGGGTATTCATAGGTTGGTTGGTTTGATCCACTTATAGTATAAATTATAGTATTGTGATTATATACCTTTTCCCTATAACCCTAATGTAGCTATGTATGATATGTGATGAATGAGGGTGATGTATTATGAACCTAGTGTGGTATACATGTTGAGATACTATGTTGGAAGGTCCCTACCTACATTATTCCCTATATACATGATTCTAATTCTTACTTGAATTACCAATGTATTCATGTTTTGTGTAAGGGATATTTGATATGTTTATTTATATGTTCTAAGGTCTTTAAATGCAATATATGTGCATTGTGCATTGGTTGTGTATGATGGACATGTGAGGTGATCCCTTTTGAAGGGAAGTGCCGATAATGATAATGTTATTTTTGTTGTTTTATTGTAAGACCAATTATGCACACACATACATTTCATGCATGCATACATATGGATATGATGTGTATAGGGTGTTAGTTGAAAGGCTAATTCTCATATGAACCTTTACATATTACTATACATGGCATGTGAATGGACATGATGATATGAACCTGATAATGTGAGATGACTATGGTAATGGTGATATATGGAAGGGGAGGTGATTCTTATGCACACTACATGACTAGGTTGATGAAGTAATAATCTTACATGATATTGGTTTTGATGAAAATAAATTCTCATTATATAATTTATGAGATATGTACATGTTATATGAGGGGTTAAGCCGCTAAGACCTATGTTATGAATTAATATTAAGGAAGGCTTAAAGATACTTCAAGAAGAAAATTGAGCTTAACACCGCTTGAACTTGATAATGAGAGGTTTCCCTTCCAAAAGGAAGGTAGGTTCACCCAATGTTCTCATGAGGTGGAAACTACAATGTGAATTAGCATAAAGAGGGGTTCTAATAACAACCTCCTAGTTCCTCAACTATGTGCCTCCATAAGAACCTTAGCTAGTGGATCCACCTAGATGCTAAATGAATGTTTATGTCCTACCTTGGCAAATAGGATGCCCTCTTTTAGGTGTGACGGGATGACACAAGATTCTATATAGCTCACATGGTCTATGTTGGTTATGGAGAGGTTTCCCGAATGTTAAAATGAATAAATTGAAGTAAGAAGATGAACAGTAACTTGGACTACTTAAGCGATGTTACTTAGTGTAGGTAAGGGTATGAGACTTTACCTATACATTGCACAAGTGGGTCTTGAGAGGAGCTCTAGGGTGGATTCTTTATGCATATATGTTATGAGTGGCACTATGATGATGTATTGCTAGACTCTTATGACATGCACAATGTTGGTCTCATAGGATAGACATGATGATGGTTTCACTTGATATACGTGCTATAAGTCTCACTTGGAATGAATGTTGTTGGCTATACATGTTATGATGATGTATTTGGTAATGATAATGTTTGTGATCTTATTGATACTTTGCTTGGTGTGTGTGGGGTTATGGGGCTTCACATACATATTGCACTATTAGTCTTGAAGCGGGGTTATGAGTAAGGTCTTATGACGTATGGATGAAATGAACTATAATATGAAATGTTGAACTATGGCTTATTATGATGTACATAGAATTGTGGATATGTCGTGCTTATGGTATGAACATATGATGAGTGCGAGCATGATGGCCTTAAGGTGATACTTAGTGTAGGTAGGACTATGGACCCTACCTATGCATTGCACAACTATAAAATTAAGGTTACTCATGTGGGTGTCTTACTATGATGTTGTGAACTTGATATGTGAATATGCATGTGTAGTATGTCTTTTACTAGATGATATGTGCACTATGACTATGTTAGGAGATTATGCATTTGTGATGTTGTTGCCTTTGTACTTGATGATCTATATGTGAGATATGTGTTACTTATGTCTCCAACTATTATAAAGAATGATGTTCAAAAGTGCATAAATCATGGTTTAAACTAAATGTAACACCCCGAAAATGACTATGCTAAGTAAGACCTAAGTGTACCTAGAATGCATAGGTTAGACCGGGTTCACACGGCTTGATGTGCGTGGATCCAGATCCTTGGACCTATGCACCAACCAAGCCAAGCAACTTAGTGTGTTGGTTGATCTTGGCAGGGTTGGTTCCAGCCATGTTAGGTCCCCCCGAACACTAGGATTCACCCGGGTGAGTCTTAACCGAACTTAAAGGCTTAGTCCTAGGTTTTAAGGGTTCTAGGTGTAAAAAGGTAATTTTGAGGCTAGGGGCAGTATATTAATTACCCTAGGTTGATATTTAATTAATTAAATAAGGTTTTTAATTACTCAAAATGGGTCAAATCTCGGTGGGCAAACCTGAGTTTGACCGCATGTCCATACTCGGGTTCGAGGCGAGTTGGAGGCACTAAGTTGGCGATTTAAGTGATTTAAATTAGACAAAAATAAGGAGGTACATTATAGTAACTTAACATGTGGATTATAATCTGATATTATCATTTAAATTCAGTTGAATAAGTCAACAACAAAACCCCAAGGAAAGAAGCGCACGACTCCCACTAGGAGTGTACTCAATGTGCACTCTTAATTCATTATCTCGTCATAAAACATTTTTCAGCATTACTTTGTAATTCAAAAACAGAAAAATAAACCTACTGTTCTACAAAGTTCTTGACTTCATCCATCAAAAATGAAAAGAAAAATTGTACTCCTAATTGCTTTAAAAAATCATGTAAAGAACTTCACTTGTGAAAAAGAATCAAGGCTCGGAAGAGTGTTTGTGCATGGGTTAGGACGTGTGGTTGTGGCTGGTTTTCAAAGTTGAAAAATGTATGAGTTTTCTTATCTTTTGGTCCCTTTGCTAAGTTTCCCTAAGGTTCAGTACGTATTCCAATTGAAAAACTAAGTTTGCCCCCCTTGCATGCCCCTGTCATTAGATCCTCTGAAAAGTTGATGCATGTATTGGTATGTTTGCTGGTAGACAATCTTAGGAACGTTTGTGATTGTGTGCAATGTGATGCTTTCGGTCAGCGTATGATCATTTTATATGTTTCTGATTGTATGTATGGTTAATGTACACGATAATGCTAATACCATGAGATGTATAGTACGGATGTTTTCAAGAACGTGGTGAATTATGTTCTATGTAATTGTCGTGTTATTAACATATGATGATGAAACTGTGATGTTCATGAAAATTAAGTGAATGTGATGATCCAAAACGAAATACTATTTGCCGAATTAAAATGAGTCTAAGACTCTCGGCCCTGTACATCAATGCACGAAAAAATGGTTCGGATATATGGACATAAGTTTAGGCTAAAGTATTTGTTAAAGTTGATATAAAAATCTAAACCAAATTGTCTAGACTAAAATGTAAGAAAATGAACTTAAGGACCAAATGCTAATTAGAAAAGACTCGGCTAAATTTAAACAAAGAAAATTCTACACCTAGGAATCGAACACGAGACCTCAAGGTTCTAACACTATATGAAGAGGCCTTGAGTAAATTAAAAGGAAATAATGTTGTGTGAAGGATGAGAATAGAACTCGGCCTCAAGGAAAAATGTGTGAGATCCATAAGTCTCATATATAATAAAAGAAATATGCTGCCCAAGTGATTTGAGTACGGATGCCCTTGATCGAAATTGTGAGGCACATAAGTCTTACATATAATAAAATAAAACGCAGCCACTAGGGATCGAACTCGGGTTCCTTGGCTGAAAGTACATGATATATAAGTCTTGCACAATATGCACTTAGTTGATCATGAAACACTTAGCCATATATGACTAAAGCCTCTTGGATTGTGCTTGTGGGAGCATATGTCCACCGTACGTTTGTAGGGTGAGTGAACCTAAGACACAAGTAAGAGAGGCACAGGTAAGAAGTGATTAAAATGCCTAGTCTCGGATCAAAAGAAAATCTAAGACCACTTCAATCACGAAAGTAAGCCCTATATATGATGTAACCTGAAAGGGGTACTAGCATGAGTGTAAAGTACACTAAAGGCCATGAGCATAGAATATCCTGTAAGTTAAGGGCAAGATGAAGAAATGAACCTTCACGTAATGAGGTGAGTAATTATGTTAAACGATGATGCTAATGAAAATGGTGATAACATGATAAGAGGCTAAGATGAATGGTGAGACAAGTCTCAACCAAGCCTAAGTAAAGGTCACTAAAAGTACTCACCTAAGAGAGTGTTGAAAATTAAGACACAAGTCTCAATCACATTCTATATGTAAGTGTAAGGACAATTCACACTTATTACGTAAAGAAGAGATGAGAAATCATCTAATGAGCTACGACTACCTCATGCTAAGAAGCAAGCTTCGATGATGTATGAGTTGAATGTAAACAGGAACCTTAAAATAAGCACCGATAGGCTAGCTATGAGTGGTGATGCATTCTTTCGGGAAGGGCGAAGGTTCACATAAATCTCATAAGATGAGACTGTCCACCAAGGTGGATATGGGTCTCTCTAAATGTCCTACTGTTTGAACTATGTTACCAACATAGGGAACTAGCTTGGTTCGAACCCATAAAGCTAGCATGTTTTGGTTTAACTTTGGCCAGTGACTCAACCTCTTTTCGGTGTGGGGAAGACAAAAGATTTCATGATGCCACATGATCTATATCGGTTAAGGTTGAAAGTTCCTTTAAGTATGAAATATAATGAAATGAACGATACCGAAGGTGTTTGTGCAAGACAATCAGGAGGTGAAACCAGATTCAAGTAATGACATTAGGTCACTCTTGGTCATTGCACTTTATGACCCCGATGAGAGTCTTAAAATTCATCCTAGGTATAGATGGTGTTTACATCAGCCTATAAATTGATGAAATGAATAATGTGAAGTACGAATGAACAAATGAAGCAGACTCTGTGTTTGCTAAAGGAGGCCCTCGTATAGACGTCCCATATGTTGGGCCCTTACTTGAGATGTCTTAATGCTACGTCCATGATTGCAAGGACTCGTGGATATGAAATGTATGATATATGAAATATTAAATTTATTTTATGTGAACCTATGTATGTATGATGTGTTGCATAATCATAGCATGACCTTCCTATTATAAATTAGGCAAGTCAAGAGACTTGACCTTCTAAGAAAGCATGTTGATTGGGAAGAGCTATTCTTGTTCATGCATTACCGTTATGTGTTGCTGCATGTAACCATACTTAGTACAAGTGTGTTCTTATTCCATACAATATTACTATTTTATAGGTGCAGGTCAGAGGACAGATTGAAGACTCTTGCAGCGGTTTGGACATCAGCGTTCTCCTAACCATTTGGTAGGTCCTCTTGATTTCGAGGATGCTACAATTTTAGTCTAGCCTTAGTTTAATACATAGCTAGTGGATGTTGTCCCTAGAGTTTCTTTCATATTTTCATTTTGAAGCTTTGTAATAAGTCCGTGTTTGGCAAACTATTTATGATATATTCATCTTCTATTTCAAATTGATTTTTATGATAGATGGTTGTTTCATTTACGTTGAGCTTAGTATATGATGTAATTAAGTATTAAATATATGAAGTATATGTTAACTTCATACATATAAATTTTTTAAATATTGTTCTAAAATTAATCATATGAATGTGATGAATGCAAGAAGAGGCTTGTCTGAAACCTCTGAGGTCAACGACGCTGGTTGTGATTCGGATTCCAGAATCCGGGTCGTGACACTAAATGTCCCTTTAAAAGAATATTTCAGTAGTTTTTATTCATGGATCTTATGCTTAGTGCTTTTGTGCTAATCCATTCTTCTACATTTTTACAAAGTGTAGGGGATTGCAGAGGTTATGTTGTATGCTTTAGAAGATAGGTTCCTAAGGAGCTTGGGAATAAGACTTAGGGGAGTCCTCATAGTTTCGAGGATGAAAATACCATATTCACTTATGTCTTTATTTTATGTTTCATATCATGAAAGGTATGTGCACCTAAGTTGTATTAAAATGAAGTTAAAGTCTAAATCTTATATAGATGGTTTTTAAGACACAGAGTCATGGATACTCTCAACGTATAAAGTGTTCGATTGTTAAAGAAAAATTTTAAATTTTCCGCTATTTTTCATATGCTTAATGTTGATGAAATGCTAAGGGCTTGTATAAGACCTCCGAGAGGTCAAATACACTGTCTACGACTAGGGGGTGCTCTTTAGTCGTGACAACATTTCAAGATCATAAGTGGAATACTTTAAAATAGCACTTTTTTGTTTTTCACTAATGTAAGCAATGGGTTTTTGGTCTTGCATTAAGACGGCTCCGATGCCTACTTTACTAGAATCACATTCCACTTCAAATATTTTATAAAAATCAGGTTATTGCAACATAGGAGTGAAACTAAGCATAGATTTTAAAGCCTCCAAAAATCTTTGGCTTGTTCTCCTCCCCACTTAAAAGGTTTGTCCTTTCAAATTACCTCGGTCAAGGGGGCTACAATAATACTAAAACCTTTGAGAAATCTTCTATAAAACTAGCCAACCCATGAAAGCGTCAAATATCACTTATGAATTTCTGAACTGGCCAATTCTTAACAACATAAATTTAAGATTGATCAACTTCAACCCCTCTTGAACTAATAACAATACCCAAGAAGGAAACTTCATTAACATAAAATGAAAAGTTATCAATATTACTATGAAGTTATTCCTTCCAAAGAACATCAAATACACACCTTGAATTCTCAACATGATCATGCATGTTTTGCTATAAATCAAGACATAATTAAAATTGACAACCACAAATTTCCCTATGAAGGGTTTCATCACATGATTCGTGAGACACATTAAAGTACTAGGAGCGTTAGTGAGATCAAATGGCATCACTAACCATTTATACAGACCAAACTTGGTCTTGAATGCGATTTTCCATTCATTATTGAGGTTTATTTGAATTTCATGATAACCACTCCTAATACAAATTTTCGTAAACACATGAGAACCATTCAACTCATCAAGAATATCATCTAACCTAGGGGTAAGATGTAGATACTTTACCATTATTTTGTTGATGTTTCGACAATCAACACACATGCTCCATGTTCCATGTTTCGTTGGAACCACTCATTCTCTCTCTAACATAACCTTTATTGAGGAGTTCCTCAACTTGGCTTTGTATCTCCTTGGTGTCCTTTGTATTGCTTCGATAGCTTTTTTGTTTGGAAATTGTGATCCGAACACGAAATCAATTTGGTGCTCAGTTCCCCGAAGAAGGGGCAATCCACTTGGAAGATCCTTTGGGAATAAATCCTCATAATCCTGTAAAAGAAAAGAAATAGACGTGGGAAGGGAAGAATGAGATTAGTTAGTTTGTTGTACATGATCCGCATGTGTGATAAGGAGCAAAGAACTTTAAGACTGTATTTCTACCATTATCTCTTTGTGTGTAGCCAACAACACTTTGGCCATTTTAACTTCCTCTTCGTGGCACTAGACCTCCAGATGTTCCTCTTCACACTTCTTATTTTCCCTCGACTCACTTATCCTTTGATAGATATCAATGAATTGAGAGGGGGTAATAGTATGAAGAACATATTTATGATCTTTAGACACTAGTGAATACTTGTTGGTTCTCCCATCATGTTTGGTTGAACGATCATGTCGCCAAGGTCTCCCCAGCAAATGTTAATCTTGCATTGGGAGCACGTCGGTAGAACCTCATCTTGATATTTCCCAATTTTAAACTTGATAATTAATTTTTGATGTACCCTTAATTCTCCACACTCACTCAACCATTGAAGTTTGTAAGGTATAACATTTTTAGTCGCAGGAAGTTGAAAAAATTCCCCACTAAGGCAGTACTAGTAACATTTGCTCAACTCCCGCTATCAATGATTAAGGAACACACATTATCATTGAAGATTAACTTAAAGTGAAATAAATTCTCTCTTTGGATCGGATCATCCAAGGCCTTACTAACTATTGCTCGTCCTACCACATAAAGAGGAGCAACACTCTCTCCTTCTATTACAGAAAGACAGGGTCCCTCATACTACCCATCTTCAAACTTATCCTCTTCTTGGGGGTCTTCTTCTCATTCACTTGTTGGCTCCTCCTCAAAACTAAGATATACCTCACCTCCTTGCATTAGAGCAATCAATCAATTAAGACACTCAGGCTTAATATAACCCCATCATCTACATTTGCGGCATGAACTCCCTAATGAAATTTGGTTGGGTTAGAAGTACCCTTCTCTTTTCGTGGCTACTTTAGAGTGTTTTCATTGAAGTAGTTCTTCTCATATGGCTTTAGGGCATCCGAAATATTTTTCCAACCCATCGATGTTTGAACTCCCCCTTTTTTCTTGACCGCAAAATCGAAAGATCAAGTCTTAAACTCAGACATCTTCTCCTTCTTGAATTCTATTTCTATCTCATGGGCTGCCTCAAAGGAATCATTAAAAGTGGCAAACCTATGAAGGGTCATCTTAGAAGAAATCTCTTTGTTCACCCTACCTTGAAGTGAATCACGACATGCTCTTTAATTTCCCTATGTTCCAGCTTCGTGACTATGTTTTGGAACTCGTCATGATAGGCTTCAAAACTTTTGCTTCCTTGCCTCAAATTATAAAATTTGGCTAGTAATCCTTGGAGGTATCATAGGAACAAATCCCGACTGAGCTCTGATACCAAATAATATGATTCTCACAAGAGAAACGATAATAGGCGGAAATAAAAAAGACAGGAAGTAAATGATAAATATTTAGACACACAAAGAGGAAATCAAAGGAAAACTATGGGTATATTATCCCTAAAGACCTCAATCGATTCATCCTACAATAGCACCTAAGTTCTTACAACGACCTCAAGGGAATCAATATCCCGAGCAACCAACATTTCTAACAAGAAGGCAACAAAAGCTTTACCAAGCTCTCCACACTCAACCTGAGTTTTAAGTTTTCAATATAAAAATTGTTTAAGCCTAAAAGTAACCCTAAGCAGCTATTTATACAGTTTAGGATAAAACACCCAAAAGTGACGCTAAAGGAAAAAGGGAGAGCTAGGTCGGGCTCGCCTAGTGTCTTGGCGATGCGCGGACTGGTAAGCAAGCAATCCTACATTTCTTAAGGCTAGGTCAAATTTTATAATATTAGGCCGGCTAGGGGCCATCGCCTAATCTATTTGGCGATGCGCTAAGTGGGCCCTACATTCCAAAAGTCCCCTTTTCACCAATCTTCGAGGCATGAAAGTCCTTGTTTGCCATCAACACCATCTTGAGAACCTCCATCTTGATGAATAACCCTTGAATCCTTAAAAGGTGTGGAGCTTGACTTCTAGTAAATTTCCTTGATATTATTCGTATTGCATCACTACCCCTCAAAGGTGTGGCGCGCTTCACACCCATGAAATAGACTCTACTTAGTGCGACTTCCAAACACCGTATGAGTCGTTAACTTGAGGTTTTGATGCCAACATTTTTACGCCCCTAGGCTACTCTATGAACGCAACACAATGCTTAGTGTCACAAGTTACCTCAAGCTAACCCATGACATGACATATCCATAAAAGTTCAATTAAAACATTCACTTTATGAAAGTTAGAAATAGTTTAATATCTCAAATGGGGAAACCCATATGTGAAATATATGAAGAGTATAGTTATGCCAAAAATACTTTCAAAATATATCAACATGCTCAATTCATTTCATGAAGGCAACAACATACCATATACACAAATAAGTGCAAATCAAGCAAAATATCATTTTTCCATGAAAAATCATTTAAGCAAAACATGTCGGCCTCAACCTCCCATGTTGCTCCCTCAACTAGGTGATTTCTCCATAGAACTTTTACGGAGGCCACCTATTTATTCCTCAACTTCTTCACTTGACGATCAAGGATTTACACAGGAACCTCTTCATAGGAGAGGTTCTTATCCACACCTAAGCCCTCAAAAGGAAGAATGACTCAGGATCGCCAATGCACTTCTTAAGCATGGAGACATGGAATGCCGGGTGAACCGAATCTAGATCACTAGGTAATCTTATGTTGTATGCAACTTTTCCAACCCTCTGTAAAATTTCATAGGAACCCACATAGTGAGGACTCAACTTCCCTTTCTTGCAAAATCTCATCACCCCTTTCATGGGTAAAATATTTAAATACACCTTATCACCTTCTTCAAGTTCAAGTTCTCTCCTCCGATTGTCGGCATAAGACTTTTGCTAACTATAGAAAACCTTCAACCTATCCCTTACGATACGAACTTTCTCCAAAGTTTCATATTTGGGTCCAAAGAGTGAAGACTCACCAACTTTAAACCACCCAACCGGAGATCTACATCTTCTACCATATAAAGCCTCAAAAGGAGCCGTGGATATAGTCAAATGGTAACTATTGTCATAAGAGAACACAACCAAAGTAAAGTGTTCATCGAAACATCCCTTGAAGTCTATAAACACAAGCTCTAATCATAACCTCAAGGATTTGAATAGTACACTATGTTTGACCATTTGTTTGGGGATGAAAATTAGTGCTTAACCTTACTTGTGTACCCAACCCTTTTTGGAACGACCTCCAAAATCTATATGTGAATTCAGCGCTCTTATGTGATATGATAGATAACGGAATACCATGAAGACACACAATCTCATCCATGAAGATTCTTGCATAATCCTCCGCTGAGTAAGTAGACTTGACGGGGATAAAATTAGCAGATTTTTTTTAATCTATCCACAACTACCCATATAGAGTCATTTTGCCTTCTAGTCCTAGGCAAACCAACTATGAAGTCCATATTAATGTCTTCTCACTTCCAAGTGGGAACTTGCATTTCTTGGAATAAGCCACCTATTTTTTGGTGCTCAGCTTTCACTTGTTGGCAATTTTAGCAATTTGCAGTAAATTCTGTTATGTCCCTTTTTAGAGGTCATCCCACAAAAATACTTCTCTAAAGTCATGATTCATCTTAGTAGAATCCAAATAAATAGAATAACGGGAAACTTGAGCTTCCTCAAGAATTCTATTTCTCAAGTCATCAACATTGGGCACACACAACCTCTCTTGATACCTCAAAAAACCATCCCCCCTAAGGAGAATGACTAATTAATCTTACCTAGAACCGATTTCTTTAACTCCATAAATGACGGATCAAGGTGTTTCTTAGACTTCACCTCAACCATCAAAGATGATTTGGAGTTATGATGAAGCATAAAACCACCATTTGGAGAATCTGCCAATCTAACACCCAAACGAGCCAATCTATGAACATCTTTTACTAGGTCTTTCTTAGATTCTTCCACATGAGGCACACATCCCATGGTCATACGACTTAGAGCATCCGCAACCACAATGAACTTACCGGGGTGGTAGAGAACTCTCATGTCGTAATATTTCAATAATTCCAACCATCTTCTTTGTCGGATTTTATTCTTTCTGAGTAAACACATATTGAAGACTCTTGTTGTCGGTATACACATCCACATGAACACCATAAAAGTAATGCCTCCATATTTTCAAAGCAAACACTATGACCACTAACTCAAGATCATGAGTTGGATAATTGTTTTCATGAACCTTAAGTTGTATAGAGGCATAGGCTACTACTTTCCCATGTTGCATAAGGACACACCCCAAGCCCACTAGGGATGCATCACAATATACAACGAAGCCCATGGTACCCTTCAGTAAAGTCAACACTAGAGTAGAGGTAAGCCTATCTTTCAAAATTTTGAAGGTTTTTCACATGCCTCCGACCACTGAAATTTCACACTATTTTGGGTCAAGGTAGTCAAAGAAGAAACAATGGATGCAAAACCATCCACAAACCTCCTATAGTACCCGACTAGACCTACCAAACTCCTAATGTTTGTTGGATTCAATAGTCTAGGCCAATTCTTAACCGCTTCCATTTTTCTCTGGTCGACCTCTGTTCCCTTACTAGATATGGAGGATATGACCAAGAATTGAATCGATCTCAATCAAAACTCTCACTTGGTATACTTGGCAAATAGTTGGTGTTCCTTAAGAAATTGTAATACAACTATCAAATGGTCCATGTGTTCACCCTTATTTTTTGAATATACCAAGATGTCTTCAATGAATACAATGACAAATGAATCTAGGTAATTTCGAAACATCCTATTCATAAGGCCCATAAAAGTAGTTTGGGCATTAGTGAGATCAAAGGACATTACTACGAACTCATAGTGACATATCTAGTTTGAAATGCCCATTTTTGTACATCTTCACCTCTCACCCTAAGTTAGTGATTCCCCGATCTCAAGTCAATCTTAGAAAAGTAGCTTGCCCCTTGGAGTTGATCAAACAAGTCCTCAATTTGAGGGAGATGATACTTATTTTTAATGGTGAATTTATTGAGTTGATGATAATCAATGCACGTTATAAGGGACCCATCCTTCTTCTTCACAAATAATACCGGAGCACCCCATGGAGCACTACTAGGTCTAATGAAGCCTTTGTCTAGTAAGTCTTTGAGTTGAGCATTCAACTCTTTCAATTCATCCGGAGCCATCCGATAAGGAAAAATTGAAATGGGGTTTGTATCCGGTAGCAAGTCAATACCAGAATCAATGTCCCGTTCGGGAGGGATTCTGTGAAGGTCATTAGGAAAGACGTCTGGAAATTCCCTCACAATCGGGACTAACACAATGGGAGGATTTTCGGAGTCTAAATCTTTGAATCTTCCAATATAGTATAAACACCCTTAAGGTATCATCTTACAACCCTTTACATAACAAAATAATACGACTTTTAGGAATAGAATTACCCCCCTTTCACTCTAAATGGGTTCATTAGGAAAATTGAACTTGACAACTCTTGTTGTACATTCTATGGAAGCAAAAACAATCATGCAACCAATCCATTCCCAAATTTACATCAAAATCAACCATATTGAGTTCTACTAATTCAACATGAGTAACTCTATTGGGAAACGTTCTAGGTCAATTTCTATATACCCTCTATGCAACCACCGGATCACCTACTAGGTTAGTTACCATAAAAGGTTCATTTAGGATATTGGGAAAAATATCAAATTTTCTAGCTACCAAAAGAGTAACAAAAGACAATGTAAAACCCGGATCAAGTAAAATAATCATCAATAGAGAAAACTTGTAACATGCCGGTAACAACATTGGGAGAACTCTTTTGCACATCCCTAAAGTGAAGAGCATAAAAGCAATTTTTTCTTGGAGAATTAATATTAGAACCACTTGCTTGAGATTTCCCACTCCCCTTGTATTGCCCTTTTGCATTAGGGAAATATCTAACCTTGTGACCACTCTTTCCACACCAAATCAATTGACCGTCCCAACTAGGCATTCACCCATATGTTTCTTGCCACACTTTCCACAAGTTATCCTCTTGCTCTGTGAACTGGTACCCCTTCCATTTTGAGACTTAGGGTTAGACACCCTATTATCACGAGCCTTCGGGAAATAAGAAGGAACTTGATTGGAGAACATCTTCTTGAATATAGGCTTGTCTTGAATTTTCAACCTTCCCTTTGAAGAACCACCTTCATAAAACTTGGCCCTCTTATCCTCTCTATTGTTCATCCTTTGTCTATTTTCTTCTACTTACTGAGTATGAACCATTATACGAGAGATACTCACATTATCATTAGGCATAGTCAGCGACATTCTTCCACCAAGTCATCAAACGCTCTTGTAAGAAAATGACTCATCTCATCCCTTGGGTTTGACACCAAGGATGGAGCATACTTGGAAAATATGGTAAACTTCAAGGAGTAATCAATTACACTCATACCTCCTTAATGAAGATTGATGAATTCTTCTACCTTAGCTTCCCTCAACTCTCTAGGAAAGAACCTATCAAGGAAGGCCCTCTTGATTATCTTACAAGTCAGTGGTCCACCTCTTAGCACCCTATTGTACCTCCATTGTGTGTACCAAGTTTGGACCACATCTTGGAGTTGATAGGCCACCAACATGACCTTATCATTCGAAGTCACACCCATAGCAATTAATATCTTTTAGACCTCATCAAGAAAGTCTTGGGAGTCTTCATTCGCTTTAGACCCAAATAAAATAGGAAGCTTCATCCTAGTAAAGTTTCTCAAAGGAGAAGCCATAGTGCTAGCATGTTGAGGCACACGGGGTCTAACTTCCAGATTCACTTGAGCAGTCAAAGAAGAACATAATTTTTGTATCAAACCCAATACTATATTCATATGAACAAATCCAGACTGAGCTCTGATAAAAAATAATACGATTCTCACAAGAGAAACGATGATAATATGCGAAAATAAAAAAGACGGGAAGTAAATGATAAATATTTAGACACACAAAGAGGAAATCAATGGAAAACTATGGGTATATTATCTCAAAAGACCTCAATCGATTCATCCTACAATAGCACCTAAGTTCTTACAACTACCTCAAGGGAATCAATATCCCGAGCAACCAACATTTCTAACAGGAAGGCAACAAAAGCTTTACCAAGCTCTCCACACTCAACATGAGTTTTAAGTTTTCAATCTCAAAATTGTTTAAGTCTAAAAGTAACCCTAACCAACTATTTATACAGTTTAGGATAAAACACCCAAAAGTGACGCGAAAGGAAAAAGGGCGAGCTAGGTCGGGCTTGCCTAGTGTCTTGGCGATGCGCCGACCTGGTAAGCAAGCAATCCTACATTTCTTCAGGCTAGGTCAAATTTTATAATATTAGGCGGGCTAGGGGCCATCGCCTAATCCATTAGGCGATGCGCCAAGTAGGCCCTACATTCCAAAATTCCCCTTTTCAGCAATCTTCGAGGCATGAAAGTCCTTGTTTGCCATCAACACCATCCTGAGAACCTCTATCTTGGTGAATAACCCTTGCATCATTTAACGGTCTTGAGCTTGACTTCTAGTAAATTTCCTTGATATAATTCGTATTGCATCACTCCCCCTCAAAGGTGTGGCGCGCTTCACACCCATGAAAGAGACTCTACTTAGTGCGACTTCCAAACACCGTAGGACTCTTTAACTTGAGGTTCTGATGCCAACCTTTTCACGCCCCTAGGCTACCCCACGAACGCAACACAGTGCTTAGTGTCACAAGTTACCTCAAGCTAACCCATGACATGACATATCCATAAAAGTTCAATTAAAACATTCACTTTGTGAAAGTTAGAAATAGTTTAATATCTTAAATGGGGAAACCCATGGTGTTTAAATATGTGAAATATATGAAGAGTATAGTGATGACTAAGAACAACACTAAGTACTCAACCTCAATCTACGCTGTATCTTAGTGACTGAGTACTGATCGAAGTTGTTTGGACACACACCCATCTAACTTTAACAAGAATAATATTAAAAAGTGAATACTTAAAAGTAAAGCATGTCTATCATCGTCGAACAATGAGAATCACCACAGAAGTTGTTGAGTAAGGAATCGAAGTTGAACTAAGCGTGGTCTGGATGTTGAGCGCTTAAACCTACATCATACAACGATGTACCAAAAAATATGAGTTATTACTTTGTGTGCTCTTCACATGTGGGATAGATGCTAAGTTGGACAATGTAAATTGAACAAGGAAATAAATATATTGAAGCATAATTGAAAGTTGAGCTCTATGCAATGACTAAGTAGTAATCATGAATGTATAACATGCTAAACTAAATACTAAAAATAATATTGTATACATGGCCAATGAAACATGAATATAAGTGTGGGAGATACTATTAACAGACAAGAACCAAGTGATCTAAGCGTAAAGTCTGATGTATACGCCCCATTGAGAGGATCTAATATACCTTGCCAGGGTATAAAGGAATGATTGTGGTGTGATCACTAAAACTGATGTACAATAGAAAGGACTTATAAACCTTAAGGGCACATATTTCTAGGACATGAGAGTACGCTAAACCCTCTTCCAACTCGGTGCTATGTTTACTCCCAACAAGATATAATTCTAAGAATGCAACTGTTATACTTAATATCTCAAAATATTGATAATTATGTATGAATGCATCATACATACTGAAAGGTATGTCATTCAAATTTTGAAGCATGATTTTCTGACTTATCTTCCTAGCAAGTATAATCATGAAACACAAATAATTAACATAAGCTAGGGTTTTTGAGTTTTATACATGGGAAGGTACTAATTCAAAAAGAAACATGTAATTAATATCATAGAAAATACAGTAGCTAAATTATAATGGATCCCTAAGATCAGGGAACTCTAGGTATGAGAAGTTTATGGAAAAGCTGAAGAACTGATTGAATTCGTCAGACTTAACGGGTGAAAATAACCCACTAATGAAATTCACATACCTCATTAAGTAAACTACGGATAAATCGGTTGGATTGCGGGGTTCAACATGAAGAAGAGATACATGTGTTCTTGAGAGAAAAATGTCGCCTTTTTATCTTTCTTTTCTTTCTATGTTTGGTGATTCTTAGGAGAATGAACGTTTTAGGTAGTTTTGACTAATTAACTAGACTTAGAAAAATTAAAACCACGTTGTTTAAGTAACAAACATATAGAGAAAAAGACTAATATGGCACTCACTTAAAATTGATATCGAGATGATTGTCAATAGGGGCTTTATGAGCCGTTAAGGCATCATGACTATCTAGTGAGTTTGATGTTTTCTTACCCGACAGGGCTTACACTCACTTAAAATTGACGAGACGATTGTCAAGAGGGTAGTCACAAGTCGTTAAGGCATCATGGCCCTTCTAGTGAGTTTTGATGTTTCCTTACCCGATAGGGCTTCACTAAAATGAGCTTAACTTTTTACTACGGGCTCGAAATTAGGAAAACTTGGTGGCGTTGAGAATATGACTCATGAACCTTTAATTTTAGTTCATGGTCCATATAATTCATCTCGTTCTAAAAGATATGATTTTTTGAATTTGACCCAAAATTAAAAACCTGATAAGTCCCTTTCACGGACGACTTCATGGGCCACGTCAAGCTTCATGGACCATCTAGGCATCCGTAGTCCATCACAGTAACCTTGGTATGCAACCTCACTCTCTAGGTGACTTCAATAAACCCCGATTCATACCATCCAAGTTACCACGGGTCCTTCAAGGCAATATCTAGGTTACTCTTGCCTAGGTGTCACATCTACGGAGCACCCCCTAGATGTAACAAGTGTTTGTTGTCCTCAGAGAGGATTGAGACTAACCTCGTAACAATTGTCATTACATTTTATAGGTTAAAAAAATTGGAAAATTAAACTTTTCATATACATCTATAGAATGAGGTTTACATAGATCTCTCGCTTACACATCATATATACATAGGTAGTTTACTTTGGCTCCTCCATAGGAAGCTTACATAGGCTTCTACTTTTATGCAACATATACAATGTACATATATAGTATAATAGAAAAGTCTCATAGAAAACCATCTAAAGCGGAATAGAACAATTCAGGCATAGACCAAACAAAAATGTATAATTGCCACTTAAGGCTTACAATAGTGTCTTGAACAACAAGAGTGAAACAAAGGTCTTAAGAATTAGCAAGTAACATAGGTAGAATAGGAAAAGGCATCATCCTCGGATCTTGATGACCTACCCACACTTGGAGAAAGATATCCAAACCTTCTTCAAAGTAACCTCAATACTTCAACGTCCCAAACCTACATGGTTTGGTAAAATCGAAAGAACATGGGTCAATACACCACTTGTAGTAAGTATGCAAACATATGCATACATATACTTACAAATCATGCTTAAGGGGATATTTGTTCAAAACCATGCTAAGTTACTTTGAAAAACCTTATGCACAACCAAAAATACATATAAGACATAAATCATATATTCCTTAAGGAAATAGCATATTCAACACAAAACCAACATAAAGTTAAGTCAAGTCAACATGTGTAGTAGCATATTAGAACTCATAGCCAAAGCAACTCCAACATCATGTTATACAACAAAGCACGTTCAAGAGTCCATACATTACAACTTATGCAAGACCCTTAGTCAAAGTCCACCATCAAGTCTACAAGTGCAATTACCAAGTAAAGTCCCATAACCTCACTCGACCAAGTAAACCAATCAAAGGATCACAAATAATGTCTAGCTTCATATAACATATCATCATGAGTATTCTTTATCATATTTAGCAATATAAAACAACAATATATTCATAAGTGAAACCAACATCATATAGTATCATTAACATGTAAAGTTAACATATGCATATCATTTCCTTTATAAGAACATAAGATCATAAGAACATAAGAACATCCTCCTAGGACTTCCCTCATGGTCAACTAGTGCAATGTATAGGTAGAGTCCCATACCCCTACCTAGACTAAGTCAAACCCCTTAACTCCTCCTAGTTAGAGTAAAGTTTCTTATAACATTTTACGTTACGGGAACTCTTGCCTTAACCAACATAAACCACATGAGCTAAATATGGAATCCGGTGTCATGAAACCCTACACCAAAAGAAGGTGGACTACTTGCCAAGGTAGTATCAAGACATGAACATAGCATCTCTGTGGATCCACTTGCTAGTATACCTATGGTGGCAACATACTTCAACAACTAGGAGACATTTTTGAGACTGTCCTTATTCCATTGGCATTATAATCTATATCACACGAGGAGACTTTTTTGAGACCCTCTTTATTCCATTGGCATTATAATTTATATCACATGAGTGAAATAGTGAACCTAACTTCCCTACTTGGGAAGGGACTCTCTTCGCTGCTTGTTCACTCGCTGCAAAGCTAGATTCCCTTTAGAAATGTGTTGAAGTCTTTCTTTAACAATCATAACTTAGTTTAGGTCATAGGAGAATAAACCCTTGTATATTCATAGTCATTACCATCAATTAACCAATTTAATCCAATGATAGGTGTAATAACATCATATAATAGTAATTAACACAAGAACTAAGTCAACTACATAAATACTAATTAATTCATCACTAGTTCATAACTTAGGGTTAGAGAATTGGGGTCGATTCATCACCTCTTCCACATATTAGTTAAACCTCAAGAAGTACCATAATTGAAAAATAATACATCATAATATAACCGTTAAAATCATTAGAAATCAGGAACAATACAGTTTGAAAGATCAATTTTAGATTAAAAAGAAACCTATGTTCAATTCATCTTTTGTAAATCAATTTTGAATGTACCCATTTACGAAAGGAATCCCAAAGGTGAAAGGTTCACATACCTTGTTAATCCTTGAAGATTGATGGAGAAGAGTGATATTATTGAAGCCCTAATTCCCTTTACCTTTGTCTTCTGTGGAATTTTTTTGGGAAAGAGAAAGTCGAGAAAAGGAAGAGTGATTTGAGTTTTGGGTTTAGACTTAGGGTAGCTTATATAGTCACTTAACTAACTTAATTAACTACCCCTTCAACACTAATTAAACACCTAAATAATTAAATAATTAAGTTGACCTCATTTTAAACTTGACAGTGAAAATAGACCTGACCTACGAGATCCTGACCTACAGTTTGAAGGTCAGTCGACGGCCACCTGCACCCTCCGTCCACAGGTCCGTCAATAAGTATACATAGTATGAATTTTGGCCATTTTTGGAAAATGTATAAGTGTGGGACTATGGATCCATCAACGCCCTGTCAGTCAGAAGCCCCCCCCCCCATTTATTGTCTTTGTAGGTATCCACTGCCAACAAAGCGTAATTTTGCAGATTTAGGTCAAATTCAAGGGTCCTCTCCAACGGCCCTTAGGGTGGTCCGTGGGGAGTATCTCCCAGATGTTTAGACCCTAAACACACTCTAAAATTATTTTTACACCTTTCCACCAATTTCATTAATTTTTCGACTCCTAAAACCCGTGAAATAGGCTAAGGCACACAAGCAACTCTTTCACAAATCTCCGGACGTCATGGACGTTTCATGACGTCTTGACTCTAAACTTCCTAAATGGATTATAGACATTATTTTAGTTCTTCTAACAGTGTTTAAATTCTTGGATACTAAGGTGAGGCTCTTGATTAGGTTTTGTACTTTTAGAGTGTTACATTACCCTCGCTTAGGAACACTCATCCCCGAATGATTCTATAATCTTTTGAAAGGAAAGGATAGACTCAATACTAGAAGCCCAACCAATCAACATACATAATCAGCATGAGTTATAACTCAAAGGACTGCTTCATAAATCCATTCCACATATAATCATGGAATTTACACATAGAAACTCAAAACAACAATTTCTACATATAAGAGCTCAAAATCACAACATGAGGAACTACCTTCTCAATAACAACATGAGCTCAACTTAACATTAAAGAGTTTTTTATGCCAAAAATACTTTCAAAATATATCAACATGCTAAATTTATTTCATGAAGGAAAAAACATACCATATACACATATAAGTGCAAATCAAGCAAAATATCAATTTTCCATGAAAAATCATTTAAGCAAAACATGTCGGCCTCGGCCTTCTATATGTCGGCCTCAACCTCCATGTAGCTCCCTCAACTAGGTGATTTCTCCATAGAACTTTTACGGAGGCCACCTATTTATTCCTCAACTTCTTCACTTGACGATCAAGGATTTCCACCGAAACGTCATCATAGGAGAGGTTCTCATCCACACCCAAGCCCTCAATGGGAAGAATGACTCAGGATCACCAATGCACATCTTAAGCATGAAGACATGGAACACCGGGTGAACCGAAGTTAGCTCACTAGGTAATCTTAAGTTGTATGCAGCTTTTCCAACCCTTTGAAAAATTTCATAGGAACCCACATAGCGAGGACTCAACTTCTCTTTCTTGCCAAATCTCATCACCCCTTTCATGGATGAAATTTTTAAATACACCTTATCACCTTCTTCAAGTTCAAGTTCTCTCCTCCGATTGTCGGCATAAGACTTTTGCTGACTATAGACCACCTTCAACCTATCCCTTAGGACACGAACTTTCTCCAAAGTTTCATATTCGGGTCCAAGGAGTGAAGACTCACAAACTTTAAACCACCTAACCGAGATCTACATCTTCTACCAAATAAAGACTCAAAATGAGTCATGGATATAGTCGAATGGTATCTATTGTCATAAGGGAACACAACCAAAGGAAATTGTTCATCTCAGCATCCCTTGAAGTCTATAAACACAAGCTCTAACCATATCCTCAAGGGTTTGAATAGTACTCTATGTTTGACCATTTCTTCGGGGATGAAAACTAGTGCTTAACCTTACTTGTGTACCTAATTCTTTTGGGAACGACCTCCAAAATCTATATGTGAATTCAGCGCATTTATCTGATATGATGGATAACGGAATACCATGAAGACACACAATCTCATCTATGAAGATTCTTGCATAATCCTCCGTTGAGTAAGTAGACTTGACGGGGATAAAATTAGCAGATTTTTTTCAATCTATCCACCACTACCCATATAGAGTCATTTTGCCTTCTAGTCCTAGGAAAACCAACTACGAAGTCCATATTAATGTCTTCTAACTTCCAAGTGGGAACTTGCATTTCTTGGAATAAGCTAGCTAACTTTTGGTGCTCGGCTTTCACTTGTTGGCAATTTAAGCAATTTGCAATAAATTCTGCTATGTCCCTCTTTAGAGGTCATCCCACAAAAACACTTCTCTAAAGTCATGATACATCTTAGTATAATTTGAATGAATAGAATAACGGGAACCCTGAGCTTCCTCAAGAATTCGATTTCTCAAGTCATCAACATTGGGCACACACAACCTCTCTTGATACCTCAAAAAACCATCCCCCGTAAGGAGAATGACTAATTAATCTTACCAAGAACCGATTTCTTTAACTCCATAAATGATGGATCAAGGTGTTTCTTAGACTTCACCTCAACCATCAAAGACGATTTTGAATTATGATGAACAATAAAACCATCATTTGGAGAATCTGTCAATCTAACACTCAAACGAGCCAACCTATGAACATCTTTTACTAGGTATTTCTTGGATTCTTCCACATGAGGCACACAGTCCATTGTCATATGACTTAGAGCATCCGCAACCACAATGAACTTACCGGGTGGTAGAGAACACTCATCTCGTAATATTTCAATAATTCCAACCATCTTCTTTGTCGGATTTAATTATTTCTGAGTAAACACATATTGAAGACTCTTGTGGTCGGTATACACATCCACATGAACACCATAAAAGTAATTCCTCCCTATTTTCAAAGCAAACACTAAGACCACTAACTCAAGATCATAAGTTGGATAATTCTTTTCATGAACCTTAAGTTGTATAGAGGCATAGGCTACTACTTTCCCATGTTGCATAAGGACACACCCCAAGCCCACTAGGGATGCATCACAATATACAACGAGACCTTGGTACCCTCCGGTAAAATCAACAATAGAGTAGAGGTAAGCCTATCTTTTAAAATTTGGAAGGTTTTTTCACATGCCTCCGACCACTGAAATTTCACACTCTTTTGGGTCAGGGTAGTCAAAGGAGAAACAATGGATGCAAAACCATCCACAAACCTCCTATAGTAACCGACTAGACCTAAGAAACTTCGAATGTTGGCTTGATTCAATGGTCTAGGCCAATTCTTAACCGCTTCCATTTTTCTCGGGTCGACCTCTATTCCCTTACTAGAGATGGATGATATGACCAAGAAACACCATCGATCTCAACCAAAAATCTCACTTGCTATACTTGGCAAATAGTTGGTGTTCCTTAAGAAATTGTAATACCACTCTCAAATGGTCCATGTGTTCACCCTTATTTTTCGAATATACCTAGAT
Source organism: Solanum chilense (assembly GCA_032847665.1). Taxonomy (NCBI): domain Eukaryota; kingdom Viridiplantae; phylum Streptophyta; class Magnoliopsida; order Solanales; family Solanaceae; genus Solanum; species Solanum chilense. Next base: position 50,435,741 of record CM064963.1, on the reverse strand, counting down.
ATCTTCAATGAATACTATGACAAATGAATCTAGGTAATTTTGAAACACCCTATTCATAAGGCCCATAAAAATAGTTTGGGCATTAGTGAGATCAAAGGACATTACTAAGAACTCATAGTGATATATCTAGTTTGAAATGCCCTTTTTTGTACATCTTCACCTCTCACCCTAAGTTAGTGATACCCCCATCTCAAGTCAATCTTAGAAAAGTAGCTTTCCCCTTGGAGTTGATCAAACAAGTCCTCAATTCAAGGGAGAGGATACTTATTTTTAATGGTGAATTTATTGAGTTGACGATAATCATTGTATGTTTTAAGGAACCTATCCTTCTTCTTCACAAACAATACCGGAGCACCCCATGGAGCATTACTAGGTCTAATGAAGCCTTTGTCTAGTAAATCTTTGAGTTTAGCATTGAACTCTTTCAATTCGTCCGGAGCCAGATAAGGAAAAATTGAAATGGGGTTTGTATCCGGTAGCAAGTCAATATCAAAATCAATTTCCCGTTCGGGAGGGATTCTGGGAAGGTCATAAGGAAAGATGTCTGCAAATTCCCTCACAATGGGGACTAACACAATGGGAGGATTTTCGGAGTCTAAATCTTTGAATCTTCCAATATGGTATAAACACCCTTTAGGTATAATCTTACAACCATTTAGATGACAAAATAATACGATCTCTAGGAATAGAATTACCCCCTTTTGACTCCAAATGGGTTCAGTAGGAAAATTGAACTTGACAACTCTTGTTGTACAATCTATCGAAGCAAAAACAATCATGCACCCAATCCATTCCCAAAATTACATCAAAATCAACCAAATCGAGTTCTACTAATTCAACATGAGTAACTCTATTGGGAAACATTCTAGGTAAATTTCTATATACCCTCTATGCAACCACCGGATCACCTACTGGAGTAGTTACCATAAAAGGTTCATTTAGGATATTGTGAAAAATATCAAACTTTCTATCTACCAAAGGAGTTACAAAAAACAATGTAAAACCCGGATCAAGTAAGATAAACATCAATAGACAAGACTTGTAACATGCCGGTAACCACTTCGGGAGAACTCTTTTGCTTATCCCTAGAGTAAAGAGCATAAAAGCGATTTTTTCTTGGAGAATTAATATTAGAACCACTTTCTTGAGATTTCCACTCCCCTTGTATTGCCCTTTTGCATTAGGGAAATATCTAACCTTGTGACAACTCTTTCCATACCGAAATCAATTGACCGTCCCAACTAGGCATTCACCCATATGTTTCTTGCCACACTTTCCACAAGTTATCCTCTTGCTTGGTGAACTGGTACCTCTTCCATTTTGAGACATAGGGTTAGACACCCTATCATCACGAGCCTTCAGGAACTTAGATGGAACTTGATTGGAGAACGTCTTCTTGAATATAGGCTTATCTTGAATTTCCAACCTTCGCTTTGAAGAACCACCTTCATAAGACATGGCCCTCTTGGCCTCTCTATTGTTCCTCCTTAGTCTAATTTCTTATACTTATTGAGTATGAACCATTAGACGAGAGATATTCACATTATTATGAAGCATAGTCAACGACATTCTTCCACCAAGTCATCAAACGCTCTTGTAAGAAAATGAATCATCTCATCCCTTGTGTTTGACACCAAGGATGGAGCATACTTGGAAAATTTGGTAAACATCAAGGAGTAATCAATTACACTCATACCTCCTTAATGAAGGTTGATGAATTCTTCTTCCTTAGCTTCCCTCAACTCTCTAGGAAAGAACCTATCAAGGAAGGCCCTCTTGAAGATCTAACAAGTCAGTGGTCCACCTCTTAGCACCCTATTGTACCTCCATTGTGTGTACCAAGTTTGGACCACATCTTTGAGTTGATAGGACACCAATACGACCTTCTCATTCGAAGTCACACCCATAGCAATTAATATCTTGTAGACCTCATCAATAAAGTATAGGGAGTCTTCATCCGCTTTTGACCCAAATAAAATAGGAGGCTTCATCCTAGTAAAGTCTATCAAACGAGAAGACATAGTGCTAGCATGTTGAGGCACACGGGGTCCAACTTCCTGATTCACTTGAGCAGTCATAGCTTGGACTTGAGTAGTGACGAAATTAGCCTGAGAGGTTATAGATTGTTCCTAATTGAGAAAAACTGACCTTATCTCTCCATCTGTAATAGGGGGAGGACCAACCGAACTTGATCACCCATAGGAACTTGCTCAAGTGGAGGCACTTGATTGTCTTGCGAAGGAGTTTGGCAATCCCTTTTTCGGCCCTTCTTGCGGCTGCTCTTCTAGTATTAATACCAATAACCACATAAAGAGGTTTTTGTGAAAGAAAACATAAAGTAAGACTCTAGAGGTACAACATAGGAATATAAGAAAATGGGAATTTCCTAAACATCACATAGTATCTCATTCATAAGTGTGGCGCGCTTCACAATTATGAATAAGAATCTACATAGACGTGATTTAGTGAGACATCGATCCTAAAGATACTCAACCTCACGCTCTGATACCAAGTTTGTCACATCCGGGAGCACCCACTAGACGTAACCAGCATTGTTGTCCTCGGAGAGGACTAAGACTAGCCTCTTAGCAATCGTCATTACATTTCATAGGTTAAAAAATGTGGAAAATTAAAAATTTTCATATACATCTATATAGTGAGGTTTACAAAGACCTCTCGATTACACATCATATATACAGAGGTAGTTTACTTAGAATCCTCACATAGGAAGCTTACATAGGCTTCTATATTTATGCCACATATAAAATACACAAATATAGTGTAATAGGAAAGTCTCATATAAAACCATCTAGAGCTGAATAGAACAATTCTGGCATAGCCCTTACACAAATGTATAATTGCCACTTAGGGCTTACAATAATGTCTTGAACAATAAGAGTGGAACAAAGGTCTTTAGACTATAGCAAGTAACATAGGTAGAATAGAAAAATACATCATCCTCGATTCTTGAGGACCTACGCACACTTGGAGAATGATATCCAAGCCTTCTTCAAAGTAACTTCAATACTTTAACGGCCCATACCTACATTGTTTGGGAAAATGGAAAAAATATGGGTTAGTACACCACTGGTACTAAGTATGGAAACATATGCACGCATAAAATTATAAATCGTTCTAAAGGAGACAATTGTTCAAAACCATGATAAGTTACTTTGAAATATCATATGCACAACCAAGAACACATATAAGACAAAAATCACATATTCCTTAAGGCAATACATATTCAACACAAGAAAAACATCCTCAAGTTAAGTCAAGTCAACATGTGTAGTAGCATATTAGAACTCATAGCTAAAACAAATCCAACATCATGTTTTACACAAAGCACGTACAGGAGTCCATAGATTACAACATATGGAAGACCCCTACTCTTAGTCCACATCAATTCTACAAGTGCAATGACCAAGTAAAGTCCCATAACCTCACTCGACTAAGTAAATCAAACATAGGATCACAAATAATGTCTAACTTCATATAACATATCATCATGAGTATTCTTTATCATATTTAGAAATATAGACCAACAATATGTTCATAAGTGAAACCAACATCATATAATATCATAAACATGTAAAGTCAACATATGTATATCATTTCCTTTATAAGAACATAAGATCATAAGAACATAAGAAAATCCTCCTAGGAGTTCCCTCAAGGTCAAATAGTGCAATGTATAGGTAGAGTCCCATAACCCTACCTAGACTAAGTCAACCCCTTAAGTCCTCCTAGTTAGAGTAAACTTTATTACTTCATATTACTTTCGGGAACTCTTGCCTTAACCGACATGGATCACATGATCTAAATTTGGAATCCGGTGTCATAAAACCCTACACCTAAAGAAGATGGATACTTGCCAAGGTAGTTCCAAAACATGAACATAGCATTTAAGTGGATCTACTAGCTAGTATTCCTACGGGGGAAACATAGTTAAAGAAATAGGAGACATGTTTGAGACCCTCTTTATGCCATTGGAATTATAATCTCTATATCATGAGTACAATAGTAAACCTACCTTCCCTACTTGGGAAGGGACACTCCTCATTACTAGTCCACTCGGTGCTAAGCTAGAGTCCCTTTTGAAATGTATTTTAAGTCTTTCTTTAATAATCATAACTTAGTCTAGGTCATAGGAGACTAACCCCTTGTATTGTCATAGTCATTAGCTCAATAGGAATTGCATGAGAACATCCTTTCAATACAACCCTCATATGTGAGATTAACACATAATCATCATCATGCTATAGTAAGGCACATAGGTAAATCATAACAAACCTTTTATCATTTCATCTTAATCACAATCTCATGATTCACATAATCAAGAAATTTCAATTACATCATCATACCAACACCTACTTAATCTAATCAAAAGATATGCTCCAATTGAACTTCATCATCAAGTACAAGCCATCACAATTGAAGTAAAGGTTCAAGATCACAAAGTCCTATCAATTCTCCTTCAAAAACTATCATCCATGGTCTTACCATCAACCAACCAATTTCATCCAATAATATGTGCAATAACATCACACAATAGTAATTGTTTACATCCTTACTCTATTCAAATAGGCGAAAACATCACGTGACTCAATAAATAATTAATAGATTCAATTTTAAAAGAATTTAAGGAAAAATGAATTTTAAAGGAGTCACCGCCTAATTTTTGAAAAAAACTAGAAAACCATTTAAGTGATGTACGTAACCATTAGTTCTACGTAAGGGGTTCTAGTAATTTCAAAGTAAAGGTGTTAGACACCTTTCGAAATCCACTAATGTGGGTCAAGACTGAGTTCTTTTTTCCAAATTGAGAAGGAAATAAAACCATAAACAAATCTAATAGGCATGTAATATATACAAATAAGATAAAATAATAATAAGAAACCGCCTAAGTTTGCCTATCGCCACTAATATACACAATAATAAATAAAATTACAATTTGAATTTTACTCGAATAGCTTCAATGGAAAGCAACTCGTACCTCTAAAGACACTTAGTAGAAGAGTTAGTACTAAATAAATAAAAATAAAAAAGAATAACTCAAATAATAACTTTTAGATATAAAAACCCGTCTTATTAACATAGGAGACCTTAGAAATCGATGGTAACTTCTTCACCGGCAAAATTTATCAAATATATAATATCAACTTAACTAATTTTCCATCTTTCAAAATGGGGAGGCCTTTAAAACTAACGAAGAGATTTTTTCATTGGTCAATTTTAACATATGACCTTATAATTATAAAAATCATTACAATGAAGTAAAATAGAGATTCAAAGATTTGAAAAGAGAAAAAAATGCAATAATAAAAACAATTAGGCAAAACAACAATTGACTTGATTTTAACCAAAACAAAATAAGTAATTCAAAACTTAATCATGAATGAATACACTTTTCAATATGAAAGGCTAACATTATTTACTAAATAGTAATATCACACTGAAAGTGAATAATTTTTAAGAAAACATAAATCCCAGAGATATATTTCTTGTGAACATAAATAAATTGAATATAACAACTATGATAAATGTAGTCACTATAAAAATAAATACTTCTCTAAAAATTAAAAATAATTAAAATGAACACAATTGCATAATAATGTAAATAAAATGGAACAAACAAAACTTAAGAGAAATAGGCATAACAGGATAATATTAAATTGTTTCAAAGTGCAATAGCAACATTCAATAATAAAAGATACAAAACTATATAATATATCAATAGAAAGGACAAAACTAAAAATAGAAAAAAATAAGAAAACATAATTAACCAAATTAATCACTAGTAAAAAAGAAAACTTAAAGAACTAACGCCAATTATAACATTAATACCAATAAACCCATCGCAATTATCAACACTACACTATTAAAAAAACCACTAGAAGAAGTAACACACTAAATTACTTAATTAAATAAAAATCATGTCAAATCAAGTTTATTTAAAAAAAACGAGCATTGTTAGTATCTATTCAAATTAATTAATTAAAGTATTTAAAAATACAATTGAAAATATATAAACACAATCTAGAAAATCATATAAATAGAAAATAAATAGATAATTAGAACATCAATAAATCACTAAAATAAAATAATAAATTAGGACTAAAATAAGAGAAACAAAGATTTCCATGGTTTTTGGGTTCTCTGGCTACGTATCTGCTCGTCGGAGCTTAGTGGTGCGAGGTCGGAACTGAATGAGATCTGGTTCAAGAGTGTGGTAGCTTCACACGAGCTCACCGGAGCTCAAAGTCGCAACAAGAAAAAGCTTTGACTTGTCGGAGTTCCTGCAAACCAAACAATATTTAAAAGAGGGGAAAGGGGAAGGGAATGCCAACACTGGTTTATTCAAAGCTCGCCAAAAATGGTGGTTTAAGAAGGAAAACAAGATCTTAATTGTGCTTCAGGCGGTTGGTTGGTGTGGGTGGTGATTTGGATGTGATTTACTCGCTGAAGAGGACGAAGAAAAGTTGTTTTGTTTGGGGTTTCTGATCGGTTTTTTGTCCGATACAAAAGAATAGAGAAAGTCGGTGGCTCCAATTTTGAGCTGGCCGGAGAAGACAAAGAAGAATAGGTGTGAACGTTGGTTGTTTAAAAGAGAAAGAAAGTTGGATGGCCATGGTTTTTGGCCTCAAACGAAAAGGCAGAAGAAAGGGGAAATGGCCGAATCCCGGCGGAGCTCCAACGAGTTGCCGGAAAATGCTCATGGACACTAAAGAAACCCTTCATCAAAATCTAGTGACCAAGAGCAATCTAGGTTTAAGAAGCGGTCCCAAACTCAAGAAGAACCTAGGAGTGCTAAGGTGAAATTGGAGAAAGAATGTGGTTCTCAAAATGTCAAACCTACATGTGTCACTTGGGGAAAGAGGTATTATGGTGAGTGTCTAAGGGGTACCGGGAGTTGCTATGGTTGTGTCAAGGAAGGACATAGAGTGACATGCCGTCCTAATATTGCTTCTAGACGAAAAGAGGGTAAACAAGTTTTTGCTAATATTCCTAAGGAGGATGTTCCAAAGGCAAAGTCTCATTTCTATGCACTCTGGGCAAGAGGATCAAAGCCGGATGAGAATGATGATGATTATGAGAGTATGTCTTTCATTTTCTCTTTTTAGTGATATGAGTTCCTTCTAAGTGGGGGAGTATGGTTGGTAGATGGTGCACGTGCATTGTGTTTAGGAGTTTTGTTGAAATTGAATTTCATTGATTCCTTGAGTTGTGCATTTTATGAAGCCACGAATATGTTGCAAGATATGTTTATATGATATTACTTTGCATATTAGCATTTTTCTATCATGAACTGCCTAAAAGTTGCATTTTTGAAAAATTTGCTTAAAATCACTGTACCATTGGAACTGCTCACTGTTAAATTTTTGGAAGTTTCAAAATTGATTCTTTGCTCTAAAATTATTGTAATATGGTTAGAATTGATATATATGAGTATGATATTGAATATAAAATGAGTTTCCGTTATTTGGAATTAGGCATATGAGTTTTGTAGCATGATGAGTTATAAAATGTTTTTCTAGTTTCTGTTATGTTAAGAATCTCTTCACTATGTGAAATTGATGTTTTCTTTTTGATTATGTGTTATATGGTATGGTCATGATCTACTAGTTGGATCTTTATTCTTGGAAGTGTTCGGAGTGTGGCAAGTGTCATTCGAGAATGAATGTTGTCCAAGTGGCGGAGATTCTAAGACCTCGAAAATGACTTAGGTGAACTAGAGACTAATATGGTTGTCATGATTCTATAAGGTCCTAAATTGGTCTATTATATGGTCTTGAGGCAGTGTCTAAGGGTTTAGGTGCATTTGAAGTCAAACGTCAAGGGACGACTAAGACGATCGATGAGTAAGTCACCTATGTGCCTCATATGTGTTTTTATGTATATAGGTAGTGTGTCAAGTTACGTAAAGTTTGGAGGTAAAACGTCGAAGAACGTCCATAACGTTTGAAAGTGTTGCCTTGAAATGACCTTGTGTGTCTAGGCATGTTTCGTCGAGTTTTACATGTTCGTTTTGTGTGAAATTCATGTGAGTGGTTTTAAAATCATATAAAATCATGTTTGGGTTGGAAACGTCTGGTCAAACATCCCCAAAGACAATCCAGGGGTCCTTGAGGAAGGACCGAAAAATGGTGCCAAGACTGTCCAAGACAGCCAAACAAACGGATAGCAATCGACGCCCAGTGGGCCAGTCGACGCCGCGTTGGTGGTGATCCATCGATGAAAACTTAAGCGTGTGGGGGAGGAAGCCAAGGACAAGACTCAATCCAAGACCACGGACCAGCAGGACGGTTCGTTGGTCAAGGGACGGGCCATCGATGATCAACCGTCGATGGGTCTCTGTCCCTGCGTGCAGTTCACTGTTAGTTGAGGGGTGAACTTGTCATATCGCCCCACTTCCAAATAAGAGGTTTGGAGGTTCCTAAGTAGTCTTTTGGGTATTTTAAGTGTGTATATAAGTCTTTAATACTTAGAAGATTTCATTCTTCCAAATCAAAACCCCAAATACCTTAGAAATTCCCTAGAACTTCATTGGAGTCAAAACTCAAGGGCTTAGATTGAAGAATTGAATGGATATTCTTCATCAAATTGAAGAATTAGTTCATTGAGGTATTGGTTTTGATCTTTGAAACTCTCTTCATCAAGAATCCCAACTTTCAAAGATGTTTTCTAAAGTTTTCAAGTTGAATTATCCAATTTTATGATCTATTCCATGGGATCTTGCATTAATGGTTTCGAAACATTGAATTATGATTGAATTGTTATTTTATCGATGATTTCAAACTAAAATAACCTATGAAACCATGAATTGGATGAACCCTAGTTTTGACTAAGTTATGGGTTACTTGATATTGATTTAATGTTGATGAATTTTAATGTAGTTTTATGTAGGTTGTAAATTGATGTAATAATTTTAGTAAATTGATATCTAGGTTGCATTATATTGATGAATATGTAGTAATTTGACCTATTTTCATGAATATTGTTATAATTATGTTAGATTGTTGGTTATGGCCATGAGTAAGGGCCTTGTGATATCGAATGTGGTGATTTGACATTGGGTTGAGGTGTTGAGGATGATGTGGTGGTAAGATTCCCTAGTTATTTTATTTTATGATTATTAGCATTCAATTTTATTGTGATCAATATGATCCACTTATGGTGGCGGGGTTAGGTGCTTTACTTGCAATTGATGTGGCCTTGTCGGCATTATTTTATGTGATGTAATGATCATGGCCATGTTGCCAAACTACTTGAAGTAATGTGATTATTTGTGTAGTTGATTATGTGAAGTATGATAATATCTATCCACATGTTAAGTAATGTGAAATTATATGTATTCTATTGATGTTATTTAGGAAATCATGTTAGACTATGACTATGGTTTTGTGTGTATAGTCTTAAGGTTGATGTATGTTATTCCTACTTTAATATATAAGTCTATGATGGTCATATTTATGTTGATGTGATAGTATATAGGATGACTTGAATATGATAAGGGTCATGATGATTTGAAGATGATAAGGCTCATTTCAATGTGCTTGTAGAATGACATGTATTATTAGTTAAAGTGAAGTATATGGTGTCTTGTATTGATTGACTTGTGTCCCTTTCTTGATCTATGTGTGAAATGAAATATGTGATTTCTTGAATTAGGATGCTAAAGTTTCTTAGTCTTGAATGTATGAATGACATGTGACCTTAAATGGAGTTAATAGGGTCTTTTATGTGAAACCTTGAACCTAGTGATAATGTTATGAATGTTGAAGTCGTAAGTCGTAATGGTATCCTACAAAGTAAAGCAATGATAGAATTAAGGTTAATTGGCTGGAACATCATCATATTAATCCTTAGGAAAGTCATCAAGAGCTTCTTGTCACCATTGTGAGGTAGCCGTAGTGAACCTTTCTTTAGTAGGGTGAATGTGATTGGGTTATGAACTTGATATGGAACCCCTTTATATTAACCTTAAATGCAAATTAATCTATGAGAACGAAGTCTAGCACTGAGTGAGTATGGTAAGGGAAGTAGTTCTAGTTAAAGAATGAGACTAGATTACACAGTATGCCCTTCGTATTACTTAACCATGTGTCTACATGGGATGTGTCTAAATTCTACCATTCGCAAGTAGAACACCCTCATCGGAGTAGGTTAAAACTTCGGATTCCATGTCTTGCTATCATGGTCTATGTTGGTTATTGCCCATTCTCATCATATGGAATACCTAGTAGTATTAGAGAAGTTCTATGAAGGTTAGGTGGTGGTTTAGGACGCTATCTAGACCTTGTAGAATAGGCTTCAAAGGTGTTTGTTGGAGTTTTTAGGTCTCGTTCAAGACCATTAATTGAATGTCCTTTATGTTTTGAGTGTCTCCTAAATGATGTAATAAATGTAATGACTTCAGTTAAGAAAGTATGTTAAATGAATAAGTACTTATCTAGAGTAGTTAAGGGTTGTCTAGTTAAGGTATGAAGGGAGCATAGGAATGGTAACTTCGTATCTTACCTAGATGAGTCTTAAGAATGACTCTAGTTAGGGAAATGGATAATTATGTGGACATGATTTAAACTAGGAAGTCTTAAGGATTATTTAGATAGTCTTGAAGAGGTCAATCATGGACGTTATCATCTTGATTTACTTAAGTAGGTCGGTTGATAGCCTTTGGTAAGAGAATGTCATATTATCTATATGTTGATATGTTTGATGTATTGTATGTGTCTTACTATAAATATTCTTGAGGGTCATTTAGGTATGCTTAGGGAGGTTTTATGGGGGGTTTCTCTTTGTGTTGCTTAAGTGGGTCTTAGGATAACTTTTAGTGAGAAGACTACATGCTAGAAAGTCTATAAGGAAGAAGTAGACAACTTCACTGTACCAGTGAATTCCTTCACTGTACAGTGAGTTGAGCTCACTGTTAAGTTAGCTCAAAAATGTGATTAATTGCTTAAATGTTATATTATGTGTTTCTATGTTGTTAAATATTGTTCTTATGATTATAATATGATATTTTTAAATGAATAGATGCATATTTCTAATAAATGTCCATTTCATGATTTTCATGCATTATGTCATATTTAGTATATGTGGTTGTACTAATCCATGCTTTTATCTATCTATATATATAGTTTTTGGTAGGTGAGGAGCATTTGGGAAGGAAGACTTGGACTGTATCATCGTTCAAGAGAAGTCGAAGTATGTCCTCATTTGATTCGAGGGCATAGATGTATTTTATGTTTATTATTGAAGTATTGTAATAGACTAAGTATTTCTATATTCATATTGTGTATGGGCCGTGTCCCAAAAGTATTCTTGTGTCTTAACATTGATGAGATTTAGAATTAGAATTTCCTATGACTTTATATGAGAGAGAATTTAAAGACTATGATATGTTTTGTGAAAAGTTTTAATTTCAACTACTTTTCATTATGTATATGCGATGAATGATATGCAAGGGCTTGTACAAGGCCCCCTGAGAGGTCAAGTAAGCCTGTTGCAATCCGAGATTGACCCTAACATCTAGGGTGTGGTTTCCGTATGTTACAAGCTTTAAAAATAATACATCGTAGTATAACCATAAAAATCATTAGATATCAAGAAAAATACAATTTGAAAAATTAATTTCAAATTAGAAAGAAACCCATGTTCAATTCATCTTTTGTAAATCAATTTTGAAATAACCCTTAAGGTAAAGGAATACCAAAAGTGAAAGGTTCCCATACCCTGATTGTCCTTGAATATTGATGGAAAAAATTATTGTCTTAAAGCCCTAATACCTTTGACCTTGGTCTTCTATGGATCTTTTTTTGGGGATAGAGAACGTAGAGAGAAGGAAGAGTGATTTGAGTTTTGGAATTTTGGGGTGTCAATTTGGGTATAGACTCAGGATAGCATGTATAGTAACTAAAATAAATTAATTATACACCCCTTAACCACTAATTAAAACCCTACTAATTAAAATTTAAGTTGACCTCATTTAAAACTTGACAGAGAAAACAGGCCTGACCTACAAAACCCCGACCTACGGTTCGTAGGTTAGTTGACTGCCACCTGTATTGTAATGCCCTAAAATGAACTAAGGTTAACTAGAGCTCCGTGAATTTTTCTTGAGTTAAATTTAAGTTAAAATTAGTTACTATGTTTAGGGGTTTAACGTCTGTGTACTACCCCACACAGTACCCACAAGGGGCCCTAGAAGAGGACTCCACCTTTTGTGAAGGAGCTGCCAAAATAGTGACAATACGACGACCCAAGGGAGGATCAGTTGGTCAACCAACGGTCCTTCAATCCTAGGGAGTCGATTGGAACTGCAAGTAAGGACATCCTTTCCTTGAAGGAGGTTAAGTCCCATATAACGAGACCCCACCAACGGGACGTTGTTTGGTCTGTCTGTGAGATTGCCCCAAAAGTTGTCCATTCCCTGTAATGACTTTGGGTGTTTGGTAAATTCACCCAAGTCTTTTATGAACCTTTAGTGATATTTTTAGGGCTATTTAAATATATTAAAGTGTTTCAAACCCTAATACCTAATTTTAGACCTCTTTTTTGATATACCGTGGTTTCACGGTATTATTAATACTTTTTCCTGAAGTTTAGTGTGTATAAAAGCCTTTTTGTGCTAATTTTTATATAAGTTTCTCCTTATTTGTAGGAAATCTGTCCAAATATGAATGCGGAGGTTTTTGAGCGAAGAAATGCAGAAGAGACCACCTACGGAGCTTGTGACGGTCCGTAGGTGGCAGGGTAGTGCAGCTGCTGAAGGAAGATGGGGAAGTCCGACCAAGTGTGGGGTTACGGAGTCCATGACGGTCCCTTCTTGTCTATGACGGTTCGTCCTGCATGTTCGTCATGAAGTTCAGAGAAATAGTCCCAGTACTCATATTCCAAGAGTTCAAGTGTTTTGGAACGGAGACCCTCGACTGACTGTTATGCCTGTGACGATCCGTCACACTTGCCGTCGAGGGTAATGAAGAAAGCAACAGAAGAAATTGCACAAGTATGGGACGACAGAGTCCATGACGGTCCGTCATGACCACGATGATCCGTCGCAAGGTCCGTCGACCCAACCGCGTTTTGACAGAGTTCCAACAAATAGAATCCCTGGTTGATTAGGTTTTTATTTTCTATAAATAGTTCGAAAAGCCTCATTTTTGAGGTTAGACTCTGGATTATTTGGTTAGGCCCTTGATTATTGTAAGATTCTTGATTATTTTGAGATTCTTTGAATTGATTGTTGGTGAGTTTTGTTGATTTATCAAGCGAACTTTCGGATTTTACTCTTTCTCATTGAAGTAAGTACATGAATTCTGATATCATATATTTGAATATTGTGATTATGAGTATGGGTAACTAAACTCCATAACTAGGGTTGTGGGAACCATGGGCAAATAATGAGGTAAAACCGAACTAAAATAACAATTCTAGAATAGTGTCTTTCATGTATTGATTATTCTTTCGCTTAGAAGTCTTTTAAAGGATGGCCAACGTTAGAACTCGCCTTAATGCTACTTGCCAGACCAAGGAGGTAGATAATAGGAAAAGAATTATCAACATAGATTTAGTGTATACTATCTAATAGGCTAGTATTGATTGGAACGAGGTAACAACTTAGTCAAATATTTAATACGATGCTTAATATGAGGTAAAGATAAGGGTTAGGATAGCAACACACGTAGCCGGACCAAGGTGCGGAGTGACATTTTCTAGATACCGGACCAAGGATTTAGAAATACATAACTTATCACTTTGCATGCAAGATACTAGTAAAGAATTGTTATAGTTAGAATTATGAAGTTATGAACCTGTGGGGAACACGTAAATCCTAGTTATTTTGATTAATTGATTAAACTCCAACATTCGAAGTTGTTAAGTGTCTCTTTCAATTTCGCTAGTTATTTTCATTTATTTAGAAATAGAAACCCCCCTTTTATTGTTTTTGCTTTCCAAGGAAGTAATTGACTGAAGAATAGTAATAATAGATTGAAGTTAAGTCTAAAGTATTTTCCTCGTGGGAACAATCCCAACCTCACTAGTTATGTTATTTACTTGACACGACCACTTTTCTTCTTATTTGAGAAGTAAGTTTGAGCGTATCAAATTTTGGCCCAATTATCTGCGACAGTGAACACACAGCAACCGGGCACTCTTCGTAGCAACACTATCCAAAATTCAAAAAATGATGCGCACTGTATGGCAATCACTACTCGGGGTGGTAAGCAAACCATTGAATCACCTATGCCGTCTAATGAGGAAAAGGTTAGACAGGGTGATTATAAGGTGGTAAAGGGTAGTGGTGAAGCATAAGAGAGCAATGGAAAAGATACAGAAGTCCCTATGAAGGTAATTCCCATGCCTAGACCACCACCACCCTTGCCTGAGAGATTAGTGAAAAAGACCGAGGAGGTTAAAAATCGGCGTTTTGTAACAATGCTGAAGCAGCTTTCTATCAATGTCCCTTTGGTAGAAGCTCTAGAACAAATGCCCGGTTATACCAATTTTATGAAATATCTGGTCACAAAGAAAAGATCGATCACTTTCGATTGCTACAAGATCCCTCGTACAAAAGAAAGAAGATCCGGGTGCGTTCACTATTCTTTGTACAATTGGGTCATTACATTTTGCGAAAGCATTATGTAATCTGGGGGCAAGCATAAATCTCATGCCCCTCACAATTTACAAGAAGTTGGGTTTGGGTGACCCAAAACCCACTGTGCTGCGGCTACTGATGGCTGATCGAACAGTGAAAAGGCCTGTAGGGATACTCCAAGATGTGCTAGTAAAAGTGGAGTCATTCATATTTCCGGAAGATTTTGTTATTCTTGATTGTGAAGTAGATTTTGAAGTGCCTATTATTCTTAAGAGGCCATTCCTTACTACATATAGAGCCTTAGTTGATATGGAAAAGGGAAAGATGAAATTTCGGTTGAACAATGAAGAAACGACCTTCAACATTTGTAGGACCATGAGGCAGAGTGGATAGCTCCAATCGGTATCCGCCATATCCCACAAAGAAAATATTAAAAAGGAAAATGAACAAAAAATTGAAAAAACAAGGGTTTATGTTTGGGGATTTGGTGCTTTTAGACAGTTCTGGGGTGCCTTTTCTTCTGGGCAAGCTCAAGTCCAAACGGACTGGCCCTTACTTGATTACCCATGTATTCCCTCATGGAGCAGTTGAGTTAAAATCCAAGGAGGGAGTGCGGTTATGGTGAATAGAGAATGAATAAAACTCTATTTTGGTCATAATGCATCGGTGAATGAAGTGAGAGAGGCATACCATCTTGATGAAGTCTGAGTAATCAAGTGTCCTCAATCGTGCCGCGACATTAAATCAGGCGCTTGTTGGGAGGCAACCCAATACTTATAGTTTTTTTTCTAGTAATGGTAGTATTTTCTACTAATGGGTTTTAAATTTGCAGGAACATCACCAGGAATTTCTGCAGAAAATTACTCTGCAGCAGTCACTGAAGGATACAGCGATGGACCGTTGCGCCTGCGACGGACCGTCGCATGAATCCATCGTGCTAGATACGTCTTTCTGTTATTTTAAAACTAGGGCACACACGACGGAACCAACAATGAATCGTCACAACTGAGACGGACCGTCGTCGGGGAATCAATGCATCATTATTGAGGCGTACCCGACTGGAGGTTTTTTTAAAAAATCTCACCATTTCAAATACCCAATTCTTCATATCACCCATTACTTCACTCTTCCTTCTATTTCCCTCCCTTTTAAACTTCCAAAACCATATCTCTCTTCAACCGATCATTTTCCCCATATTTTCCAAAATCCTACAAACCATCATCTACTAGTCGGAGAACTGCTGTTGTAGGTGTCTACTTGATCATCAAGTACCTTTTCCTCTTGTTTTTCTCAAATTCTCAGGTATGTGTCGCTAATCTCTACTCATTTATACTGCATTTTGTGTATCAATTAGTATTAGCCTAGTTCTTCTTGATATGTTCATTTTTTTTCAATAAAATTCTGTCTACCCTAGGTTAAAAAAATCTTCGAAATTGTCGTGTTTAAAACCCTAGAAATAGGTGCTTTAGCATTGCTAGTTTACTAGGTATTTGGGTTAGAAAAATGTAGGTTTAAACACTATCAATTCGATTTGGGTCATAGGGATGAATGGGGAACCCCCAGTTCTGTCACTGAGTTACAGAACGAGACCTCGATGACGGACCGTCGTACCCACGACGGATCGTCGTTGGGTCCGTTCCAAAAGCCCTAACACCTCATTGTCCAATTTTATGCAAGTGTCCTCCAACAGACACATGCGACAGACCGTCATCCACACGACGGTCCGTCATGTACAACCGTTCTGGTTGTGAGAGACCCTATTCCTAAGGGTTTCTCATTTTTTTCTAAGTGTCTTAAAATGGATAACTACGACGGAGCGTCATACCCTCGACGATCCATCCTGCACGACCGTTATGACGGTCAGAGACCCCTCTCCTAGGGTCTTCATATTTCTCTCAAGGGTCTTCTGACGGACACCTACGACGGACCGCTGTACCTGTGACGGTCCGTCCTGCATGACCGTTTCGATGGTCAGAGACCCCTCTGCTAAGAGTCTCCATATTTTTTTCCAAGTGTCCTCTGACAAGACCTACAACGGACCGTCGTACCTGTGACGGTCTGTCCTGCACATACCGTCATACTTGTTAGAGACTCTCCTTCAGGGTTCTCCATATAAACATAGTCTAAGTAAGACACGACGGACCCCATGAAGGTTCGTTGTACTCACGACGAACCGTCACCTAGTCCATTGTGTTTTACTGTTACTATAGCAATGTCATTTTATATTAATTTTTTTATTTATTTTGTATGGTTTTGCTTATCTTGTTTGCTCCCTCTAGTATTAATATTGATCCTTTACAGGTACTATCTAATATTGCACCAAAACAAGATCGAGTCTATCCATGCGGGTGATCGAAGTCTGTCGCCCCGTCTACCCGCTTGGTCATTGGCTCTGATGATGAGCTTGACCCTGAGTACGTGCCCCCAGGCACTTCCACCCCATCCCATGTTGCACGTGCTGCAAGAGCCACACCCAAAAAGGTGGCGTCCGGCGTAGTCACTGCCTCCTAGTCTGATGAGGAGCGCACACTAACCGGCACACCTTCTGGGTCATCCACTAATGAAGAAGGAGCGTCTGGCTACTTAGGAGTTTCGTGGTTGGAGGAAGCCTCCGGATCTGCTAAAGTTCCCGCACCCGCCACCCCTGCACCGTCGGCCTCGTCTAATGAGGATGACATTTCGGAATCCACACCCTGTTCACTAGCTCGTGCTCTCACCCCGGCTACTGACCAGCCCAACCGGTGGTGTGTCGACGAGCAGTTTCAAGTCTATTCCCATGCCAAGTTCCTGAATGACAAAGAAGTTATGACTCGGACACTTAGAGTTGAGCGGCGGGTCCTTACAGGAAGTCTGTCAATGATGCCTGAGATCCACAATATCTTCACCAGACATCGACTGGAGTGGACAGCACGTCTGTTGGGACGTTATAGTGAAGAGCTGGTTCGAGAGTTCTATGCATCCTACGTAGCGACTCTCCGATCACAAATTGATAGGCGCGCTCCTCTGCCAAACAAGCCCCACTAGAGCAGGTCCGAGTACGGGGCATTCAGGTCGATATATCCCTGCCTACCATCCGCTGGTTTTTATACGGCGAGGATGTTGATGTTAATCGGACCCGTCTAACTGCCGAGTTTTACTACCGATGGCAGAATGTTAAAGATGGCCAATTCCTGCGTGAGCCATCGCTGAGAGAGACCACCAAGAGGTGGATGGCCCTGTACTTGTCCGTTGATGGACAAGGTGCCGAATGGGTGACCGAGCCGAAGGAGGCCATCAAAAAGGCCAACCTGACTTTCACGGTGAACTTTTTGTGGTTGATTGTCCTCCATTGCCTTTCCCGCACAACCGCTGATCATATCGTCACATGGGATCGAGCAGTACTGATGGTGGCGATAATAGCCGGGGTCGAGGTGGATTTTGCGTGGCTTCTACAGGCGATCATGCACGAGAGGGCTTTTAAGGTCACAATTACTTACCCTTTCCCGTGCATGATATTTTCTCTCTGCAGGTCTGCAGGTGTGCCTATATGGCACGTTGATCAGCTCAAGACCCCTCTGGGCATTGTTCATGTCGGCCTCATCAGAGATGAGGCCAATGAGTTGGATCCATGCAGAGGGCCCCATCAAGAGCTACCCCACTTGTTGATAATCTGGCTGATACGGTAGCCCAGGCCCGCACGGCTACGCAGGCAGCTTCCACTAATACTACCTCGGTCGAGTGTATCCCGGGTAGTAACACTGCCCTGAGCTCCCTCTCGCACAGCCCCTTTACCCGCTCTGGTCCCGCTTGCTAGGGTCCAATAATTTGAGGCGCAAATGGCTACACTTCTGCATCATATCTAGCCTTGGATGCAGAGGTCTATTACCGAGGCTGAAGAGCGCTTGGAGCAGAAAATGGTCCAGCACACAGAGCGGAAGATCGATGAGGTTCACCAGCGCTTAGACAACTTTGAGTTGCGGGTTCTAGCCCGGCCAGCTCCTCCGGTGGATGTGTCGACCGTTCAGGCTACGGTCAATAGTCTTTGCGCATATATTGATATTATCTTAGAGGCTAGGGTGCCTGAGTCTGAGGCCCCTTCTGTCGAGCCTGCTGAAGACACAGTGTTGGCGGCCCTATTCGCCACCTCAGAGATTCCACCTCCTCCCTCTCGAGAACATGCCAAGAGGCGTAGGGGTCGAATGGAGGATGAGGCGCGAGCATGGAAGAAGGAGCGCAGTGAGATGGAGGTTGCGAGATGAGCCTCGCTTGCTGAGGAGGAGGCGCACCAGATGAAAGTAGGAGAGTTAGCGGATGGGGCGTCTAACATCCGAACTGTGGAGATAGCGGGAGGCACTGTTGATAGCGATGTTGTGGCTGAGGACATCACTGAGGGTGTCCAGATTACAGAGGGAAGTGAGTTCAGGGGAACCAGACCCACCAGCTTGCTGATCGACAGCGCTTTGCGCCCCAGGTTTGCTTCACCTACCTCTCTAGTAGTTCAATCTTTTATGCATTGGGGACAATTTTAGGTCTTTTTGTTGGGCGTGGGGTATATGGAAAGTGAATGCTAGGGTGAAGTCTAGTAGCCCAATTCGCTATCCTCTTTTGGGGTTTTCTTGCCTGTGTTCTTTTTCCGCAAGAGACTGATTACTTTTTTTGTTTAACCGCCATGTCTATATATTGTATTCATAGTTTAATTCTGGAGCATGATGGCTAAAATGATATCCTGATAAAATGGAAAATGATGCATGACTAGGCATAGTAATTGATGAATGTGTGGCTCTAAGCATGACATAGAGGTACACCACTGCATTACCCTAAGTCTAAAATTCGAACTAGGTATCTGATAATCTGGTAGATTGATGAGATGTCAAGTGAGTGTGAGGAATATTTGAATAGTCCACTATTTGTACTGAGCTAGAACTTGCCTGGTTAGTCCTGTTAAAAGTAAGTTGTAATAGACAATTAGGAAAGGATCATAGGCCCTTATTCAATATAGCCCATTTTTAGCCTAAATAAAACAAAACCAAATCAAATTTATCCTTATTTGATCCAAATAATCTGAGCTTAAATTAGACCTTTCTTTTTCACCCCAACTGATCTTTTCTTGGAATAATGTTTTGGCCCTGCTCCCTCCTTGGACATGTGCACCTCAGCTTATGCCAAAAGCATAAGTTGAGGGTGGCTAATGCAGTAAACAACCTTCATTATGGCCCTGACCCAACTTTGGGTATTGTGTACTTTGACTCATGGCAAAGCCATGAGTTGAGGGTGGCTATTATGAGGAATGCTTTGGAAAGTGGGGTTGAAAGAACAAAGAGAGAGAAAGAACAAAAGTAAAGTTACTTAAGAATTAGTTGGAAGAAAAGTATAAAAAAAAATACAAGCAAGAAAAGAAGAGAGTCACTTACACAAATAAAAAAAAGGGAAAATCGCAAGGTGAAAGAAGATGGGTAACTGGGCAAAATAAAATGATAGAAACTGGTTATGTTTAGACGATATGTCAAAGAGGGAAAAAAGTCACTAAAGTATACCTAAATATACCCTACCTAACCCTGGGCCTATGTTACAAGCTAAGAAAGTCCTATCGTAATCATAAGGGTTGTATAGCGAACTTAAAGCAGTGAAAATAAGGGCAAGCTTATGGCAATATGTAAGAATGAGCGTGAATTTATTCTGAGAGCCAGTTTTGAAAAGTAATCCTTATACTCAAACTTAAATCATTGTCTGAAAAATGAGGATTTTGTTTTAAAGTGTGGACACTAAATTCAATACCGGAAATATTAGCATCTCGGTGATAAATTGAACAAGATAGGTGTTAGTGCATGGTGAGTCTGTGTCATGCTCTGATCCCACATAATTCAAGCCTAATAGTGATAGCATGCATAAATACGACGAGATTAATCGGGATTGATAGACAAATGATTGCAAAGGATAAAACATGGATACTATTGTACAAAGATTTTGTATTGAGTCATAGTGTGTCGCTTGAGGACAAACAATGAATTTAAGTTGAGGGTGTTGATATACCGTGCTTTCACGGTATTATTAATACTTTTTCCTTAAGTTTAGTGTGTACAAAAGCCTTTTTATGCTAATTTTTATATAAGTTTCTCCTATTTGCAGGAAATATGTTAAAAGATGAATGCGGAGGTTTTTGAGCGAAGAAATACAGAAGAGACCACCTACAGAGCTTGTGACGGTCCATCATGCTTGTGACGGTCCGTAGGTGGCAACGTAGTGCAGCTGCTAAAGGAAGATGGGAAAGTCTGACCAAGTGTGGGGTTACGGAGTCCATGACGGTCTGTCGTGTCTATGACGGTCCGTCCTGCAGGTTCGTCATGAAGTTCAGAGAAGTAGTCCCAGTACCCATATTCCAAGAGTTCAAGTGTTTTGGAACGGAGACCCTCGACGGACCGTTGTACCTGTGACGATCCGTCACACTTGCTGTCGAGGGTAATGAAGAAAGCAGTAGAAGAAATTGCACAAGTATAGGGCGACGGAGTCCATGACAGTCCGTCGTGACCACGACGATTCGTCGCAAGGTCCGTCAACCTAGCAACGTTTTGAAAGATTTCCAACAAATAGAATCCTTCTTTAATTAGGTTTTTATTTTCTATAAATAGTTCGAAAAACCTCATTTTTGAGGTTAGACTCTGGATTATTTAGTTAGGCCCTTGATAATTGTTAGATTCTTGATTATTTTGAGATTCTTTGAATTGATTGTTGGTGATTTTTGTTGATTAATCAAGCGAACTTTCGGATTTTACTCTTTCTAATTGAAGTAAGTACATGAATTCTTATATCATATATTTGAATATTGTGATTATGACTATGGGTAACTAAACTCCATAACTAGGGTTGTGGGAACCATGGGCAAATAATGAGGTAAAACCTAACTAAAATAACAATTCTAGAATAGTGTCTTGCATATATTGATAATTCTTTCGCTTAGAAGTCTTTTTAAGGATGGACAACGTTAGAACTCGTCTTAATGCTACTTGCCAGACCAAGGAGGTAGATAATATGAAAAGAATTATCAACATAGATTTAGTGTATACTATCTAATAGGCTAGTATTGATTGGAACGAGGTAACAACTTAGTCAAATATCTAATACGATGCTTAATATGAGGTAATGATAAGGATTAGGATAGCAACACACGTAGCCGGACCAAGGTGCGGAGTGACATTTTCTAGATGCCGGACCAAGGATTTAGAAATACATAACTTATCACTTTGCCTACAAGATACTAGGAAAGAATTGTTATAGTTAGAATTATCAAGTTATGAACCTGTGGGGAACACGTAAACCCTAGTTACTTTGATTAATTGATTAAACTCCAACATTCTAAGCTGTTAAGTGTCTCTTTCAATTTTGCTAGTTATTTTCATTTATTTAGAAATAGAAACCCCCCTTTTATTGTTTTTGCTTTCCAAGGAAGTAATTGACCGAACAATAGTAATAATAGATTGAAGTTAAGTCTAAACTATTTTCCTCGTGAGAACGATCCCAACCTCACTAGTTGGGTTATTTACTTGACATGAACGCTTTACTTCTTATTTGAGAAGTAAGTTTAAGCGTATCAATTTTCTAAAACCAAAAACCCCTCTCCCTTAGAACTCTCTCTCTCTCAAGTCTCCATGGAATCTAGATTTCAAGAAGGAACTAGGAGGGCTGTTGGTGGTCGTTTCTTCATCAAAAATCATTGGGGTTTCTTCAATGTGAGGTATTCTATCCCTCCTTGAAGTCTCTTCCATTCAAGGAGTCCCTTTCTAACAGATTTCGAAAAGAGATTTTCAGCCCTAGTTTCCTTTATTTTCAACTCTAAATATAGGTCTTGCATGAAAACGTTTCAAATGATTCAAATATGATGTTTATAATGGTAGTTGGTTATTTTAATGCTAAAAATTTGATGAAAACATGTTAAAGCTTTGTGTCAAATTTTGGCTTAAGGAATGGGTTAAATGAGCATGAATTTGTAGTCTTTAAGCTTTGGTTTCTTTGAGTTGATATTGTTTTTTAGCTTCTTCCCTAAGATCTATATTATGATGAAATGTTGTAAAATGTTATAGGTGATGGAACATTGTATTGAATGGTGAGTTGGTTATGTTGCTTAGCTTTAATTTTTAAATGCTCTTGATTGGTATGGTCCACCTTCTTGGTAGCGGTGTTTACTTCAATTAAATGATGTGATGTTACTTGTTGTAACGACCTGTTTAGTCATTTTGAGCAGCAGATTTTATTTCTGGAAAAACTGGCTGAGACGACGGTCACCACGACGGACCGTCATGGGCACGACGGACCGTCGAGGGTGTCTCGTCCCAGATTACTTAGAATTTTGAAATTGGGGTACTAAAATCGACTCTCTGTAAATTGTGACGGACCTGCAGGACGGACCGTCACAACCACGACGAACCGTCGTGAGGCACCGTTTCAAAACACTTTAACTCTTGAGAATTTGGTACGGGGAGCGAGTTTCTGAACGCCATGACGGAAGTGCAGGACGGACCGTCACAGGCGTGACGGACCGTCACAGTCTACTTAGTAAAAAATGGAGTTCTAAGATGCTGCGACGACCTGCGTGACGGACCGTCGCAGGCACGACGGGCCGTCACAGGTTGCGTAAGCCCAGTCAGAATCGGATTTCTTTACACGTTTTAAGGGACGTTTTGGACTATTCTTTCCTTAATTATAAAGTTAAAGGGTTATTATTAATAAGTCTAATTACTTGGGGGTTAAAAGAGGTAATCCTAAGTTAATTAGTGGGATATTATTGCCATCTTTTATTCTTAATTATATACTAATTAGGGTAAAAGGAAGAGGGTTTTGAATAAGAAAAAGAGAAAGAACAGAAAGAGAGAGAGAGACCGATCGAGAAGGAGGAATATCAAAGCTTGGGAATTTGCTTGTGGATTCCAATTCTTCGGTGGAGGTAGGTTATGGTTTTCATGCTATTCGTAGTAGACTCTTAATAGTGAATGATACGTATTGATTGTATTGTAACCCTGCTATATGCTTAATTGTATGCTTGCATGAATATGATTATGTGATTTGATAAAATAAGCATGATGAAGTTATTGAATCCCAAAATCTTGAAAGAAAACCCTAATTCACTTTGTTAATGATAATGCCTTAGTATAAAAGAAGGCATTGATAAATTATATAATGAGAATGATGATGCCTTAGTATAAAAGAAGGCTTGATAAATTATATAATGAGATTGATGATGCCTTGGTATAAAAGAAGGCTTGATGAATTAGGGGATCGGGTGCCACGTTCCGGTACCAGGATAGAATGAGGATCGGAGTGTCACGTTCCGACACCAGGATAGAATGAGGATCGGGTGCCACGTT
>CM064963.1:50341844-50411707 GCA_032847665.1 Solanum chilense | reverse complement strand
CACCAGGATAGAATATGGATCGGAGTGCCACGTTCCGGCACGGGATAGAATATGGATCGGAGTGTCACGTACCGACACGAGAGGAATAAGTTATGAATCTTGAAAGATGTTAATATGTTAAGTCTATGAATCTGTTAATGAGTATGGTTTTGAGGCATGAGTCCTCCTGGATGAACTTGGTGATATTATTGATGATCGTAGTATTTATTGTTACTACATGTTGAGTATTATAGTTGATTTGTGAGATTAACTGTTATATACTGTTTTATATTCTGAGTTGGCCGATGATACCTACTCAGTACGTGTGGTTGTACTGACTCCTACTTGTTTGTTCTTTCTTGTATTTGTGGAGTGCAGCACCCGTGCCGTCGTCTTCAACTCGACCGCGATTCTAGCCAGTCTTCACTGTACCGGATCTCAGGGTGAGCTATGCTTCTAGCTTGGACTGGATCTTCTTTTTCTCGTCTTGATGCCTTGAAGTTCCGGCATGGACTAGCTTTCATTTGTTTTACTTCTTAGAATACTCTTAGTTCCGTAATATGATCGTAGATGTTCTTGTGATGATGACTTCCGGATTTTGGGGATATGTATCGTATTTAAGTATTCGTTTTTCGTTATTGAGTTAAGTCTTCCGCGTTGTATTTTATTATTTTGTTTTGGTTTAGATTGGTTGGTTCGCTCACACAGGAGGGTAGTGTGGGTGCCAGTCGCGTCCCGGTTTTGGGTCGTGACAATAATGATCAGTTAGCACCACATAGCAACAACATGCTTGAGATTTTCATTATACATACTACTAGAATAAGAAATAGGGAGAACTACGGAGATGAACATTCGACAATTTCATTGGGAACAACCCTAGTTTTGGTTTTCTTGAATTCAAAACCTTTGAAAACCCTCCTGGGGAAAGGAATACAATTGAGAAACCCATACCTTATTGTAGAATAGAATCTACGAAGATCGCCCTACACAATGAACGATAATCTTTAAGAATTGACATCAAATCGCCTAAGCAGAAGGGATAATATTTTTTCTATTTTTCTTACGTTTGTTCACTATTTTTCAGTCATGAGTTTCTATTGTATATTCGTGCGTCTAAGTCTTAGGAACTGAATATTGAATCATTCAACTTAGGATAATTAAATTAATTAAATTAATAAACTAGCTAATTACCAAAAGGCTTTTCCTAAATTGACTTAAATAGAAGAGCATTTGACTTAGCCAAATTCTAAAAATTTGCTAAAAGTCTCGGGTTTGATCATGAATTTAAATTAATTAATTAAATTGATAATTTAATTAATTAAGTGACCTAGGGTAATTACTAAAGTATCCCTAAGTCACTAGGACCACATGCAACCTCTTTGGACCTTCCTAGGTTAGGTACTAAGTTGTTTCGTTAGTTAGCTACACGACTAGTGTCACCCGGATAGGTCTTAGGATTTTCGCCACACTAGTTAGTTTGTTTTAGTTAGTCCTAGGTTAGTTAGCTAGTTATGTAAGTTAGTTAGAGCCTCGTCTTGGTTAGGAAGCTTGAACCCACTTGTATTGACCCGACGTGTTCCGGCCCTCACAACGCCCTAACCGAATCGGTTGGTCTTGGTCGCTTGGTCTCTCGCCGGTAGTACATGTGCTTGCACATGTGTTTCCGTGAACTTTCCTAACCGTGCACTCTGTAGTTGCACTTGGATTGCTTACTTCTTGTCTCAACGATCCTCGCGATGAATGTCCTTGGGCACTACTTAATCTACATGACATTTTAAATGATCATGTGCTATGATACCTAGGCTTGACACTTGGATGCGTCATACCTAATGTGTGTAATCTAAGAAAGAAAAAATTAAGCCTAGGGTATTCATTGCATACACAATTACTAAACAAGAATAAATTGGAGAATTTGAATATAAAAGTGTATTTTACGTTACTTGTTAATACATAGAAATGGGCTAACACCCTTAAGCAAATATTCTTTAACATGCCCAATATTACTCAATATTGGGCATTGGGATGCCTATGTACCACAATACATATTGTTAAAACCTTATAGACTCTTCACTACAGAAGTACATTTACTGGAATATTATAGAAGGGTACTTATCCCTAGAGGTTACATTGAAATACCACCACATCTCAACTCACGAAGGACATCCAACTTCAAAACTCTCTTAGAAGCTCTTTTGAATAGTTAGGTTGAGTTTAAACACCTAATCTAAACTCACAAAGAGAGTTCACCCCAAAACTCACTTTTTCATTCACATTCTTTATCTTCATTCATTCATTCATTCAAAGTGTTAGCGTGAAAGCACATATCCGGACACCTTCCACATTATCACCATTTTCATTACATTGACTTCTCAACATGATTACATATTCATTAATCATATTTCACACTTTGACATGCTTCACATAAACATATAGTTCACTTAGACATAATCTCTAGCATACTTCATATAATAAGCTTCATAAAGCACATTAATGACAACATCATTATCATCTTACTTAACATAAGATACCTTCATGGACACATTCAGAATACACACATTGAATACTAAGAAGAACTCATTTTAATGATTAAAACATTTTCATTCAAAGACCCATACTTAGGGTCAAAGAATAAAGAATTTTTAAGTTTGAAACTCTTTTAGTAATCTCTTTAATGTGTCTCCTTGAATGAAATAAGGTTCAAGTATGACTAACATACCTCAAAAAGAAGAAAACCATGAACTTTTATGAAGAAACATGCATAACCATACCCTTCTAGCCCTTCCTTGAGTTCTATCTTCTATTGGGTTTTGAGATAGTCTTTCTTGAGGGAGGGTTTTAGGTTTTTTTAAATGAAGTCTAATATTAGGTATTAGTGTTTGAACCCTATTATAATACCTAAAATAACCTATAATAATAATTTTTGGTTCACAAAACACTTGGGGTGAATTTACCAAACACCCCAAGCCTTGGCAGACTTTTGACAGCTTTACAAGCACCACCTACGCCCCCTTAGTGACGGGTCGCCGCCAAGTCGACACCCCTTTGATGGGGTCTGTAAATTGGGTCTGAGCCTCCATATTTAGGAGGCCTTGGAGACCTTGCAGGGCCAATCTACGCCCAAGGTTGGTGGGACGTCGTTTGATCAACCGTCCGGCCCTTGTGGTCGTCATTGGTCACTGCTTGGCAGCATCCTGCCGAAGAGAGGGGGTAATCTTCTAGGGCCCCTCGTGGGCCCTAGGTGGAGTGGTACCCGGATGTGAACAACTAAACATTGACGTCTTGGTTTTAGGATCATCCAATATTAAATCACTAAAAAGAACACGTAAATCTTGATAAAACACATGAGGACACACAAGCACTTTCTAAGGCATACCTTCCGAACGTCATGGACGTTTGACCTCCAAGCATCACCAAACTTTAGAAACTGCCTCAAAACATCATTATTAACTATTTTAGAAAAAAATTAAATCATGAGACACATGCGAAGCTCTAGTCCAACCTTGTTAATTTTAGGGACATTACATTCTCCCCCACTTGGATCAACATTCATCCTCGAATGACACTAAACACTTTAAGGATATCAACGACTCAAGTAACATAATTTAACACATATCATCACGTTCATAAAATTCATAGAAAATGCACCAAACATACAGGGAACACCAACTACACAATCTTTAGGCACTCTAGGCAACATAGCAAATTTGGAAAAATTTCCACAATTCAAAGTGCACACATACTTCATCATTCTCATTTCATTCGTGGAGGAATAAACTTCTCCAACCTTAAACATGCTCATATACATCATTTCTACACACATTGAAACCATTATTCATAAAAATGCAATTTTGTCAAATTTCAAACTTCTTTACAGTGAATACAAAAACCTTAAAAGTGAAACATGCTAAAAATTACTAATTCATTTTTCAAGCAATTTTAATATGATGGCAAGACAATATGAGAGATAAAATCATATGAAATTACATTATGACATGAGAAAACAACTTTGAAGTTATTAAGCAATATCATTAGTGACACCTTAACATGGGAAATATAGGTTGACTACTAATTCTTCCAATGTAATCATAATATCAACAAGAGCATACAAAACATTATACCATCAAGGGCACTTATAACATTAAAGAGAAATGTAACTTATACTAATATGCAAGACTCGTATTCATTAACAAACTACAAAGGATTTATGTCTAAATCTTAAATACGAATATAAGGAAAGATAAGGATATCAATACCTTTCAACTCAACTCATTCTCCCCTACTTAGGGTAAAGCCATCTTCAAGGTCTCATACTTCAAATACCACTATGCCTCTCACAAGGTAGGAACTCATACTACCCTTAACTCATGCACATCAATACTAAACATCAACCTCAAAAGTAAAGCATAAAACCCTACTCTTAGGATTCTCTAGAAAAACACCCTTAAGGATCATATCACTCAGCTCTTAGGCATCACATATCTTAACTCATAGAATAAAGTCCCTTATTTCTCACAACATTACCACATTCTTTCAACACACCTAAAATTTACACCTTAGTTCTTCAACAATCATTGTACACAATCATAAGTTAACTCATTTTCCTCAAAAAAGGACTTCATTCAACCATTTTAACTCTTACCATGATTAGAACTACATCACCATATAATTTCACATTATAATACTTCCAATCTCATAAATCATACATAACCATAAATGACATTACATAACAATCCTAAAACTCACCTTAACATCTACTCTTGTAGCCACAAAACTATCATAAGAATGAAATTTCATTTCTCTCTCCTTAAAACATAGAAACATCTCCTCTTCCAAGCAATCACATCTAGAAGACAACTGGACAAGGGAAAAGAATAGAGAGACCTTATGGAGTTAATTTCTATGGCACGATGCAAGAGTATTGATGATAGTGAAATTCTGTCGTCCTATATCCTCTCACTCATGGGTGTGTCACTGTCACATTTGAGAATAGTCCCTATACATAACCAGCGTCATTGTACTCTTTGAGGACTAAGACTTGCCTCTTAGTTTATATCATTACATTTATAGGTCAATTTAGCGAAAAATTTAAAACAGTTCATTACATATACGCAGAGGTTTACATAGACCTCTATATACACATAGATATATAAATATATATATATATATATATATATATATATATATATATATATATATATATATATATCGAGTATACGTAGACCCTTCGTATAGGAAGATTACTTAGTCTTCTACTTTTATTGCACATAAGAATATAATGTATAACATAGTTATAAGAGTCGCTCATCTTATAACCATCTAATTATAGTGTAATAACTTGGGCATAACCCATATATCAAAGTAAGAATGCCTCAAATGGGCTATACAATGTTTAATACTAAATGGAATAGAAAGAAACATAGATGCCTTAAACTCAAAACAACTCTATTAATTAGATAGTGGCATCGCCCTTAGAATGTGTTGAACTACCCTACTTTGATGATCAAGAGATCCAAGACTTCTTCAAGTCGTCTTCAAAAGCACTTCAACAACCGGAACCTAAAATGTTCAAAAAAAGGAAGAAATGGTGTTAGTCACCACTTGTACTAAGTATGATACCATATGAAAAGAAACTCTAAATCATGCTAGGAAAAGGAACATTTCATAAAGTATGAACTTTTCATTTAAAAACCCTTGTGTACATTTAACAAGACCATATTAACCAATAAAGAATGTTCATTAAGTCATAGGCATGTACATCAAAATATCAACAACATCGAGTTTGGTCAAGTCAACATGCATAGCATAGAGTTGAATACATAACCAAGAAACTCTATCATCAAGTCCTAGTAATAACATGCATGTATAAGAGTACATTTCAACATAACCAGAGCAAGAAAACTAACCATGAACCCCTATCAAGTCAACTAGTGCAATGACCAAATAATGCCCCATTACCTTACTCAATCATGTAACCCAACAAGAATCATGACTAACATCCTACTTCACATATTATAACATTTAAAAGTACATAGAATCATAATTTAACAATATACACCTACACATATTCATAAGTGACACCAATAAACATATCATATCAACAATGTGCTATTTCATCATATATATATCATATACAATCATAACATATTCATACATAAGAACATCCTTCTAAGACTCCCTTCAGGTTTAAATAGTGCAATGTTTAGATAGAGTCCCATACCTCTTCCTAGACTAAGCTAAACCCCTTAGGTCATCTTAGTTAGAGTTCAGTCCTTTAGTTCATTTTACCTTTTGGGAACATATTTCCCTAACTTACATAGACTACATGAGCTAATGTGAAATCTGGTGTCATGGAACCATACACCAAAAGAAGACGGACTATTTGACAAGATAGTACCAAAACAAAAACATAGCAACTATGTGGATCCACTAGATCGTATTCCTATGGGGGCAACATAGTTCAAGAACTAGGAGATATAATTATGACCCTCTTTATGCTATATGCATTATAGTCTCCAATCTCAATAGTATATTAGTGATCCTACCTTTCCTAGGTGGGAAGGGACACTCCTCACTCTACTTCACTTGGTACTAAGCTAGAGTCCCTTTTGAAAGGTCTTTAATGTTTTTATTACTCATTATAACTTATTGTAGGTCATAGGGTCTAACACTTGTATTATCCTCATCGTCATAGCTCATTAAGAAACACATGAGTATTGTCCTTTCATTACAATTCAAATAGGTTAGGTTAGCACATTAACATCTTAATATCATGATAAGGCACATTTGGTAATTCAATCACCATCCTTATAACATTTACATCTTCATCTAAAACCTCACAAATAATAGTGAAGACATTTCAATTAAACATCATACCAACTTATCAATCCTAATACAAGGTATACTCTAATAGAACATTATGAATTAATCACAATTAACCACAATTTGAAATAAAAGATAGGGATCATAACACTTACCAAGTCTCCTTCATAGTTCATCATCAAGGTCTTACCACAAACCCTCAATGCAAATCAATTTGGGTATACATTATCATAAGTCAATAACGAATATGATCACAAGGCTAGAAGAATCACTACGTCACAATTCAATACTAGATCATAGCTTGAAACAAGATACTTAGGTCAATACACAACATACTTCATAACCTAGATCATCTTTTAAAGAACTAGCATGAAAATAGTACAAATAACCCTAATTCATTCATTATTATCACAACAATATCATGTTGTAGTAATTCAATTAATAACAAAGTCAATTGAACCCATATAGCCTAAATCATATTAAGATCATAACCTACGGTTACGGGGTAAGGGTCATCTTCTACAAACTAGGCCAAACCATAAAGACATATCATAATTAGGTTAGAATACATGTCAATCTATTCACAATATCTAGAAGAAATGTAACAACCCTAAAAATTAATAAGTTATGAAATGCTTAATGTGTCAAGAATTCTTGCGATTAGACGGCCAATCCAACTAACATGAGGAGTTATTTGAGCTTGGAAAGGTTGGAACCAACAATATAGGGCTCTTGAAAACGAAGATTTAATCGAATGAGTGTTTACAGGACTTAAAAAGAGGAAATCTTAAGTTTTGAGGGTCCAGGGGTAAAATGACATTTTCCAGGACAAGGGTAGTATCATAGTTACATTAAGGAATAATTAATTAATTAACCAAATTTTATTAAAGAATCGGTTCGGTTTGGGTAGACCCGAAATGGCCTGTTTTTGCAAAACGTTGTCACTCGAGTTTGAGCCCCAATGGAAGCAACAAATTGGTGAATTATTTATTATTTAAAATCTTATCTTTTAATGGAAAAATGGTCCTTTCGCTTATAATTAATGAACTCACATTTTAAGTATTAAGGACAGTCGTAAATTGACTAAGTCATTACCTAAGCCTAAACAACTTCACACGTTTACTCTTTCACGTATATCACATCCTCATGTTAAAATCTATTGTTTTCTCTCTGCCAATTAACGTGAATAACAGAAAATATAGCAAAGGTTATTCACACTTGAACAACTCACAAAAAAAATATAAGAGAGCAAGCTAATAAAAAATGTTAAGGCAAGAGGAATTTCCATCGAGTTTGTTGTGAAACTTTAGGTAAGTTGGACATGGTTTTTGAGAAAGGTTTGGGAAGAAACATCAATGTTTTAACATCAATTATGGTATGGGTTTATTTTCTCTTGGTACCTTCCCAAAGAGACCCCTTAAGGTTAAAGATATTCATTCCGATAACTAGGGTTGTACCCTGTTGCATGTCCCTGCCACTAGCTCCCATTGAATTATAGGTTGGGTATGTTTGCAGGTACAAAGTAGAGATGAAATGTGTTTTTGTGATGTTTATGTTTAAGTATAAATGTTCGGGATTATATGAATATTGAATATGTTTTCCGAAAACATGTGAAAAAGTGATGTGTGCAACGTGTGGCAGTGAACTTAGTCACTGTTGGAGGTGTGAAATGGCATAGTTACTTCTTTTATTGTATGTGTAAAAGTTGTATACTACGTGATGTTCATTGTAATGAATCGTGGCTGACTGAATAACAATCTTTTACCCAAAAAAACCAATGAAAGATGCGCCTAAAAATGAGTTAAAATGGTCTACGAATTTCCTTAAGAGCAAAGTAATTAAGATAATAAAGTGAGGCTGTGGGGACTCAATCCCACAACCTCACTTCCAAAATACCTATTTAAGGAAACTTTAATTATAATAAAAGTAAGGAGGCAGTGGGGGTTCGAACCCACAACCTCATAGCTTTAGCGAATTTAAAATTTAAATAAGGAGGCTTTGGGGGTTCGAACCCACAACCTCCCGATTTCCAGCGAATATAATGAATAAAATAAAAGAGGTCATGGGGGTTTGATCCCACAACCTCTTAATTTTGGCGAAATGGGAATATAGTATTTTAAATAAAAATATAGAGGGGTTGTGGGGGTTCGAACCCACAAACCTTCGGCCAAATTAATAGGAAAACCAAGTAGAAAACTAAAGATACGATGTTAAAGTTAGGGTTCGATCTAGAGTCCCATTGTCATGGAGATTAAAAATAAAATCAATTAAAACTGTAAATGTTGTCCAACTGATTCGAACTTGGGTTTCCTTGCCCAAACATCTGTATCGATACATAAGTCATATGTGAAATAAATATAAGAGAATAATGCCACCTACTTAGTTCAAAATCATGATCTTGGCATTTATACAAGATACATAAGTTTTGTACTAAATAATCTAAGGAAGATATGAGTCACTTAATAAACTATCAATCAAGCCTCATGGTTTGTGTGTATAGACTCATAAGTCTAGCATATGTTTAAAAGAAGTGAACCTAGGATGTATGTAATGAAGTGATATAACCCTAGATGGGTTAAGTAAGAGTTTGAAACAAACAAATGTCCAAGTGTATTGGCATATGATGAAATGAACATTTACGTAAAAAAAAAAAGGGTGAGCAATTATGAAGAGAAAATTTGATAATGTTAATGAATGTGGTGACAACATGATATAAGGCTAAGGTAAAAGATAAGAATAATCTCAAATGAGCCTAAGTAAATGTTACCAAGACGTACTCACCCATAAGAGTTTAAGTTAATTAAGGGATCAGACTCTATGAAAACTATAATGAAAGTATTGAGATTGACACACTTAATATTAATGATGAGATGAGATATCATCTGTTAAACTATAATGTCCTCATACTAAAAGCCAGCTTTCATGACGTATTAGTTGAATGTAATGGAACTTCATACTGACCACCGATAGACAAGCTATGAGCGGTGATGACTTCTTTTGGGTAGGGCGGAGGTTCACGTAACTCTCATGAGATGAGACTGTCCGATATGCCGGGTATGACTCTCCTTATATCTCCTAGTCTTCGAACTGATACTGCCAATATAGGGATTTGGCGTGGTTCAATTCCTATGTATGCTAGCATGTTTTGGGTAACTTTGGCCTGTGATTGCACCTCTTTTCGGTGTGGGGTTTCATGAAACTGGATTTCATGATGATCACATGATCTATTCGGTGAAAGTTAAAGTTCCGTATTAATGAATGAGGTCAGCCTCAAATGATGCACATAATGAAATGAATGATACCAAAGGTGTTAGGATAGGATAATCAAGAGGTGAGATAGGCTTAAGTACTGACACTAGGTCATTCTTGATCATTGCACAACGAACCCGATGAAAGTTGTAGACTACATCCTAGGTATAGCTGGTGTGTACACTAGACTATGAATGAAATGAAATGAAGTTCGTATGAATGAATGAAGCAGACTCTATGTTTGCTAAAGAATGCTCTCTAGTTAAGGTCCCATCTATTGGCCCTCATTTATGGGATGTCTTAATGTTAAGTCCATGATTCCAAGGTCTCATGGCATATTAATTATTGATATGAAAGAAGCTACGTGCTGTATGCTATATGATATGTGTACTATGTGTATGATATCGTATGTTGTGTGTGCAATATGAAAAGTATGATAATGTATGTTATTCTCATGGCATTACTTTCCTAATCAAAACCTAGAAATCTCACTGACTTTCCTAATCTAAATTCGGAAAGGTCACTAACTTTACTAATTTAAATTTGGAAAGTTCACTAACTTTCCTAATCCTTATTTGACAAGTCCACTAACTTGACTTTCCATAATCATGTTGTTACAAAAGATCTATTCTTTCTCATGCATGTCCTTGGTGTGTGCTTGCATCTACCCATACTTAGTACAAGTGTGTACTAACCCGATACAACTCTACAATTTTAGGTGCAGGCATAGTTGGATGCTAGAGCTACAGGTTGACGCTGAAACTATCAAGACATGGAGCATTCATTTGGACTTGGTAGGCCCTCATGCTTTATAGGATGGTTTCCCATTATATTCTAGCTTAGTTATAGGATTGATGTAGTGGAGTATGTTCCACTAGAATTTCATTCCACTTTTGTTTAGACATTGTATTGGTGCTATTTTGGAAAGTATACATTTAATTCTATATTAAACTATTTCTTTCATTTGATGATATTAATGTTAGATGGTTGATGGTGAAAAATTAAGAATCTAATAGAATGATTAGTATGTATGTTAAGAAACAAAAAGTTTCAAATTTTCAGCTAAAATTAACCTAAACGAAGTAAGAATGACACAAGTCGGCTTGTCTGCGACCTCTGAGAGATCAACAACGCCGGTCTCGTCGAGACTACGATCGACGGATCATTGGTTAGTCAATGACCAACACCCCCTTTCCGTGCTGCACATCTGTCGTCTTGGTCAGAAACAACAAAAAAAGGACCCCTTTATGATTTTGGATAAGTGACCATCGACGGTGGAACTGACGCCCCACTTATTCACTAACAGCCCGTCTGTGGAATCCGTTGGTGGTACTGCCTTGTGCAGTCCTTTGACCCCAAACGCAAGGGTCCTCCTATAGGGCCCTTTGTTGGTCCTTAGGGAGTCGTACCTTGACGTTTGAACCATCAATAAACATAAACACATGTTGGACGCCCTTCTATAAATTTTCATCATTTTCTAATTTCTAAAGCTATTCAAATAGGCTAAGGCATGCTAGTACCTCCTTGAACTAGTTTCCGGACTTCATGGACGTTCTTGGACGTTTTCTATTCTAGACTTCCTAAATGAGTTATATTCATTAAAATGGACCTTAAAACAGTGTCTAGACCTTATGACACTTATGTTAGGCTCTAGGACACGTCTTGGATTTTCGAAGTTTTTACATTGTTCCACCTTAGGAATATTCATCCCGGAATGATACTAAAAATCTTTGGAAGGAAGGAATAGACAAAAGACTAGAAGCCCAACCAACAACAATACGTAACAACATCAACATATCACTTACACAAGGCAATTCTAAACTTCAATTACCACACATAAGGCTCAAATTACATTATAAGGAATATCCTTGTCACAACAAGAAGACCTAAACATAGCCCTTATGAGTAAATTATGTCCAAGTGTAAATTAACAACATGCCACATATTATTTAATAAAGACTCACCATATCAAAACGCACAACATAACCCAAAACAATCCAAAGAGCAAAATTTCAATTCCAAATGCGCTGTTGAAAATGCACAATTTCATTTGCAAAAGTTCACTTAAAATCAAAACAACTTCAATTTTAATCATTATTTTCATTGTTAGTAATAACTACTAACCTTAGTTATAAAATAGATGAGGGTAACGAGACTTCATGTCGGCCTCGGTCTTACATGTTTCACCCATAACTATGTGATTCTTCTATAACACCTTTACGGGTGTCATCTCCTTATTCATGAATTTTTTTACTTGCCTATCAAGGATTTGAGCAGGAACTTCCTCATAAGAGAGTTTATATTTCATACCAAGACCCTAAATAGGAAGACTAGACTCGGGATCATCCTACACTTGTTAAGAATAAAAACATGGAAGACCGGATGAACCGCACAAAATTAACTAGAAAGTTTCAATTCATAGGAAACCTTACATACCCTTTGCAAAATTTCATAGGGATTCACATAACGAGGACTCAACTTCCCTTTCTTCACAAATATCACCACCCCTTTCATAGACAAAATTTTCAAATACACTTTATCACATTCTTCAAACTGTAAATCACTTCTCCTATGGTCGGCATAAGACTTTTGCCGACTATAAGCTGTTTGCAATCGATTCCATATAATATTAACTTTCTCCAAAGTCTTATAAATAAAATCGGGACCAACAAGGAAGTCTCACCCATTTCATACCATCCAATAGAAGACCTACACCTCCTACCATACAAGGCTTCATAAGGAGCCATAAATATATATGAATAAAAATTATTATTGTGAGCAAACTCCACCAAAGGCAAATTTTTATCCCAATTCTCCTTGAAATCAATAATACAAGCCCTAAGCATATCCTCAAGGGTTTGAATAGTACGCTATGATTGACTATCTGTTTGGGGATAAAAAGAGGTACTTACTTTACCTTAGTACCCAACCCTTCTTGGAATGACCTCCAAAACCTAGATGTGAATTGTGCACCCCGATCCGATATGATGGATAACATAATACAATGGCGACACACAATCTCTCTATGAAGATATTTGCATAATCTTCCGCCGAATAAGTAGATATGACGGGAATAAATTGAGGGGACTTGGTCAACCTATCCACAACCATCCATAAAAGTCGTATTGCCTTTGAGTCCAAGGCAAACCAACTATAAAATACATATTGATGTCTTCACACTTCCATGATGGAACTTGGATTTCTTATAGTAAGCCACCCGACTTTTGATATTTGGCTTTCACTTTTTGGCAATTTGAACACTTAGCAACAAATTCTTCTATGTCCTTCTTCAACCTTCCCACCAAAATATTCCCCTAAGGTCATGATATATTTTTGTGAAACACATATGATTCAAGTAACGAGACCCATGGACTTCATCAAGGATCTGGTTCCCCAATCGATCTATATTGGGAATGCGCAATGATCCTTGGTACATCAAAATATCATCCTCCCTTAAGGAGAATGACTCATTTTGCATGTTAAGAACCGATTCCTTCAACTCCATCAATGATCGATGAAGGTGTTGTATAGACTTTAGCTCAACTACCAATGATGACTCAGAGTTATGACGGACCATAAAACCACCATTCGGAGAATCTTTCAACCTTACACCCAATCTAGACAACCTATGAACATCTCTAACTAGGTCTTTCTTGACATCATCTATATGAGACACATAACCTATCAATAACCTAATTAGAGAAATCGTAACCACATTTGCCTTGCCGGGGTTATAGAAAATACTCATGTTGTAATCTTTCGACTATTCCAACCACCTTCTTTGTCGGAGATTCAATTCCTTTTGGATAAAAACATATTGGAGACTCTTATGGTCGGTATAAATATCAACAAGGACACCATAAAAGTAATGTCTCCATATTTTAAAGGAAAAATACTACGGTTGCTAATACAAGGTCATGAGTTGGATGGTTACTCTCATGCACCTCTAGTTTCCTAGAAGCATAGGCGATTACATTCCCATGCAGGATAAGAACACAGCATAAACCTACCTGGGATGCGTCACAATACACAAGGAAGCACTTTGTACCCTCCGGTAAGTCAACACCAGAGCGGAAATGAGCCTATCTGTCACATCCCGAAAGTACACCCTAGAAGTTAGGGGGAACCCATGCTTCCTTTCAAGGCATACTTTACTCTCTGGGTCTTGTACAAGACCTTTAACTATCGTTCATTATATAAGAAATAAAAAGTACTACGAAATTAAAACTTTTCACGAGTAAATTAATAAAAAAGGAAATCTTTCAAAAATACTTTACACAATCTCATCATCATAATCTAACTTAAACACACGACATAATTAACGTAGGGACAAGGCCCTTTACATTTCAACGATATACATATAAGTCTTTAAAAATAAAATTAATAAAGGAGTATGCCGTCGAATATACGAGGACATACTTTGTCTTGAGAGGACCTTTCTCAATATTCCCCTTCAAACATCCAAAAGCTTCTAACCGATAATTATAGTATAGAAAAGTATGGGATTAGTACAAGACAATGCACTAAGTATGACATATGCAAAAATATGAAAAAAGGGACATTTTAGTAAAATAATATTTTCATGCCAATTAAGTAAAAAAATTCAAGAATATAGAAGCAAAACATCATAAGGAACATCATTTAACACTTAGATAAGGATTCCAAAAAATTTTAACCAAAGGAAGCAAATTAAAGTAAAGAAACCAAAAGTTACAGTGAACTCCTTAAACCTTTACAGTGAACTAAAATGACTCAAAAGTAGTGAACTTCCAAAGTATTAGCAATGAGAATAAGCATCATTTCCGTCGGATTTACCTACAAAGGTCATCTGAAGAATCACTAAGGTAAGACATGAAGAATATCCACATATACCTTCTTCAATACACACGAAAGCGACCCTCAAGACTTCCTCCCTTTCGGCATACTCACCTCGGGCTAACAAGTACCCACTCAATGGCAATACAAAAGAAGAACACCAAAAAACACACCAGGGATTCCCTTTCGGAATTCTACTTAGTGAAATAAGTAAATGGCATCCGATACCACCACCTACCCTAAGTAGCACACTCTTTTAGAAGACATGGCACCAAGACTCCTCTTTTAGAAGGTCCTATCTAGAGCAATGGATAGATAGTGTCCCATACCAGCACCTACTCTAAGTAGTACGTTCTTTTAGGAGACTTAGTTCATTCAGTTCAAATAAGACTCAACAAAACTCCCGTTTCGGATTTCTTACCTAGTGCAATGGATAAATAGCGTCTCATTCCACTACTCACCCTAAGTAGAACACTCATTTATAAGACTTAGCACATTCGTTTCTTTTGTGGGAGTTAGCTTGACCGACATAGACAATGAGAGATAGACATGGAATCCCTATATTAATCCCTATCTTGCCTAGATTGAGGTCATTATCTTACCTTTTACATGGCTTTCCCAAAAGCTACACCTATGCGGGGGCAAAGTTAAGGGATATGGAGATTTCTACTAAGTAACTAATTCTCTACTAACGAGGAGTACTCATCTCAAGAGGTACATTGGAATACAACATCTCAATTCACAAAGTGTATCTACCTCTTCTTGATATACTCACGGTTCTAGGCATAACTTCCACGGATTCTAAACATTATAAATTGTAGGTTATTGATAACTAGTGAACACCACATCTAAACAAACGTAGGGCGTTCATCCTCTAACCTATATTAGAAAGCTCACGAGATGTAGTGGGGTTGCTACTAAACACTTAATCTCAACTTACGAATAGTGTTCACCCTTAAACTTCGCTTAGGACGTATCTTAGCTTCATTCATTCATTCAAGTGTGAGTGTGTGTACATGTAAGCACACCTTGCACATAAGCTTCATTTCATTTACAACTACTATACATATTTATACCTTCATTCATCACATCACACACTTTACATTCTTCACATAATCACAAAATTCCTTTATACATAATACTTAACATATGTCTCATAATAAGTTTCATAAAAGAATCAACAAAAATACCTTCATTCAAGCATACACTTTACTGAACTTCACATAATCACTTCATAAGTCACATTTAACAATTATGAAAAATTTATCTTCTTACCTATCATAGAAAGACATTATAGCCTCATTCACAATAAACTAGTAACTTTACATTCATACAATTAAAGTAAACACCGCCACCAAGAAGGTGGACCATACCACTCAAGAGCATTTCGAAAATAAAGCTAAACAACATAACCAACTTACCGTTTCATACAAGTTTTCATCACGTATAACATTTTACACAATAATTAATCATATTAAAGCCTTTTGGGAAGTACCTAAACCACAATATCAATAATAAGAAACCAAAACTCAAAGACTACCAATTCATGCTCATATAACCCATTTCTTAAGTCAAAATTTGATGAAAATCTTTAACATGATTTCGTTGATGTTTTAACCTTAAAATCATCAATTAACATTAGAAACATCATTATTATGTCAGTAAAAACGTTTACATGCATGACCCATATTTAGAGTTGAAGATAGAAGAAACTAGGGTGTCAGATTCTTTTTGAAAATTCATTTGAAGGAACTCCTTAAAAAGAAGAGAGTTCAAGGATGGATACCATACCTCACATTGAACAAAAACCAACGATTTTCTATGAGGAAACGACCATTAACAGCCATCCTAGAACTTCTTGACTTCTCGCAAACATGGAGACTTGGGAGAGAATTCTAAGGGAAAAGGGTTTTTGGTTCTAGGAAGAGAGGTATAAAAAGAGGTCTTAGGTCTTAAGACATCTTAATATATATAATAAATCGTAAAATAAATGTCCTAGATCATAAAAGACTTGGGGTGAATTTACCAAATACCCCAAGCGAAGGCAGATTTTTCGCAGCATTTGCAGGCCTCAGAGACGAGACCTAACAAAATGAGCAGCAGTCCATCAGTGGACCATCGGTGGGGTCTTGTGGGTTGATACTTATCTCCAAATGGAGAATTCACAACCTAACTTGAAGGTACAATTGACGGACCAATACAACGGCCCATTGGTTGACCTACTGGCCGTTGTTTTGGTCTTGTTGGTGGACATTGCTTAGGCAATTTTGGTCAAACTCTTGGGCCCTTCTCTAGGGCCCCTTGTGGGTCCTATGTGGGGTAGTGCCCGGACTTTAAACCTGTAATGTAAAGAATCTAGGTCTTAGGAACATCCCACATCATTTTAATGCAAAAAGAACATCTAAAACTCAATCAAACCCTCAAGACACACAAGTACATTCTAAGGCACACCTTCCAAACGTCATGGACATTATTAGTCGATTGACCTCCACAATTAAAAAAATCGTACACAGCCTAATAAAACTAAAGTGACTAAATTTAACTCATTTTAGAACAAAATTAACTCAAGAAATACTCACGAGGCTCTAGTTCACCGTAGTTCATTTTGGGCCGTTACATTGTCCCCCACTTAGAACAACATTCATCCTCAAATGACACTAAAACTTTAAGGACAAAAAGGACTCAATTCACATCACATAAAACATTACAATAAAGTCTCAAACACACAAAATCAAGGAATCAACTAGAAAGGAGAATCATTGCACACTTTCAAACACTAGAAACAAAAGCAACTTTTCCGAAGCTTCACAATCTTCAAAACTCACCCTTAACCTTGTTTTATCGAGCGAGTACTTTATCCAACATTAAAAATTCTTATATGCAATATCTTTCCACACATTTGACAAAAATTCGCAAATTGCAAAATTTTCACAGTGAATAATCACTGTAACACAGCCAAACATATCAAAAAATTTAAAATTTCATTCTTTGAGAAATTCATCAAGAGGGCATGATCATATGAAGTATAATACCATATAAACTCATATAATAACACATTGAAACCATAATTCATGAAAAATGTAATTTCTCACAAATTTGGACTCCTTCTTCACTGTGTCACATGCTTAGAATTTCCATAATGCATTTTTCCAGCAACTTTAACAAGATGTCATGAAACTATGAGGGACAAGACCACACTTACTCAAAGAGACTTGGTAAGTTTCACTAAGTGCAATGTGAGAGTAGCATCCCATACTACCACTCCTACTTAGTGACCCTTGAGGATTCTCTTGGACTAAGTACATTACATGCCTTTTACTCAACATTCATTCTCCCCCACTTAGGGTAAAACCATCTTCAACGTCTCACACTTCAAACCACAATTATGCCTCTTAATAAGGTAGGGACTCACACCACACCCTTCTCATACACATAATAATTAAACATCAACCTTATAAGTTAAGCATAAGCACTTCTGTTTTTTTGGATCGAAGCCTTAAAAATTCTCTCAAACATCACTTTGTTCAACTCTTAGGCATCACTTAACTAAATTTCATGGAACAAAACTCCCTTACTAGTTACTCATACCTCATTTACTCCTTAGTGTAAACCTAAACAAGAACCTCAACCAAATAACAAGAAAAACTATCCAACATTCACTACACAAGAGGGATACCCTCAACTCCTAAAAAATATCCACATTTTTTTAACATTTCTCAAATTTAAACCATAAAGCTTTTACTATTCATTGAACATAATCACAAGATAACTCATTTACTCTTATAGGCACTTTATTCAATCATTATAATACTTAACATGCTTAGAACTACATCACCATAAAGTTTCTCATCACAACACTTCCAATCTCATAATTCATACCTATACATAAATTGCATCATATCATAATATTTCAAAACATACCTTCACATCTACTCTTCTAGCCACAAAACCATCGTAACATCAAAACTCACCTTTTTCTCTCCCTCAAACATAGAAACATCTCCCCTTCCAAGCAATCACACCTAGAAGACAACTGGACAAGGGAAGACAAGAGAGAAAGGCCTTATGGAGTTAAGTTCTATGGAATGATTCAATAGCAATGAAGAAAATGAAACTATATCATCCTATAACCTCTTGTCCATGGATGTGACTTGACTCCCACCAATGACCAAGATACTACTAGGCGTGGCTTGTGAGACTTTTAGACCCTAAACTATATTCAATAACCTTATGGTCTAATTCCATGTCTGCCACTACCTGAAAGTACCTCCTACAACTTAGGGAGAACCCTTGGTTTGTGTCAAGGCGTACTTTACCCTTTAGGGTCTTGTACAAGCCCTTTAATTATCGTTCATTACATAAGACATGAAAAGTAGTGCGAAATAAAAAAATTTCATGAATAAATTTATAAAAAGAGAAATCATTCATAAATACTTAAGACAATCTCATTGTCACAAGCCATCTTAAAGACACAACCTAATTAACTTAGGAACACAACCCTTTACATTTTAAAGAGATACATAATAACTATTTCAAAAGAAAACTAAGAAAGGACTATGCCCTCGAATATATGAGGACATACTTTTTCTTGAAAGGAACTTTCTCAACATTCTCCTTCAAACTCCAAAAGCCTCCAACCTATACTTATAGTATACAAAAGTATGGGTTAGTACAAAACAATGCACTAAGAATCGCATATGCAAAACCATGAAAAAAGGGACATTTTAGTAAAATAACATTTTCATACCAATTAAGTAAAACATTCAAGAATGTAGAAGCAAAACATCATAAGGAACATCATTTAACACTATGATAAGGATTCCAAAAAATTTAAACCAAAGGAATCAAATTAAAGTAATGAAACCAAAAGTTACACTGAACTCCTTAAACCTTTACAGTGAACAAAAATGACTCAAAAGTATTGAACTTCCAATGTATTGGAAATGAGTAAAAAGCATCATTTTCGTTGGAGTTTCCTTAAAAAGGTCATTCTAAAACTCACTAAGGTAAGAGATGATGAAAATACACATATACATCCTTTAATACACACCAAAGCGAACCTCAAGACTTCCTCCCTTTCGACATACTCAACTTGGTATAAAAAGCACCCACTAAATGGAAATACAATAGAGGAACACCCAACAACAACCATGAATTCCCTTTAGAAATGCATACTTAGTGCAATGAGTAAATGGCGTCCCATACCACCACTTATCCCAAGTAGTACACTTTTTTAGAACAATTGGCACCAAGACTCCCCTTTCGAAAGGTCCTACCTAGTGCAATGGATAGATAGAATCCTATACCACCACCTACCCTAAGTTGTACGTTCTTTTAGGAAACTTATAGTTCATTCAATTCAAATAAGTCTTCCCAAGACTCCCTTTTCATATTGCCTACCTAGTGCAATAGTTAAATAGCATCCCATTCCACTACCTACCCTACGTAGAACAATCCTTTAGATGAATTATCACACTCATTTTTTTGTAGGAGTTAGCTTAATCAACATAGACGATGAGAGCTACACATGGAATCCTTATATGAACTCCTATCGGTTGAGGGATCCTCATTTGCCTAGAATGAGGTCATTCTTTTTTATTTTACATGGCTTTCCCAATAGCTACACCTATACGGCCACATAGTTAAGGGATAAGGATATTGCTACTAAGTAACTCATTCTCTACTAATGAGGATTACTGATCTCAAGAGGTACATTGGAAGACAACATCTCAACTCACGAAGTATAACCACCTCTCTTTCATATCCACTCGGTGCTTGGCATAACTTCCCATGAATTTTAAACATTATTAACTATAGGTTAAGGATAACTAGTTAACACCACATCTCAACTCACGAAGGGCATTCATCCTCCAACCTATCTTAGAAAGCTCATGGGATGCAGTGGTATTTCTACTAAAAACTTCATCTCAACTGGCGGAGAGTGTTCACCCCAGAACTCCCCTTAGGACTTATCTTAGCTTCATTAATTCATTCAAGTGTGAGTGTGTGTGTACATG
The DNA here is from genome assembly GCA_032847665.1 of Solanum chilense. Lineage (NCBI taxonomy): Eukaryota > Viridiplantae > Streptophyta > Magnoliopsida > Solanales > Solanaceae > Solanum > Solanum chilense. Next base: position 50,390,828 of record CM064963.1, on the reverse strand, counting down.
TGAGTACACCTTGCACATAATCTTCATTTCATTTATATTTAACTTCTACAAATACTTAGACCTTCATTCATCATATTACACACTTTACATGCTTCACAGAATAATATATGTCCTTCATACATAATCCTTAACATACTCATCATAACAAGTTTCATTAAATAATCAACAAGAATAACTTCATTCAAGAATACACTCTAGTCTAATTCACATAATCACTTCATAAGGCACATTTAAAAGGAATGGCATATTTATCATCTTACTTCTCATAACAAGCCTTAATAGACTCATTCACAATAAACTAGTCACTTTACATTCATATAATTCAATTAAACACCGCCACCAAGAAGGTGGACCATACTACTCAAGAGCATTTCGAAATTAAATCTAAACAACAAAACAAACTTACCCTTTAATCTATGTTTTCATAACCTATAACATTTTACTCAATAATTAATCATAATAAAGCACTTTTGAAAGTAGCTAAACCACAATATCAACTATATGAAAATAAAATTCAAAGACTACCAACACATGCTTATGTAACCCATTTCTTAAGTCAAAATTTGATGAAAATATGTAACATGATTTTGTGAAGTTTTAACCGTAAAATAATTATTCAACATTAGAATAATCATTATTAAGTCATTTGAAATGTTTTCATTCAAGACCAATATTTAGAGTTGAACATAGAAGAAACTAGGGTTGAAGACCCTTTTTTGAAAATTCATTTAAAGGGACTCCTTGAATGGAATAAAGTTAAAGGATCAATATAATACCTCACATTGAATAAACACCAATGATTTTGATGAAGAAGCGACCATCAACAGCGCTACTAGAACTTCTTGACTTCTTGCATCCATGGAGACTTGATAGATAATTCTAAGGGAGAGGGGTTTCAGGTTTTAGGAAGAGGGGTCTAAAATGAGGTATTAGGGTTTATAACATCTTAATATCTAATAAAGATTAAATAAACCTCCTCGGTTTATAAAGGACTTGGGGTGAATTTACCAAACACCCAAAGACAAGGTAGATTTTTCACAGCATTTGCAGGCCTCACAAATGATACATAACAAATGGACCGTCTGTCCATCAACGGACCGTTGTTGGGGTCTCGTGGGTTGATTCAGGTCCTATCGATGTACCAAGACAATAGGCTGTTGGTTGACAAACTGGCCTTTGTTTTGGTCTCGTTAGTGGACACTTCCTAGGCAGTTTTTGTCCAAGTCTTGGGCCTTCTCTAGGGCCCCTTGTGGGTCCTAGGTAGGGTCGTGTAAAAAAAAACTCATAAAACTCACTCAAACACCTCAAGACACACAAGTACTTTCTAAAGCACACCTTTCGAACGTCATGGACGTTCTTAGTCGATTGACCTCCAAACTTAACCAAACGTCACAAACTTTCTAAGAACAATAAAGTAACTGAATTTAAATAATTTAAAAACAAAATTAATTCCAGAAACACTCACGAGGCTCCCGTTCACCTTAGTTCATTTTGGAGCGTTACACTATCTTTCAAGATTTGGAAGCTTCTCTGACATGCCTACGACCACTCAAACTTCTTACTCTTCTTGGTAAAATTAGTCAAGGGAGATGCAATGGATGCAAATATGTCCACAAACCTCCGATAATAACCCTGTAGACCCAACAAAATCCTAATGTCGGTTTGAGTCAATGGCCTAGGCTAATTTTTACCACCTCGGTTTTTCTTAGATCAACCTAAACTCCCTCACTATATATAATATGACCAAGAAATGCTACCGAAGACAACAAAAAGTCACACTTGCTATGCTTAGAAAATAATTTATTCTCCTTAAGCACTTGCAACACAACTCTTATATAGTTCATGTGATCACCCTCATTTTTCGAATACACAAAGATGTCGTTAATGAAGATAATGACAAATGAATCTAGGTAACCTTGAAATAACCTATTCATCACATCCATAAATGCAGCCAGAGTATTTGTGAGACCAACAGACATTACTACGAACACATAGTGAGTATATCTAGTCTGAAATGTCGTCTTTGGTATATCCTCACGTCTACCCTAAGTTGGTGATACCCCGATATCAAGTCAATCTTAGAAAAGTAATTTTCTCCTTGGAGTTGATTAAAAAAGTATTCAATCCGAGAAAGAGGATACTTGTTCTTAATATTAACTTTATTGAGTTGGCGTTCATCAATGAACATCCTAAGGCACCCATCCTTCTTCTTCACAAATAAAACCGGTGCACCCCATGGAGAAATACTAGGTTTAATAAATCCCTTGCCTAGTAAATCTTTGAGTTGAGCTTTCAACCCTTTCAATTTGGCAAGAGCCATTCGATAAGGAAGAATTGAAATGGGATTTGTATCCGCTAACAAGTCAATAGAAAAATCAATTTTTATTTTGGGAAGAATACTGGGAAGATCATTAGGAAAGACCTTTGTAAATTAACTCACTACGGGGACCGACATAATTGGAGGAATTTCGGAGTGTAAATCTTTGACTCTTACTATATGGTATAAACACCCTTTATAGATCATTTTGCATGCTATTAAACAAGAGATTACATGACCTCTAGGAATAGAATATCCCTTTTTCCACTCTAAAAGTATCTCATTTGGAAAGTTAAACTTCTCCACCCTCATTATACATTCTATAGAGGCAAAGCAAGCATGGAACCAATCCATACCCAAAATGACGTCAAAATCAAGAATATCAAGTTCTACTAGTTCAAAATAAGAAACTCTTTTGGGCAATATTATTAGACAATTTCTATACACCATTTTTACAACAACCGACTCACCCACTGGGTAGACACCAAAAAAGGTTCATGAAAGATATCGGGTAAAATGTAAAACTTTTTAGCTATTGGAGGATTAGCAAATGATAAAGTAGCACAAGGATCTTGTAAGTCATATACATCAATAGGGAAGACTTTTAACATGTAGTCACCACATCAGGAGAAGTCTTTAACCCACCCCTATAGCGGAGAGCATAGAAGTGGGTCTTCTTTAGAGCCTCATTTGAAGTACTTGCTTGGAATATCTTCTCTTCCTCTTAGACCTTGCCTCTTATACATGTTGGGTATGAAACATAAGAACATAAATGTTCATGTTGTCATTTACAATTGGCAAATGACACTACTCATGCAAATCATTCGACAACCCGTCACAAAGCGGCTCATTTCATCTATTGGATCGAAAACAAAAGAAGGAGCATATTTTTACAATTTAGTGAATTTCAAGGAGTAATCATGAACAATAATACCTCGTTGGAAAAGGTTGATGAACTCCACCACTTAAGCTTCCCTCTTCTCCCTAAGAAAGAACCGATCAAGAAAATCCTTTTTGAACACTTCCCAAGCACGCGTCCATCTCTTAAAGGACTTTTGTCCCTCTATTGGAGGTACCATTCTTGAGCCACATACTTGAGTTGATAGGTGGATAATTCGTCCTTCTCCCTTATAGACAACTACATAGGATAAAGGATATTGTAAATTTTATCGATGAATTTTGGGTGGGTCTTTTTCAACCTTCGACCCATAGAATGTAGGAGGGTTCGCTCTAGTAAAATTCCTTTAAAAGGGAGTCCATGGTACCAACTTGTTGATGAGCTCGGGGTATAACCTACCGATTATCTTGTGTCGTCATGACTTAGTATTTAGTAGTGGCAACCTGTTCTTAGGTAGTAATGGCTTCGGTCATTTGAAAGAGAGCGGCCCTTATGTTCTCATCCATCAAAGAAAGAGAATTCATCGAGGCTTGGTCATCATTCACATCTTCCTCAAGAGAAGGAACTTGATCACCACGGGGAGGAACTCCTGCATTAGCAATCTCTTCTTCAAGTCTTCGTGCCGCATTCCTTCAAGTATTAATTGCCTATATTCACAGTAAAAGAATTAGATGCAAAAGCCCACATAGTTAACACTCGAAAGGTACAATATTAGACTTCCAAGAAAGTGAGAGTTTCCTAAGATATTTAACCTCATACTCTGATATATCATCTTTTTCACATCCGGGAATAGCCCCTAGACGTAACCGGTGTCATTGTCCACTTTTAGGACTAAGATATACTCTTAGCTTACATCATTACATTTATAGTTCAATTTACCAGAATATTTAAAACTTTTTGTTACCTCTACTCGGAGGCTTACATAGACCTCTACATACACATAGTATATATATATCAAGTATACATAGACCCTTCGTATAGGAATATTACTTAGTCTCCTACTTTTATGCCACATAAGAATATAACGTATAACAAAATCATAATAGTTGTCTCATCTCATAACCATCTAATAAGAGTGTAATAATTTGGGCATAACCCGTACATCAAAGTAAGAATGCCTCACATGGGCTATACAATGTTTCATACTAAATGGAAAAAAAAGAAACATAGATGTCTTAAATTCAAAACAACTCCATTAGCTATAGTGCCATCGCCCTCGGAAAGTGAGGAACTACCCTACTTGGATGATCAAAAGATCCAAGCCTTCTTTAAGTAATTTTCAAAAGCACTTCAATGACCAAAACCTAAAATGTTGGGAAAAAGGAATAAACGGGGTTAGTACACCACTTGTACTATGTATAAGACCATATTCTTTAAGTATGCACTTTTCATTCAAAAACCTTTATGCACATTCTACAAGACAATCTTAAACAATAAAGCATATTAATTATGTCATAGTCATGTAAATCACATCACCAACAACATCAAGTCTAGTCAATTCAACATACATAGCATATAGTTGAATACATAACCAATTAACTCTATCATCAAGTCATAGTAATAACAAGCATGTATAAGAGTAAATTTAAACATAACCAAAGCAAGAAAACTAACTTTGAAGCCTTATCAATCCAACAAGTGCAATGACCAAGCAAAGACCCATAACCTTACTCAATCAAGTAACCCAATAGGAATCATGACTAACATCCTACTTCACATAGCATAAAATTTAAGAGTACACAACATCATACTTTAAGAATGTGGACCAACATATATTCATTAGTGATACCAATCAACATATCTACCAACAATGTGCAAGTTCATCAAATAGATATCATATACCACCGTAACATATTCATACATAAGAACATCCACCTAAGACTCCCTTCAAAGCTAACTAGTGCGATGTTTATGTCGAGTCCTATACCCCTACCTAGAAAATGCTAAACCCCTTATGTTATGTTAGTTAGAGTTCAATCCTTTAGTTCATTTTACATTTTGGGAACATCTTTCCCTAACCGACATAGACCACATGATCTAATGTGGAATCTGGTGTCATGGAACCCTCCAACAAAAGAAGGTGGACTGCTTAACAAGGTAATACCAAAAGAATAACATAGAAAATACGTGGATCCACTAGCTGGTATTCCTATGGGGGAACCATAGCTCAACAACTTGGAGATAAAGTTGGAACCCTCTTTATTCTATATGCATTACAGTCTTCAATCTCAAGAGTACATTAGTGATCCAACCTTCCTTACGTGGGAAGGGACACTCCTCACTCTAGTTCACGTGGTGGTAAGCTAGAGGCCTTTTTGAAATTTGTTTATGGTATTTAATAATCATCATAAATTATTGTAGGTTATAGGGTCTAACCCTTGTATATTCATCATCATCATAGCTCAATAATAATTGCATGAGTATTGTCCTTCTATTAAAATTCATATACGTGAGGTTAACACATTAACATCTTCATATCATGATAAGAAACATTTGGTAAATCATTTACCATCCTTTAAACATTAACATATTAAGGTAACACCTCATAAATCTTAGTCAAGACATTTCAATTAAACATCATACCACCCTATCAATCCTAATATAAGGCATACTCCAAACAACATCATGATTCAATCACAATTAACCACAATTTGAAGTAAAGGATAGGGATCATAAGACTTATCAAGTCTCCTTCAAAGTATATCATCAAGGTCTTACAACAAACTCCTAATTAAACCCAATTTGGGTAAACATCATCATAAGTTAATAACCAATATGATCACAAGGCTAGAAGAATTAGTACATTACAATTCAATGCTAGATCATAGCTTCAAACAAGATACTTTGGTCAATACACAAAATATTTCTTAACCTAGATAAAGTTATCAAGAAATATCATTAAAAGACTAAAATGAACCCTAATTTATTCAAAAACCAAGTCAATTTAACCAATATAACCTAAATCATATAATGATCATAACCAAGGGTTAAGGGGCAAGGGTCATCTTCTACAAACTACATCAAACAATAAAGATATATCATAATTAGGTTAGAATAAATGTTAATATATTCACAATATCCAAAATAAATCATAAACAAATCAGTTCATAACATCAATTTAGTATTGGATGAAAACTCACTCGAAAACTCAACTTTGGAAATGAATTTGATGGAAACCATTGAGGAAAGAGGTACCAAAGGTGAATTATATCCCATAACTCACTAATTGATGAATATTTATGGAATAAATTGATCCCTTTCAGTCCTTAAACACTCCCCTAGCTTGGTCTTCAATGGTTTCTTCTACTAGAGAAAGAAAGAAGAGAGAAGAAAGAAAGTTATGATTAGTCTAATAGGGTTTGTGTATTTATATAGGGGATTACTTAACTTAATTAGACTTCCCTAATCCCCTAAATATCTACCTAATCCCTTAATTCATTAATTGGAGTTAAGTGAAAATGTGTAGAAAATTACATACCCCATTGACGAGACCACGATCGACGTTTTGTTGGTCGTCGACGGCCAAACCCCCCTTCCGTGCTGCACATCTTCGTCATGGTCAGAGACTATGAAAAAATGACCCCTTCGTGATGGCTAAATTACATCATCGATGGTGGCATCGACGCCCCGTCGATTCACCAAAGCCCGGTTTGTGGCACTATTGGTGACACTGTCTTGTGCAATCCTTTGACCCCAAACGCAAGGGTCCTCATCAAGGGCCCTTAGTTGGTACTTGTGGAGTTGTACGCGGACACTTCAAGCATGAATCAACTTAAACACATGTTACACACCCTTCCACCAATTTTCATCATTTTTTATTTTCTAAAAGCTAGTCAAATAGGCTAAGGCACAGTAGTACCGCCTTGAACTAGTTTTCGGACGTCATGGACGTTCTTGGACATTTTGGTTTCTACTATTCCTAAATGACTTAAATTAATAATAATTGACCTTAAAATATTGTCTAGACCGTATGACACTTATTTTAGGATCTAGAACTCATCTTGGATTTTCAAAGTGTTACAATCGCGACTGACAGAAATGAACAAGACTCTTCGAGACGTGGCTTGTGATACTTTAGACCTTAAAATATTTCCCGTAAATTTATTCTCTGATAAGAAGTTTGTCAGGACCTGAAAGTAACCCATAGATGATTGGGCAACCCTTATGTAAGAACAATTGTATTCTAAACCCTTCGGAGGCCTTGCACTAGCCTGCTAGCTATCATTCCTCGCATAGACATTAAAATTAGTGCGGAATTAAAAATTTTCATGACATAAATAGTAATAAAATATCTTACATAAATACTAAATATTAGTCTCATCTTCAGAGACCATCTTAAATATACGACTTAAATAACTTAGGGAAATGACCCTTTACATTAAATGAAAATACATTATAAGTCTAAATAGTAGAAACTAGAGAACTAGAACTAGGCCCTAGAATATATGAGGAGATACTTAATCCTTAGAGAGTCAATTCCAAAGATTGTGTCCTAGCCTTCTACATACCTATGACCTATACTTACAAAGTATAGAAAAGCATGAGGTTAGTACAAAGAATGTACTAAGTATTGGATATGTAAAAAATATGCAAAAAGTGACTTTTTAGTATAAATAAGCTTTCAAGCCAATTAAATAAGACTTTCATGAATATATAAGTGAGATAGCATATAGATTATCATTTAGCACATAAGAAGTGACTATCCATAATTTTAGCATAAAAAATACCACTTTACAAAGAACTCCAAAAAAATTACAGTGAACTCAACTTTACAGTGAAATCATTCCTACCAAAATAAAGTGAACTCCTTTCCTTGGAGGTTTCCCTAAAAAAGTTATCCTATGACTCACTAATGTAAGACATGAAGTAACCGCCCATACACCCTCTTAAATACGTTCTTATCTGATCCTTAAGACTACGAACCATAGGCTTATCTCGCACGGGAAAAAAGTCCACACTCTATAACTAGACATTAGAAGAACATTCATGCATTAATAACTTCACATAAGTGCCCTTTACCAAGTGGACTAACAAGTTACACAAAGTGCAATGTGAGAATAACATTCCATACTACTACTCCCACTTTGTGATCCTTGAGGAATCCATGAGGTTAGGTACACCACATTCATCATTCATAAAATTCATTATACAAGACCTAATTTTTACACGATTTCTTAAAATTAGACATTAATTCACATAACTTCATTTCATTACATAATTACACATTCATAGATTTAGACAAAGACACACCAAGACTCCCCTTTCAAGTATAATCTTGTGCAATGAATAAATAACATCATATACCACCACCTACTCTCAGTAGAACACTATTTAGGAGACTTAGTTCATTATTTTCTTATATAAGAGATACCTTTAACCAACATAGACCATGGAAGCAAGACATGGAATCCCTATATTAACCCCTATCGGATGAGGGATCCCCACTTTTCCTAGGGTAGGATCATTCTTTTAGCCTTTACATGGAATCTCTAATAGCTACACCTATGCGAGCACATAGTTAAGGGATAAGAACATTTTTTCGAAGTAACTCATTCCCTACAAATGAGGAATACTCATATCAAGAGGTACATTGGGTACAACATATCTACTCACAATGTGTACACAACCCTTCTTCAAATCCTCTCGGTTCTAAGCATTACTCCCCCACGGAGTCTCAAACATTCCTTACTATAGGTAAAGTTACAACTAATTAGTGCCACATCTCAACTCATGAACCGTACTGATACTTAGAGGTTACATTAGAATACTAAATCTAAACTCAAGGAGGGTATCCAACCTCCAACCTATCTTAGAATGATCTTGGGAATAGTGAGGTTGCTACTAAATACTTCATCTCAACTCACGAAGAGTGTTAACCCCAAAACTCCCCTTTTTTCACATTCATTCAATCATTCATTCAAAGTGTGAGTGTGTGTGTGTACATGTGAGCACACCTTCCACATAATCACCATTTTCATAATATTGACTTTTCAACATTCTTACATCTTCATTAATCATATCCCACACTTTAACATTCTTCATATAAACATATAGTTCACTTAGACAAAATCTCTAGCATAATTCATATAACAAGATTCATAAAGCACATCAACGATACAACATCATTATCATCTTACTTAACATTATATACCTTCATGAACTCATTCACAATACATACATTTATAAAATATAATCATGAACTTCAAGTGAACACCGCCACCAAAGGTTGACCATACCACTCAAGAATCATTTCAATGGAAACTTAGAAAAATAGAACAACTTACACTTCATCCAAGCATTCCCCACCTATTAACAATTTATCAAATAATTCATCATAAAATATCCCTTAGGGAAGTGGATAAAACACAATATAACCAAAAATAGAACTAGTTCTCACATTCTCGAATCATGCTCATTAAACCTATTTCATAAGCTAAAAGTTGATAAACAGAATAAACATGGTTTCATTAGGGTTGTGACATTAAAATCCTCATTTATTACCTAGATGAACTCATTTTAATCATTAAAACATTTTCATACAAAGACCCATACTTAAGGTCAAGGAATATAGAAGTTTGAAGTTTGAAACCCTTTTAAAAATCTCTTTAAAGTGGCTCCTTGAATGTAGTAATATTAAAGGATGACTACCATATGTCACGACCCAAATTGGGGGCACGACTGGCACCCACATTAACCCTCCTATGTGAGCGAACCAACCAATCTAAACCCAAACATAATTAATAAAATACAACGCGGAAGACTTAACTCAATAACGAAAAACGAATACTATAAATATCCCCAAAATCCTGAAGTCATCATCACAAGAACATCTATGATCACCTTACGAAAACTAAGAGTATTCTAAGAAGTTAAACAAATGAAAGCTAGTCCGTGCCGGAACTTCAAGGCATCAAGACGAGAAGAAGAAGATCCAGTCCAAGCTAGAAGCATAGCTCACCCTGAGATCCGGTGCAGTGAAGACTGGCTAGAATCGCGGTCGAGTTGAAGACGACGGCACATTTGCTGCACTCCACAAATACAAGAAAGAAACAAACAAGTAGGAGTCAGTACAACCACATGTACTGAGTAGGTATCATCGGCCAACTCAGAATAGAAAACAGTATATATCAGTTAATCTCACAATCAACTATAATACTCAACATGTAGTAACAACAAATACTACAATCATCAATAAATATCACCAAGTTCATCCAGGAGGACTCAAGCCTCAACATCATACTTATTAAGGAAAAACAGGTTCATTGGATGTAGCATATTAACATCTTTCAAGATTCAAAACTTAATCCTCTCGTGTCGGTACGTGACACTCCGATCCATATACTATCCCGGTGCCGGAACGTGGCACTCCGATCCATATTCTATCCTGGTGCCGGAACGTGGCACTCCGATCCTCATTTCTATCCTGGTGCCGGAACGTGGCACTCCGATCCTCATTTCTATCCTGGTGCCGGAACGTGGCACTCCGATCCTCATTTCTATCCTGGTGCCGGAACGTGGCACTCCGATCCTCAAACTCATCGAGCCTTCCTTTATACCAAGGCATCAATCTAGCCTTCCTTATACCAAGGCATTATCAATAGCAACACATAGTTCATCAAGCCTTCTTTTATACTAAGGCATCACAATTCTCGTAACATAGTTCATCAAGCCTTCTTTTATACTAAGGCATCACAATAACAACACATAGTTCCTCAAGCCTTCTTTTATACTAAGGCATCACAATAACAAGACAAAGTTCATCAAGCCTTCTTTTATACTAAGGCATCACAATAACAATACAAAGTTCATCAAGCCTTCTTTTATACTAAGGCATCACAATAACAACACATAGTTCCTCAAGCCTTCTTTTATACTAAGGCATCACAATAACAAGACAAAGTTCATCAAGCCTTCTTTTATACTAAGGCATCACAATAACAATACAAAGTTCATCAAGCCTTCTTTTATACTAAGGCATCACAATAACAAGCAAATTAGGGTTTCTTCAAGATTTAGGGTTCAAAAGCTTCATCATGCTTATTTCATCACAAACATATAATCATACTCATACAATCATACAAATAAGCATATAGAAGGGTTTACAAGATTACCCAATACATATCATTTGCTATTGAGAGTTTACTACAAATAGCATAAACCATAACCTACCTTCACCAAGGATTTGTGTTCAAGCAAGAAATCTTCAAGGAAGCCTTGCTCCTTCTCTCTCAAGCGCCTCCCTTTTCTCTTCCCTTTCTCTTTCTGATTTCTTCCTCAAACCTTCCTCTTCTTACCCTAAATCACAAGATTTCAAGTATCAAAGGTGATAAAACCAACCCACCAACTAACTCAAAGTTAGTCTTTCAACCCCCAAGGAATTGAACTAATAACATTAACCCACTAATTTTATAAATTAAAGCCGGAATGGTCCAAAACAACCCTTTAAAAATTAGCCAGAATTCTGACCCCGCCTGGGATTACGGAACCTGTGACGGTCCGTCGTGCCTGCGACGGTCCGTCCTGCAGGTCCGTCGCAATGGTCAGAGACTTCCATTTCCTCGAAGAGTCTGTGACGGTCCATCGTGCCCACGACGGTCCGTCCTGCACTTCCGTCACGACGTTCAGAGAGTTGTTCCCAGCACCAAATACGCAAGAGTTGAAGTGTTTTGAAACGGGGCTCACGACGGTCCGTCGTGACTGTGACGGTCCGTCCTGCAGGTCCGTCACAGAGTTCAGAGACTCAATTTCAGCACTCAAATTCCTAATTCCAAGTGTATTGGAACGGGACACCCTCGACGGTCCGTCGTGCCCATGACGGTCCGTCGTGGTGTCCGTCGTATCAGCCAATTTTTCCCAGAAATAAAATCTGCTACTCAAAACGACTAAACAGGTCGTTACACCATACCTTAGTAAGAAGAAACACATGAATTTTTTATGAAGAAACATCCACAACCAGCCCCTTCTATCGCTTCCTTGAATTCAAGTTTGTATTGGTTTTGAGGGAGAGTCTTTCTTGAGGGAGGGTTTTGGGGTTTTGAAAATGAAGTCTAAAATTAGGCCTTAGTGTTTGAACCCTCTTAATATACCTAAAAGACAAAAGAATAAACATACATGGTTCACAAAAGACTTGGGGTGAATTTACTGAACACCCCAAAACTTGGCAGATATTTGACCGCTTTAGAGGCACCACCTACATCCCCTTAATGACAAGCCGTCACCTAGTCGACACCCCTTTGATGGGTTCCTTCGATTGGTTTTGAGCCACCATCTTGATCAAGACTTATAGGACATGCATGGAAAATCGTGCTTAAGGTCGACGGGTCGTTATTTAACCAACGGTCCATCCCTTGTGGCCGTCATTACTTACTGCTTTGAAGCATCCTGCCAAAAAGACGGGGTCCTCTTCTAGGTCCCCTCGTCTGTCCAAGGTGGAGACGTACCTGGACGTTAAAACCCTTGATCATGATCATATGGGTCCTAAGATCATCCCACCTTAGTTAAAACTAAAACAAACATGTAAATCTTGTTAAACACATGAGGACACACAAGCAATTTCACTACAAAATTTTATGTCTCCAACCACCCTAGAGAAGTGTGGCCTAAACTATGAAAATGTTTGGCCTTTGGTAAAAGGCCACACTTTTTAACTTTAAGCGACACTTTTCATGGTGTGGACGAAAACAGCGAAACCTTAGAGTTTAGACGACGCTTTACAAGCGTAGCCTTATCAGCTACGCTTAAAAGCGTAGCCAAAAGGAAAAAAGTCCACGCTTTGTACCTACGCTTAGAAGTGTTGCATAGAAGCAACACTTTTAAGCGTAGCCTCAAATTCAAAAAGGCCACACTTTTTAGCTACGCTTAAAAGTGTTGCCTTATAAGTTACAGATTCAAGCGTAGCTTAAAAGGAAAAAAGCCATGCTTTTGCTGCTACGTTTAAAAGTCTTGCCTTATCAGCTACAATTTGAAGCGTGGCCTTTGCTACCATATTGCCCAAACTTATAAAGTGTTGCGTTCTCTATCTAATGTATGACAACACTTTGAAGTGTTGTCCTTGCTCAGGTGCATACACAATTTACAGTCCTATGCCACAATTTCTAATAAAAATACTCCAATATTATATTGCAATAAATAATATCTAGCGCTAATATGTAATTCTAATTTATAGATTTCCCATAAAGTACTTCAAAAGATAGTATGTGTTGTGTACATACCCATACTTATAAATCAATATTCTAAATGTGTACACAATAAATCAAATATGTATTTAAACTTTTACAATAGTTAAAAAACTCTTCATCATTCACTTAAAATTTGAACACCTCCATTTCCCTACACAAATAAGATATTGGCAGTTATATATAAGAGGTAAGAAGTTCATATTTCAACAATATCGAGAGGCAAGAAATCCAGCAGTAACAGAAAATTAGATTGCATCATTTGATGTTCAAAGTAGATGCCTACTTGTCTTTTGATGTTCAAAGTAGATGATCTTCCCTTAGGTGTCTAGAATTCCAAATGAGTGCAACAACAACGAATAATTGCATTAGGGTTCAAACTTCATAAGAAACAATATAAAATACTTGGTGTTATACAATAACCATGATGCACGCAAACTAACACGAACACTAAAAAAAGGAATTAATGAGGAGACACAAACAATTAGATTCTCCTAATAATTATTTGTTTATTTGTTTGTAGGTATGGAAGCATGCCTTGTACTAGGATGTAAAAATTTATGGTAATAACATGGATATTCTATATAATAAGAAAGAAAATAGACTTTACTGACAGAAATATTTATATATAGAAGCACAAAAGGCATAGTGAATTGGTATGTGAATATCAAGAGTAATGCAATGCTTCCGTACAGAAAATAGATAGTTCTGTCCAAAAGATTATTTAAGTTGTGTTTATACTGAGAACAACCGAAGAACTTATATAGAGCATGAAATCAACAAACCTACAGATTGCAGCAGCAGTTACAGAAAACATTAACAACAAATCTGCAGATTGCAGATTACATACCATGCCAAAGTTTAGTTGCAGAGGTTTAGATAGACCACTTTGCAAGCTAGTCCAGACCTATAGCATGCTGTAATGTTCTATACAAATGCCAAAAAAACAGTGAAACAAAAGAAGCAAAACCTTATCTCAATTTAAACCAAAGACATTAACAACAACTAAAGAGAGAAAAGTCCAGATTGTAGAGTACAACATCAGCAAAAATTAAAGAAAATTCGATTAGTTTCCTTGTGTAGTTAATATGTTCCACATGATCAAACAAGGAAACTAAATCTGACATAACAAAACTATACTTCAACCATACCAAACAAGCAAGATGAACACTGGTCAAGAGAAACAAAACCTTAGCTCAATTCAAACCAAAGCCGATAACGATAACTAAAGAAAGAAAAATCAGTCGTATTTAGAGTGTTTCGCCACCATTCAATAATATTCAAAACCATATCTAGAATGTGTAACAAGTTCAGAGTTACATCATACTCATTAGAGCGAGCAAAAAGTAACCAAATGTTAATTGAGATCTTCATATATGCAAGTTAATTAAGTTATTCCAAGTATCTAGACAGGAACCTAATTCACTGGGATATAACATGATAGCAGTCAACTAATCACATACATCTACAGCGTGGAAAGACCTCTTTTTCTACTTCGACGCGAATTTCACATCATTGGAGGATCCCTATCAGACTAGAACATATTTCAAGCTACTTTGAATGATTCAAACATGAAGTTAATGAGTAAGACAATTACAAACAAGAAGACTTTCTGAGAAACTAAGAGGACTAATTTGAAAAAGTAATAAATACCTTTTGAAGAATCAGATGAGTTGACCCGAAAACAAAGACATCTTAGTACCTGCTCATTACGGTAGGAAACAAATCCAAATCTTCTTCAACAGACTGACTTTTGATACTACACAACATTATTAAGCTCCTTTCAAACTTCTATATTCAATTTGAGATGCAACTAATCTCAGCAACTGGAACACACACCTTAAAGAACAACAGTAAATAGTGAACCTTGAGGATATAATTTTACTAACTACTTGGAAAATTTGCAGGTACAGAAGACACAAACAAAATAATGCAGAAATTGGTGCATAAGAAACGCAATAGATGTACAACGCAATACAAATACAAAGATATATACTTACATACTCAAATGCTTCGAGTATTAAGTTGCTCTTTCTCGTCTACTCGAGATTCCTATGGCTTACTTTGACTTTCAGATTTTCGAAACTTTCTTCCCCTAGTTTGGAATTTCAACTGTAAGAACCCCCGAATTAATCAATTCCTTCTAAATACAAAAGTTCAATCAATTTACAAGAAGATTGTCTTAGTGCTAGATTATTAGTAGAAAATAAGAAGGAAACTCAAGTATACATAATTTGTATGTACACTTGACAAAATTGGTAACGGAAAAATTTTCCGTTTAGCTCTTAAGATTTTCAGATTCCACTCTGTAGTTCTTCGATCCTCAATTCTTGTATCCTTAGTTCTTAAGCTTCTGCATTTCATCCCTTTGAGAAAATCATGTTCTAGAGAAGACAATCTTCAGCTCATATGTTGATCAGTACTTCATTAACCTAAGTTCTTCAGCTCACCTACGTTCTTCAGCTTGTTCTCTTTGATCTTCACTTCAGCTATGTTCTTTAGCTACTCTTTGAGATAAAAAGTAAAACGTGTTCCAGGAGAGAAGAAAAAGAGAGAAGTTTTTTAAAATGTTTTATTAATAATTTTTTTAGCCAATAATATATGGGAGGGAGAGTTGAAAATGTTTGAGGGAATATAAAATTTTAGTGAAAAATTTAGGCAACACTTGTAATGTTCGTTTTACAATTATAAAAAATAGGACACTTTAAAAGTGTGATCATATATGTAAATAGATGTTGCCATTTATTTCATATTATGACAACGCTTATAAAGTGTAACCAATACCATTAAAGAGTACGCTTTACAACTGTTGCCAATATTGTCGTTGCCAAAAGTTAAAAATTTATACTACATTTTACAAGTGTTCCCAAAAATATTTTAGGCAACACTTTTTAAGTGTTGCTCAGATTTAGTGTGTCCGTAGACCTAAAATGGTGTAGTATTTCTAAGTCATACCTTATGAACGTCATAGACGTTCTTGGATGTTTGACCTACAAAAATCACCAATCATTAGACACTACTTGAAAACATCATTATTAACCATTTTAGCATAAAATTAACTCAAGAGACACATGGGAAGTTCTAGTTAAACCTAGTTCGTTTTAGGGACGTTACAATCTTTTTCAACATGATCCTTCAAGGGTCGATTTTATCAAAATTTTGACTTTTCTCCTTTTTTACCAGACCACCAAGTTAGTCTTTTGGCCTAAGTTTTTTATCAAACGAACCAATGCTTCATGAAGGTTATTAGTGATGGGACAAATAGGTCAAAGTTGTGAATGTTTAATCCAAAGAAACAGGTAGGCTCAAATAGTGCGAATCTTGTCACAAGGAGGTATTATAAAAAAAATTGTTCACTCTTCCAATATTGTATATAAGATCAGCTTTATCGTTTGCCTAGATTAGTCAATTGATTGAACGAGGCCACTTCTAGGTAATACGAAAGACAAATTTCAAAGTAATATCACCACACGCCGAATGCAACACAATAATAAAATAAAAAATTGAAATTTGGAGTTTGTGAACCATGATACACACAAGAGGTCACTTAAGAAATGGCTAGTCACAATGAGATGCTAAGATATCACATATGACTTTAGCAAAAAAAATTTGACTCATTGGAGTCGCACACATTCTTCGTTCAATCAAGAGTATTATTGAAGTCATCGATATTGGTAACAACTAACACTCAAAATGCATGAGAACAACCACATTCACAAATATTAAGAGGTGACAGAAAAATTAATTTAGGTCAAAACAAACATTAACATTTAAATTAAATGGATCAAGAACCAATATATACTAACAAAACATAGCATTCACACAAAAATTCAAACATGACAGGAAAGCAATAATAATATCCATTAAAAAATAACCCACAAGAGGTAGATATGCGTATACCTCACCCCCAAAATAAACAATCAATTTTCCTTAAATGTAAGCTGAATAAAAAGTCTAAAAAAAACACTAAGAAGAGTCAAAATCCCCCTATAAGGACTAGCCGATGGTAAAATCTACATTGGGCATTAGTGTCGGCTCTAGTCCATGCTCATCTCCACCAAAACCCATCATTGATGTATCCCTTATAGATGCCTTTACAGTTGTCTGCACTACCGACCTCTAGGTTCTCTAAGTCATCATATACAACTTCATCCCGGACAGATAACTACTCCTAATTTGTCTCAAGAGCTTCTAACTCTACATCCTCATTATCTGTAGCAACATCTTCTATTGTAGTAGATGGAGGGTCTTATAACCTGTAGGGAAATCTATTCTCGGGACATTGGAAAGGTCCAATGTGCCGAATAACACCGAAACAGATATGGATTTCAGCTTATCCACATCATGTCTCAACGCACAAATAATGACCTTCAAGATCGACACATCCTCAGACACTCTCTCCCCTACTCACAAGACTCCACTTTCATAGTGAGGGCATTAAAAGCATATCCAATTGACTTTCCCCGATTTGTCAAAAATTGATCAATCCACATTTTTCCCCTGAAAAGTTATGTCATCCTCTCTATCATTGGGCAAAACCTGTTGATTGGTGTAATTGAGATTATTTAGACTTCACCCATAATAGACCCAACAAACCATTAACATACACTCGCAATTTCAGTCATTAACACATGGATTTGACAGTTAAAGGATAAAATATGCATTAAAAAGTACATAAATCATGAAAAAAAGCGATCAATCAAACCATTTATATAACGAAACTTTTTAATAATGATACGGTCATGCATTTGAAACTATAAATTTTTTTAAGGTTGGATCTTGTAACAAACCTCAAGAATTGTTAAATGAGTCCGAGGATATAAAATCGATAATAAGAAGTGGACAAAACCTCCCCCAAATGGTTGATCATACCAACAACAATGAGAATAAGAAGATAACTATGTTTGTGAAATTACAAAAGTGTAAAGATTGGAAATGAAAGGGAGTTTTTGAATTTTCAAAAAAATGGTTTAGACCATTTCATCGTTTAATTCGCACCCTTTCGCTGACACCCACTTATGTCATCGAATATTTGGAATCGCGTTTAATGGCTCTTTTGTCTGCCAAGTTTTACAGAGATTCCGACTAATTGTTTGACCAAATGCCGATCCTAATAGGTCTCATTGATTTGTTCAGTGATTTTTCAACCTTTTAGGAGAGGGAGTCACCCACAAGTACCTAGGCTCTCCTACTTATTATTCTTCCAAAAACTTTGACTTTTCTACATGCACATCTAATACTCTCTATTCAAACAACAATCATAAAAAATATGAATTTGGGTTTCCTCCCAAGAAACACCTTATTTAATGTTGTATCACAACAAGTATACTCTTTAATGCTCCATCTTTTGGGTTGCCCATGGGATCACTCAATAATCCTTTTCTTGGCCTTAGGGTTGTGTTTCTGTTTATTTAATGGAGACCGACAGAGAAGTGTCTAGTTCAGATTTAATATGTCCGTTTTTATTTTTTTTGTGAACTATGTCCGACCCTTCAACTTTATTGAGAATGTTTTCAAACATATCTTCAACGCGGAAACTTTTCGGGCTATCCCTTTGTTCTTTTTGTTTTTGACGCTTTTGGGGACGTACATATCTCTTTTTATCACAATAACTCCTCAAATTTGTCAAGACCTAGGGTACCTTGTAGATTTCACAAGATGTAAAAGACCCTGAGAGGTCTCATGTAAGTCCCTTAGCACATCAAAACATAAGAGATAGAAATTTTCACACCCCGAGCCTACAGCCTAGACATGGCCGACACCCAATGACTATTGATGGTCTTAAGCGAACCCTTGTCTGGCATACTTACCTCAGTGGAAGACTTACATAAAATAAAGCAGTTTTATAATATAACTTAATAAATATCTTGGACAAAATGGCACTTTTGTCTCTAAATTAGAATATCTTAAATGAAACATAAGAAGAGACTCAAAACTAAACTATCTGACTATTTAACGAAGCCTGTATCATACTAAGATAGATGTTAGGATTAACCCCAAAACATCTTATCAATGAAATACTAGAAAGCGAATAAAGTGTTTTCCATAATGCAAGGAGGCTCCCCACTAACTACGGATCAACAGAGTACTAGATTGTGCTAATCCTGGTGACTTGCCTCTGCATCATAAGACTATGTAGGACAACTAATATCATTACATTGAAGTACGAGTATATGAGTTGGAATCCTAAAGAACAAAAACTTAAAACTTGAAAAGAATCAAATGAACTCACTTTGACTTTGCTCAACTCATGAATACTCAACTCAATGCATATATATAAAACAATTAATATATATGTGATATATATAAAGCTTTGTAAAACAGTAAAATAACTTAGTTCGTTAAAGTAAAATTCAAGAACAAACTCAACTTTACATATATATGAATGTAATACACTTCTGTGGGAGATTCTCTATTCGACAAACATCATTATGATCCTAAGAGATGGTAAAATTTCTACCTCATGTTGTAAGAGGACCGTTTTATACCTTGTCGTCATCATAGAACCTAAACTACTAAGTTGATCCACTAGTCTATGCTAAAAATCACTAAGGAATCATCTAAAAAGAACGACCCTTCATCTGGCATGTTATCTACATGGTTTTTGAGGGCTTGATTATATGAACTCGTGTCCCCAATCAGTCCTCAATATCCCAAAAAATCTCATATGTTTTTTTAAACAACTTTGTCACTAGTTTGAGATAATTTTCTCAAACTTAGCTTCTTAAAAGATCTCTTTGAAATCATAGTTTCCTCTTAACTAAAACTTGCCAAAGGTTCTGTTGGAAGTGTAGATTTCATTCTTGCTCAAAATTTGAAAACATTTGTATTTCTTATGGAATACTTAGTTCCCATATAACTTTTGAGAAAGGTACTCAACTATTTACTATTTTCTAAACTTGTAACTTAACTCCTAAGGAATAGTTAGTTCCCTTATAATTTTGAGACTTTCACTAAATTTTTTACTCTTTTTTCTCAACTTGTAGATTTATCCTTAAAAAAAAATCAACATATTTGTTTAAGACTCTTGAAAACGTTTAAGAACTTACATTGACTTGCATCTTAACTTTCTAGACTTGACTCTTAACTTCTTTGATTTTGATCTTAACATTTCTTGTATTGGATTGTAGATTACAGGTTAATCATCTCATGTTTATGGATGCTTTCATTATATTTCGATGTACCTTATAGTGTTGAAATCAACTAATAAATGTGGGTACATCACATAGGAACTAGTACGAAAAGATAGGGAAAAAATGGGGTCTCCAAGCGTCTGTGGCTCTTCGAGAGGCGTGGGGAACTAGATACCTAGTGGAAAGAAGTTATCTTGAGGGTCTATGGCTGGCGCGATGTGCTAGGCCCTGTCGTACAAAGCCTGTTCTAAGGGGCTCTGCAGGCGTGGCGCCCTAGGGTCTATCAAACAGGAATACCGACTTTTCTTCTCCATTTTCATTTCTAAACCTCCTAAACTTCCATGGATATTTGTTTAAAATTTAGGATCACTAATAACCTCAATGCCTAAAACATTATACTAAAGAAATAACACGAAAACACAAATAAAATCAACAAAAGGCATACTACAACTCAACCAACAAGAATTCAACCATTATTCTTCAAGAACTTCAATGTTCATTATTCAATATACTTAAAATTCAATGAATTTAAACTAGTTGGTGTGTGGATGAGCTAACCAAACACAAAAATACCTCACAACCTTAATAGGGAACACCCCTGACGAATTCCACTCTAAGATCTTGGCGTTATTGATGAGTTCTTGATCTTTCTTCCTTTTCCTTCTTCTCTTTTAACTTCTCCAAGCCCTAATCATAAATTTCCTTTATATTCTGAATTACAACTTTTCTAGAACTAAAATAAACCCTTAAAATGAATTAGGAAATAGATGGATAAAAAGACAAGTTTTCCCTTATAAAAATCTAAAATTGGACTTTTCTTACTTCATCATTCCAACTTCTAAAAGGCATAACTCCATCATACGATATCAAAATCATGCAAACTTTGAGTTGGAGGAAAGATCTTTCGAAGAGATTTTTTACAATATAATGAAATGACTCTAACTAATCCTAAGCTACAAGTTATGGTTGTTTTAAAATGACCAAAAATCACTATCTTAAATTGAAGAAATTTTCCGGAGTTTTCCTATTCATTCCTAATATTATAAATTTTAGTTTGTTAGCTTATTCTTGACTATTACGAGCTATGAGATGTTAAAATATTACCCCATTGGGAACCACATTCTTCCTAGAATGAGATTTGTTTAACTATACTAAGAATGGTAACATAAAGTTTAACACTCTACAACCCAAAAGCAAATAACAAAGTAATAAGAAGACAATTAGTACCTTGATATGTATTCTCTATGAATTCAAAGAGATGTGCATATCTCTTATTTATATCCTATTCAGCTTCCCAAGTCTCTTCTTCAACAAATTGGTTCCTTCAAAGAACTTTGACTAACGCAACCTCCTTTGTTTTCAACCTGCGAAATTTGCAATCGAAAATCTAAACCAGAATCTCTTCATATGATAAACTATCCTTAATACCAATATATTAAGTTGGTACCATCAAATCAATATCACTCATGCACTTCTTCAACATGGAGATATGAAATTCTTGATGAAGCTGTGCTAACTCCTGTGGTAGCTCCAACTCCTAAGCTAAATTGCGAATTCTCTTGCATATCCTATAAGGTACAATATACTAAGCTTTCCCTTCTTACCAATCCTAATAACACCCTTCATGGTTGAAACTTTCATATATACCCAATTATCCACTTCAAACTCTAGTGGCTTTCTCCTCAAATCTGCTTAGGACTTCTAACGACTCTATGTCGTCTTCAATATCTCTTGAATCAACTTCACCTTTTCCATGCCTTGGTGAACAGATCTGGTCCTATCAACCCTGTTTCATCAACATCGAACCACCCAATAAGGGATCTATATCTTCACCCATAAAGAGCTTCATATAGAGCCAATTAGATGCTCAAATGGTAGTTATTGTTATAATCGAACTCAATGAGAGGTGGGTGATCCTCCTAATTAACACAAGCACTCAACATATCTTCTAGAATCTGGATATTATGCTCTTCTTGTCCGTACTTCAGAGGATGAAAAGCAGTGCTTATGTTCACCTTTGAACCTAAAACTTTCTTGAAAGACTTTAAAAACAGATCACTAAATTGTACAGCTCTATTTTAAATAATTGAGAATGGAACTCCATGAAGTCTTACCACCTATTATGTGCACAACTTTTCATAATATTCCGCCGAATGAGTGGTCTTTAACAAGAAGAATTGGGCTAATTTGGTAATTCTATCAACAATCACCTAAATTGAATCATGACGTCTGCAAGACCTTGGCAAGCCTCTGATAAAATCAATATTAATCACTAACACTTCCATTACGGAAGTACTATATTTCTTAGACAAACCTCAAGGCCTTTGGTGTTTTATTTTCACTTGCTTGAAGTTTGGGCACTTCACAACAAACTAAACAATGTCGTTCTTCATACTTCACACCAATTTACTTCTCTCAAATCGCGGTATATCTTTGTAGAACATAGATGAGTGGAATATATTGAGCTATGAGCCTCCTCCATGATCCTCTCTTGGATTCCATCAAACTAAGGTACACACAATCTACCTTAATACATCAGCACACCATCTCTTCCTTGTTCAAAAGCGAATACTCTCTGCTTATGAACATTCACCTTCAAATCAATAAAAATGAAATCATGGTCTTTCTTTTCTTTCACCTCTGACATTAATGATGATCAGCCCCATTAGTCGTCATTATTCCTCCTTCTGTGTAATCCATAAGTCTAACACCCAGACGTGCAAGTCTGTGCACATCTTTGGCTAACTCTATCTTTTCTTCCTAAACATGTGTGGTACTCCCCATAGATAACTTGTTTAAAGCATCAACAACCACATTAGTATTACCTGGGTTGTAACGAATACACATGTCATAATCCTTGAGTAGTTCTAACCACCTCCTTTGTCTAAGATTGAGCTGTTTTTGGGTGAACACATATTGTAGGATCTTGTGATCAGTGAATATATAAACATGAATACCACACAAGTAGTGACACCATATATTCAATGTTAATACTAGAGTAGCCAACTCTAAGACATGGGTAGGATAATTCTTTTCATGAACCTTTAACTGTATCGAGCCAAAAACTATAAATTTGTCATTCTGCATTAACACACAGCCCAATCCAAATTTAGTTGCATCACAATAAACCATAAAACCATGAGTACCCTCTGGTAAGGTCAAAACTGAAGGCGTAGTCAACCTCTTTTTAACCTCCTAAAATTTTTTCTCATAATCTTTAGACCATTTGAAACTTAATTGTGTTATGGTTCAGTTTAGTCAAGTGAGATGAGATAGTCAAAAAAACCTCAACAAATTTTCTAAGGTAACCAGCCAAACCCAAGAAACTCTGTGCATCTATTGTGGAGTTGGGTCTAGGACAACACTGCACTGCTTCTATCTTTTGGGTATCAACCATATCCCATCACCGGAAACTATAAGGCCCAAGAATGTCACAGACTTAATCCAAAACTCACACTTGGAGAATCTGGCATACAACATCTTATATTTCAATGTCTGAAGAATTATCCTTATGTGACCATGATCTTCATCATTCCTTGAATATATTAGTATATCATCGATGAAAACAATAACAAACATGTCTAAATAAGGTTTGAAGACTCTATTCATGAGATTTGTGAATGTGGTAGACGCATTGGTCAAACCAAAGTACATGACCAAAAATTCATAATGCCCATATCTGGTTCAAAAAGTTGTCTTTGGAATATCAGTCCCTAACTTTCACTTGATTGTAGCCTAATCTAAGATCAATTTTCGAGAAGCATGAATGAACCAAAAGCTAGTCGAAAAGATCATTTATCCTTGGGAGAGGATACTTATTCTTAATGGTAAATCTATTTAGTTAGAGATAATCTATACACATCCTAAGGGAACTATCCTTCTTTTTCACAAACAAGACCAGAGCGCCCCAATGAGAGATACTTGGTTGGTTAAAACCTTTATCTAACAGATCTTTCAGTTGTTCTTTCAACTCTTTTCGCTCTACTAGTGCAATTCTATGTGGAGAAGTATACATAGGATGAGTATCTCGGATCATCACGAAAGACTTCTGGACATTGTTCTGCTATAGGAAATGACTAAAGGGAAGATGCCTCAGCACTTGAGTCCTTTACCTAAACTAGTGATCGATACACTCCTTGGAAAGTAAATTTGTCGCCTTAAGGTATGAAATAAAACGAACATTAGGCACTGCTATTGATGCATAACAAGCATGAAGCTAGTCCATACCTAGGATAACATAAAATCTACCTTATCTTATTCCACTAGGTGATTCATGGTGTTCGTGTGATTGATAGAAATAAAACAATCACTATAGAATCTTTCCACTATAATAGTATCTCCAACAAGGGTAGAAACACAAAAAGGTTCACAAAGTTTCTCAGGAAGAATCTCAAACTGATTTGCAACATAAGATGTTAAAAAAATAAACTTACTCCTGGGTCTAACAATGCATAACCATCAAAAGTAAAGACTTTGATCATACACATGACAACATCTGGCGAGTTGTCTTGCTATTAAAAACTAGTGATTGCAGAGAGGCGATTTGCTCCTCCGCCAGTGTTGGAAGTAGATCCTCTAGATGCATCCCTTTTTTGTGGAGTTACTGATTAAGATTGGCCTTTATTACCCAGATTTTCACCACCCTACTTATTCTTAGGACACTCTTTCATAAGGTAACCCTCTTGACCACACTTGAATAAACCTGACTGCACATCACGACACTTACTGGCGTGGTTTTTACAACACCTACCACATCCAGGAACCCTACGACCTCTTTGTGACACACTACCTTTGGACTGGGTTGTTCTAGGCATGATGTTCAGCGAATTCAGGCCATTATATTCACCTTTGTTACAAGGCGCAGGGGCACTAGCAAAAGATACATGCCCCTTTTAATTCTGCAATCGTGGCCCATTTGAACAACGTTTTTGCTGCCCAGATTCATTTCTAGTCTTTTTTTTTCATGTACTCCTCTCTGTCCCTCGACTTCTCTTCTTCAACTTGATCCACATAGACCACCAATCTTGATATGCCCATGTTACTGATCAATGTTGTCGATCAATACTCTTGACTAGATGTAACCTAAGCCAGTGACGAACAAACTCATTCTGCTCCTCATATTCTTAATAATCTCAAAAGCATATCAAGATAGTGGATTGAACTTTAACCTATAATCATGAATACTCAAGGAGTCCTGTTTTAGAGTTAGGAACTCTCGCACCTTGGCCTCTTTGAAACAAGCCCAATTCGGATGTGGTGCATTCTTATCTCTGCCTTCTTTCCACTAATTGAACCAAGTCCTAGCCGTATTATTAAGTTGGTATGTATCTAGCTCGACTTTCTCGACACCAATTCATCTGATTCTTTTCAATCTTTAAGTTGTTGCTCTTTAGCAATCCAACTTCATACACTTCCTAGGACTCTTGAACTCTGTGCTCCAATACCATGTATCTCATGCCCCGAGCCTTCACCCTGAACATGGCCGGCACCCTATAACCATTGCTGGTCTTGAAAAACCCCTTTGTCTGGCTTACATAACTCAATGGAAACCATAACTCAAATAACACAGTCTCATAATATAACTTAATAAATAAATTGGCCAAAATAGCACTTAAGTCTCAAAATTAAAACATTTGAAATGCAACATAAGAAGACACTCAAGAGATAATTTGCTCTAACTTAGCTTTTTAAAATCTGTCTTGGAAATCATAGTTTCCACTTTACTAAAACTAGCCAAAGGCTATGTTGGAACGCTAGATTCCTTTATTTCTCAAAAATGTAAAAACAATTATAACTCTTAGGAGATACTCAGTTCCCTTATAAATTTTAAGAAATGAACCCAACTCTTTACTCTTTGCTCAACTTATAACGTAACTCTTAGGGAATGCATAGTTCCCTTATAACTTTTGAGAGTTTCACTCAACAATTACTCTTTGAGTGGAACAAAATTAAAATATTTGTTTCAGACTCTTGAAAACATTTAAGAACTTACTTTGACTTACTTCTTAACTTTTTAGACTTGACTCTTAACTTCTTTGATTTTAACTTTTCTTGAATTGAATTATGGATTCAAGGTTCATGATCTCATGTTTATGGATGATTTCATGATATTTAGGTGTACCTTAGAGTGTTGGAATCAATTAAGAATGTGGGTACATAACTCAGGAACTAGTACAAAAAGAGAGGGAAGAAATGAGGTCTCCAGGCGTCTTGGGCGCTTTGAGAAGTGTGGAGTGCCAGAGCCTGACGGGCAAGGGCTGTCCTGAGGGGATCTAGCTGGCACGGCGCGCCAGGGCCTATCGGATAGAGGTTGTCTTGAGGGGCTCTTGCAAGCACAGTGCCCCGGTGTTTGTCAGATGGGAATTCCAACTTTTCTTTTTCGTTTTCATCTCTAAACTTTCTAAACTTCCATGGATCATTCCCTTAACACTATGGATCACTTATAACCTCAACACCCAACAGATTAGACTGGATGAAAAAATTGTAAACACGAAGCAAATAAATTAAAGCCATAGTACAACTCAACCAACAAGAATTCAACCATTGTTCTTTAAGAAATTCATTGTTCATTATTCAATATACTTGAAATTCGATGAATTTATACAATTTGTTTGTGGGTAAACTAACCCAACGCAGAAAGACCTCACATACCTTAATAGGGATCACCCCTACAAATTGCACTCGGAGATCTTAGCTTAATTAATGAATTCTTGATCTTTTCTCCCTTTTTCCTTATTCTCTTTTATCTTCTACAAGCCCTAAGCGTAAATAAACTTTCTATTCTTAATTCCAACTTATTTTAACCCAAAAAAATACTTAAAATGAATTAGGAAATAGATGGGCGAATAGGGAAGTTTGCCCTTACAAAAATCCGGAATTGGACTTTTCTTACTTCAATTGCCGACCATTCGGAAGTCATATCTCCATGAAAAAATATCGAATCATGAAAAATCGGCGTCATTAGAAAGATCTTTCCAAGTGTTTTCCTATAAAGAACTGAATCTAACTCATCCTTTGCTGGAAATAATTGATTTTTGAAAATGTCCAAAAATCACTTTCTTAAACTTAGGAAATTTTCCAGAAATTTCCTATTCATTCCTAAAATGATAAATTTTAGTTTCTTAGCTTATTCTTTACTATTACGAGCTACAAAATGTTATAGAAATGACATAGAAATTTTTTAAAAAAAATCCATAATATCAAAGTATTTTATAAAATAAATAGAAGTCTATAAACACTTCTCAAGCCATCTAGAACCATGAATGTGTTCGAGACGCAGCCCATACAATACTTCAAACATAAAATTAATGTACCGAACCAAAGAATAAACTAGTCGTTACCAGGATCGTCGTGCACGAAGATGACTAAGACAAGTCTCTTAGCATTCGTCATAACCATCATAAGTCAAAAATGCGGAAAAATTTAAAACTTTTGCTTATATAGCATGGATGTTTACATAGACCTCTACATAAGAATCATACATTGGCTTCTCGCAATAGACAATAACAACGCATTGGAATTTAGTATAATACTTTTTCTCATATAACCATGTAAAAGAAGTCAAATAATCCAGGTAAATCCCTTATACAACTCCGTAATTGCCACATAGGGCTTACATTAATATATTCAACAATAGGAAAGAAATGAATGTCTACTAGACAATACAAATACTACTATGATAGTGTGCGTGGTAGCATCCTTGAACTAGAGGGCATACTAAATCTTGGAGACTCTAGTCCAAGCCTTCTTGCTTAAGCCTCAATAATACTTCAACAGCCCGAACCTACAATGTTTGGGGAAAAGGGACGAAATATGGTTAGTACAAACCACATGTACTAAGTATGTCCCTATGCATGAAAATCATCAATGAATGATAAAAGGCACCATTTAGTCAAAACTATGCACAATGACCAACAACTCAATATACACATATGAGGAACATCATAATCATATCAACATATAGGTAACTCAAGCAACACTTGTACAGTGCCAATATTAACGCCCCATAACCCTATCCAAAGCTAAGTATCAAATTAAGAAACCCATTTCATACTTACCACCTATTCTAATGTATGGCATGTTTCATACATCAACAATAGTCATATCTTACCAACATAATTGTAAACATAATCATAATCATAGTCATAGTCATAAATGAACACTAATAGCGTAATCCTATTTTTATCCCACATGTGCAATATGTAAGAGAATTTTCATACCCTCCCTCACACTATGTAGTAACCTTTAAGACCACCCTAATAGAAGTTTACATGCATAACTTGTTCATACTTTTAGTTTAGGGAAATAAGTACCATAGCCGACTTGAGACCATGTTATCTACATGGAATCTTGTGTTCTACCCCCTCGCCAAAAAGAGAGTGTTAACACTTGCCTAAGGTGCAACCGTTAGTACATAGCTATTCTAGGTGGATCAACTAAGTTAGAGTCCTATGTGCGCACATATTTAAGGGACAAGGTTATTGCTTCTAGAAATCTTGACTTACTAATGTGAGGGTTTCAATGTCAAGAGACAGCACATATATTGGGAATCTCAACTTACTAATGTGAAGAAACCCATGCGGGAGGCCGGACTTACTAACGTGAGACCTTAATATCATTTACATGCCCTTTTGGTGCTAAGAAATAATTCCCTTTAGTAATCATCATACATCATTATAAAAGTTCACATTAGCCTCTTCTATACCAATAGGAGAACATCGTATCATAATAGCTCATAGGTGATCATAAATTAGAACTATACATTCACTCTTAGCCCCAACATTATAATCGTGAGAAACTACATTCAATCATATAATGATCAAACCGTAACATAATTTCATACTTTATAGCCAATTCATAGATCTAGGGTTAGTTAAGGATCCTTGTCACAAACATCACAACAACACAATTAGCTTAGCATTATTTTCCAATAAGTGGATTTAACATCGCATAATTGAGATCAAAGGAGAATAAAGATCATATCTCATTGCCCTTCATGGGACTTCATACTTCAATACCCAATATCTCACAACCAACATATAAAATAGGGAAATTCATGAAGTGTTAACATAATTAAAATCAATGTAAGCAAGTGACATATTCATCACCCTCAACAATTCACCTCAATCAATCCACGAAATTAGAGATTTAGGGGAAAGACATGGGTCAAGGTAAAAGTCATAGGAATTCATAAATTAACCATTAATTCATGCATAAAAAACATTATTTCATCATAATTCATCACAATTAACTCATAAATTCTTTTTAGAAAGAACACCCATGTGAGGAGAAAAACCATTATTTTGGGTGATTTAGAAATCATCTTTTGAAGGACCTCTTGGGGAAATGAATCCCAAGAGTGAAACAAACCAGACCTTATTGATGAGAGATCCACGAAATTGGGTTGAAAAACATGAAGGCTTGATCTTCTTGTTGGAGTTCTTTTGGTATTCAATGGAATTTTGGAGGAAGAGAGAAAGAGAGATTTTTTATTTTAACTTGTGGGACTTGATTTGAGTGATAAAATTGACCTAAAATAGACCCTAGCACATTATATAGTTAAACATTAAATTTCCCAAAGTACTTCTCACATAAATGGGTTTATTTTTGAAGTCAAAACACCCCAAATATGACTTTTACGATATCAGGGAAGTAGGTGCGCGTCGCGGGGCTAATTCCCCAATTTATTTTAAAAATTTTGAGCTGAGGCAGTGAGGTCCATGTCATCCTCACATATCGAGGCTTCCAATAAAATACTGAGCTAGTGACCTGCGTGTCAAGCTCGCGTCGCACGCCTTGCATCTAAGTCTCCCTGCGCGCAGACTACCAGGCAGCCTGCCCACCCATGTTTGGGTACTCCCCAAGGACCCTTTCGTTGGTCCTTGGGGTGTTGTTTTCAAACTTATAGACTCTATATACTACAATCTACCTAACAAAAGTATTTTTACAAGTTTTGGACTTAATATGACCCTCCCAAACATTCACAAAACATAGGGACGTCAGCATAAATGAATTTTGCTAGTTTCCGGACGCTAAGGCTTTTCTTTAATCCTATTGCTCTGACACTTCTCAAAAAAGTTGTTTACACTTATTTAGGTCTAAAAACATTATTATTTAACATATTAACATCTAGTATTGTTCATACAATTAACGTGGTTACAATATCCCCGCGTAAAAACATTTGTCCCCGAATAACACCTTAAACCTTCTATTGGGAAAAAAGAAAAACACTCAAGACTAGCAGCCAACCAATGAACCAATATCATAATGATTCATGGATCATTGGAGGAAATTTCAACTCCTATAAACATATAAACATAGAATCAACAAATAGGAATTTAATCTACCACATACCATAACACTAGCTCATCTTCTCATATCACATAAGGAGGTACTACCTTCTCCATTCTAATAATCATCTTAATATGAGCATTAAAAGTTTACATGATGATTTATTATCAAAACAATATCAATTATGCTCATTATAATATTCCATAAACACTCATAGTACAAAACAAACTCAAGTGAAAGACAACATATTAACCACATCTTATGGAAAGGCAAGAACTCAACTTAGGAATGAATTTCTACTAGAATATGCACATACTAGATAAACATGATAAGTTCAAAATTATTAATAATAGTCATATAAGGAATTACTAACCATGATTTTTGATAGGAGTAAGGGGAAAGAGATGAGTATAGCGGGTCCTCATGTCGGCCTCAACCTCCCATGTTGCACCTCAACAAGGAGGTTCCTCCATAGCACCTTTATAGAGGAAACCTCCTTATTTCTCATTTTCTTAACTTGGTGATCTAATATCTCAACCGGTACCTCCTCATATGAAAGGTGCTCCTTTACCCCCAAACCTTCTACAGGAATAATGTACACATGACCGCTTATAAATTTCTTAAGCATAGATACATGGAATACTGGATTAATCATGGCCAACTCATTTGGCAATTTCAACTCATAGGCAATACTCACGACCCTCTTCAAAACTTCATAAGTCCCCACATAACGGGGAATAAGTGTCCCCTTCTTTCTATACCTCATTACCCCTTTCATAGGTGAAATTTTCAAATAGACCCAATCTCATACCTTGAATTCAAGGTCCCTCTTACTATTGTAGGCATAAGACTTTTTCCAACAAAAAGTCGTTCTCAACCTCTCCCTTATGAGTCGAACCTTTTTGGTGGCCTCATAGACAAATTCGGGACCAAAAAGAGTAAACTCACCCACTTCAAACCATCCAATCAGGGACCGACACCTTATACCATAAAGTGCTTCAAAAGGTGTCATACCGATACATGCATGGTAGTTATTGTTGTAGGAGAATTAAATTAAGGATATATTATCATCCCAATAACCCTTTAAATCAATCACGCAAGCCATTAACATATAATCTAGAGTTTGGATGGTGCACTCCGATTGTCCGTCCGTTTGAGGGTGAAAAGTGGTGCTAAGCTTTACTTTTGTACCAAGTCCACTTTGGAAAGATCTCCAAAAGTGTGAAGCGAATTGGGCTCTCTATCCGAAATGATCGATAATGGGGCCCCATGTAACTACACAATCTCTCTAACATACAATTTAACATACTCCTCGGCCGAGTAAGAAAACTTTAAGGGAAGGAAATGGGCTGACTTGGTCAACCTATCCACTTTAACCCAAATGGAATCATGTTGTCGACGTGTTCGAGGCAATCCTACAACAAAGTCCATGTTGACATGTTCACACTTCCAAGTAGGGATATGAATATCATAGGTTAGGCCACTCGGGCCTTGATGCTTGGCTTTGACTTGTTGGCAATTTGGACACCTCGACACAAACATAGCCACCTCCCTTTTCATTTTATTCCACCAATAGATATCACGCAAGTCATGATACATTTTGGTGGCCCCCGAATGGATGGAGTATCGGGACCATGAGCCTCTTCCATGATTTTATCCATTAACCCATCCACATCCAGCACAGATAACATCCCTTGGTACCTAAGTACCCCATCCTCTCCTTGGCAGAAAGATTCATTATTCTTGTTAAGGACCAACTTGTTTAACTCCATCAATAGGGGATCAAGATGTTGCTTAGACTTCACATGCACCACTAAAGACGACTCAGAGTTATGACGAACCATAA
This sequence comes from Solanum chilense, assembly GCA_032847665.1. Classification (NCBI taxonomy): domain Eukaryota; kingdom Viridiplantae; phylum Streptophyta; class Magnoliopsida; order Solanales; family Solanaceae; genus Solanum; species Solanum chilense. The sequence continues at coordinate 50,358,169 of CM064963.1, read as the reverse complement.
CACCACCTTTCGATGATCCTTCTAGTCGAACACCCAAACGGGCCAATCTATGAACATCCTTGACTAGTTATTTTTTTCATCATTAACATGAGCCATACTTCACCACAACTTTAGATTTTCCGGGATAGTAAAGGACACTCATCTCATAATCCTTTAAAAGCTCTAACTATCTTTTTTGGTATAGATTCAAGTCTTTTTTGGGTGAATACACATTGGAGGCTTTTGTGATCGCTGAAAACATCTACATGCACCCCATAAATATAGTGTCTCTAAATTTTCAAAGCAAATATCAAGGTCGCAAGCTCAACGTCAGGAGTTGGATAGTTCTTCTCATTTGGCTTGAGTTGTCTAGAGGCATACTCTATGATTTTGTAGTGTTGCATGAGCAAACATCCTAGACCTACTCAAGAGGCATCACTATAAATCATGAAGCCTTCGGTACCCTCCGGTAAGGTCAATATCAGAGCGGAGGCGAGTCTATCTTTCAATAATTGGAAGCTCTTCTCATAAGATTCAGACCATGGAGATGCAATAGATGAAAATCCCTCAACGAACCTCCGATAGTAGCTGACCAACCCTAGAAAACTTTAAATGTTGGTAGGACTCAAAGGTCTCGGCCAGCTTTTGACCACTTACGTCTTCCTTTGATCAACCTCTACCTCTTCACTGGAGAGAATGTGCCCATGAAATGAAACCGAGCTCAACCAAAACTCACACTTGCTAAAAATAGCAAAAATTTGATTATCTTTGAGAGCCTGCAAAACTATCCTCAAATGTCTCATATGATCATTTTCACTCCTAGAGTATATCAATATGTCATCAATGAAGACAATCACAACAAATCAATAAACTCAATTCATAAGATCCATGAATATCGTCGGTGAATTTGTTAGACAAAATGACATTATTAGGAATTCAAAGTGACCACATCGTATTCGGAATGCCATTTTCGGGATATCAACCTCCCTCACTCTAAGTTGATGATAAGAAAATCTTAAATCAATCTTTGAAAAGTAGCTAGCTCTTTGGTGTTCATCAAATAGGCATCAATCCTAGGGAGTGGGTACTTTTTCTTTATAGTGACTTTGTTCAATTGACGATAATGGATACACATTCTCAAAGACCCATCCTTCTTCTACACAAATAATATCGGTGCACACCATGGAAATATTCTTGGTTGAATAAAACTATTATCTAGAAAATCTTTGAGTTTATCCTTTAGTTCTTTCAACTCGTCCGGGGTCATTGATAAGTAGGGATTGAAAAAGGTTGTATATACAACAATAAGTCTATACCGAAGTCAATCTCCCGTTCGAGAGGAAATCTAGGAATATTATCAAGAAAGACCTCCGAAAATTCCCTCACTAAGGATACCGACTCTATGGGAGGGACTTTGCATTCAACATACCTAACTCTCACTATGTGGTAGATACAACCCTTTGCAATCAATTTGAACGCTTTTACACACAAATAATATTTCCCATAGGATTTGAGTTTCCTCCCTTCCATTAAAAAGTGAGTTCACTTTGAAATTGGAATTTAACTACCCTTGTCCTACAATCAATAGAGGCAAAGCAAGCACCGACCCATCATTTCTATTTACCACAACTTAATCACCGACCCGGGGTAGAAACCGAAAAAGGTTCATCTAATATGTCGAGTAGTATATCAAACATCATGCCTATAAGAGGGGTAACAAATGATAAAGTAGCTCCCCGGATCCAACAAAGCATATACATCAAAGGAAAATAATTTTAACATACCGGTGACCACGCCAGTTGAGCTCTCTTGATAACTTCGAGATTGGATAGCATAGAAGCGGTTCTTCTTATGAGCATTCGGATTTAGGGCACCTGCTTGAGCTTGAGAATTTTCCCTTCCTTGAGACTTCATGATAGGTCAATCTCTCTTCATGTGACCACTCTTGTCACAACCATAGCTATTTTCTGTGCCAACTAGGCACTAACCATCATTTCTCTTATCACATTTTTCACAAAGAGGCTTCTCCACATAAGATGTTCCACCTTTCCCCTCTTGGGGATTGGAAGTAGGCACCTTACTCTTTTGGACCCCTGGATCACTACAATATCCTTTATTAGAAAACCTCTTCTTGAACCTTGGTTTGTCTTTAACCTCATACCTATTCTTAGAGGAATTCCCCTCTTCGGTTCTCACTTTCTTCAAGTCCCTACCAACTTGATTAAGATTTTTTTCCTCAATTTTGTTGGCATGAACCATGATACGAGAGATGTCAATGCTAGGAATCATCATAGCCTACTTACAGTCATTTACTATAATATTGGATATCCCTATAACAAATTTGTTCATCTTAGCTCTAGAATCTGCAACCGTAGTTGAGTAAACTTGACGCTATATTACTTCACGCACATACCCCCTTGAGGAAGGTTGATGAATTCTTGCATTTTCCTCTCCCTTAGTTCCAAGGAAAAGAACCTAACAAGTAAAGCCATTATAAGACTTTCCCAAGTAATCCAACCTTCTATAACTGGCCTCTCATCCTTCCATTGCTCACACCACAAATGAGCCACATCTTTCAGTTGGTAGGAGGCTAGTTCCGCCTTTTCCTGAGAATAAACACCCATAGCATCAAGAATCTTGAACACTTCATCAATGAACCCTTCTGGGTCCCCCTCCACCTTAGAACAATAGAAAGTAGAGGGATTCATCCTTGTGAAATTCCTAATCCTTGAAGGGTGGTGTTAGAATTGGGGTTCACTTGTACCCTTGCATCCCTAGAAACTTGGGTAGCAAAACTTGAGTCAAGCTATGAATGGACGACCTTATCTCAACATTAGACAAAGCCCCTCCATCAATAGGAACTTGAGGATTTTGAGAGCTTCAGGGGGAACTGCCTCATAAGTTCTCCTCTTCGACCCTTCGATCATTATTTATCTTTGTACTCGTTGCCGATAAGAACAATAAAAGGTTTCGAAAAAAGGAATAAATAGAGATAAGACTCATAGGCACAACTAAGGAATAGGAAGAGAGTAAAAGTTACTAAGAATCATATAGTCTCTCATTCATAAGTGTGGCGCTCTTCACAATTATACATAAGACACTACATAGACATGGTTTAATGAGACATAATTCCTAAGAAGATTCAACCTCATCTCTGATACCAAGTTTGTAACGACACAAAGCACACCCTAGTTGTTAGCGGCTTCGTCATCCTCGAAGAGGACTAAGACAATCCTCTTACCTTTTGTCATAGCATATCATAAGTAAAAAATGTGGAAAAATTAAAAAAATTTGCTTATATAGCATGGAGGTTTACATAAACCTCTACATAGGAAGCATACATTGGCTTGTCGCAATATACAATAACAACGCATAGGAATTTAGTTTAATACTTTGTCTCATATTGGTCATCTAACAAAGTCAAACAATCCAGGTAAAGCCATTATACAAATCCAGAATTTCCACATAGGTCTTACATCAATATATTAAACAATAGGAAAGAATGAATGTCTACTAGACGATACAAATACTAGTAAGATAGAGTGTGTGGTAGCATCCTCGAACTTGAGGGCACACCAAAACATGGAGAGTCTAGTCCAAGCCTTCTTGCTTTAGCCTCAATAATACTTCAACGGCCCGAAGCTACAATATTTGGGGAAAAGGGAAAAAATATGGGTTAGTACAAACCACATGTACTATGTATGGTCATTATGCATGAAAACCGTTAATGCCTTAGAAAAGGCGACATTTAGTCAAAACTATGCACAATGAACAACAACTCAATATACACATATGAGGAACATGATAATCACATCAACATATAAGTAACTCAAGCAACACTTTTCCAGTGCCAAGAATAAAGCCGCATAACCCTATCCAAAGCTAAGTATCACATTAAGAAACCCATTTCATACTTACCACATATTATCATTTATGACATTTTTCATAGATTAACAATAATTATATCTTACAAACAATAATCATGAACATAATCATAATCATAGTAACAGTCATAAATGAAAACTGCTAGCGTCATCCTATTGGATCCCACATGTGCAATGTGTAAGAGAAGTCCCATACCCTCCCTCACACTATGTAGTAACCTTTAAGCAAACCCTAATATAAGTTGACATACATAACTTGTTCATACTCTTACTTTCGGGAAATAAGTACCATAACGGACATGAGACCACGTGAGCTACATGGAATTCGGTGTTCTACCCCCAGTCCCAAAAGAGAGGGTTAATACTTGCCTAAGGTGCAATTATTCGTACATAGCTATTCTAGGTTGATCCACTAAGCTAGAGTCCTATGTGGGCAAATTATTAGGGACAAAGAGATTGCTTCTAGAAATATTTACTTACTAACGTGAGGGTTGCAATCTCATGAGACAACACATATATTCGGAATGACTTACTATTGTGAAAAAACCCATCTAGGAGGCCGGAGTTACTAACGTGAGACCTCCAGCTCATTTACATGCCCTTTCGGTAAGAAATTATTCCCTTTAGTGATCGTCATATATCGTCATGCAAGTTCCAAAGCATTCATAATTCATTCGTGTCTTGCATGAATTGAAGAATAAAAACTATCTAAAATAACAAATCTAGAATAGTGTCTTGCATGAATTGATAATTCATTCGTTTAGAAGTCTTTTTAACGAGTGCACGTGTAAGAACTCTCCATGTTGATACTTGTTGAATCAAGGAGGTAGATAATAAGAAAAAGAATTATCAACGTAGATTTAGTATACAATATATAATAGGGTAGTGTCGATTGGTGCGAAGTAACATCTATGGCATACATCAATTATGATGCTTAATATGAGGTAAAAGTAAGGTGTAGTAGAGCATACACAAGTAGCCGGACCATGGTGCGGAGTGAAATTCCCTAGTTTCCGGACCAAGGAATTAGGGATACATAACTTACCATTTTGCATGCAAGATTATAGCTAGAATTACCGCGTTATCAACCTGTGGGGAACACTTATGCCCTAGTTACTCTCATCAATTGATAAATATCAAACATTAATACTTGCTACTTTTTTACTTAGAAATATTTAATTCCTTTTGTTATTTAAAACCCCCCTTTTATTACCTGTTCTCGTAAAGGACTTAATTAAATAGAAGTAATTGTAGGTTAAAATTAAGTCTAAACATTTTCCTCGTGGAATCAACCCCAAACATATAATTGGGTTCTTTACTTGATACGACCGATTATACTTCTTTTTGAGAAGTAAATTTGAGTGTATCAACAGCGCCCATCGACGGTTGGCAGTCAACAGACTGTTTGTCCACTAACGGACCGTCCTGTACTTCCGTTGATTCGTTTAGAGACTCAAAATTGGTATCTTCTCTCCAAAGACTATGTCCAAATAAATGATACCCTACCAACGGTGCGTTGAATGATCCACTGGGCGTCCATTACCTCCACAGTTTTGCTGTCTTAGACAGTCTTGGGCACCAACTTGGGTCCTTCCTCAAGGACCCTTGGATGGCCCTTGGGGGTGTTTGCCTGGAAGTTTCCAACCCAAACATGACACTATAATAATTTAGGACCTCTCACATGAATTTCACCCAAAACAAACACGTAAAACTCGATGAAACATGCTTACACACACAAGGTCATTTCAATGCAACACTTTCGAACATCATGGATGTTTTTGGACGTTTGACCTCCAAATTTCACGAAACTTGACACACTGAATATATATACAATAATAACATATTTAAGGACCTTATAACCTCATTAATAACACATAGAACCATATATGAGGTACATAGATGACTTGGTCATTGAACGTCTTAGTCGTCCCTTGACGTCTGACTTCCAATAAACCTAAACTCTTAGACACTGCCTCAATACCATATAATAGACCAATTTAGGACATTAGACCATCATGAAAAACATTTAAGTCTCTAGTTCACCAAATTCATTTGTGAGGTCTTACAACATATATACAAAAAGAACCCACCCTATATTTCCCTTCAACGCCCACTTGTGCAAAGTTATTGTAAAGTCTCATACCCTCACCTAAACTAAGTAAAACACCTCTTATTTATTCCTAGTTAGTGTTAATTTTATTACTTTTATTCATTCATTTTAACATTCGGTAAAATTTACCATAACCGACATAGACCATGTGAGCTACATGGAATCCGGTTTAATCCCCTCACACCGAATGGAGGGTGTCCAACTTGCCAAGTTAAGACATATACATTAATATAGCATTTGGGTGGATCCACTACCTAAGGTTCTTATTGGGCCACATAGTTCAGAAACTAGGAACTTGTTACTAGAAATCCTCTTTATGCTAACTAGCATTGTAGTTTCAACCTCATGAGAGAACATAGTGTGAAACTCCCTTCCTCTTGGAAGGAACACCTCTCAGTGACAACTTCGCTCGGTGCTGAGAAAAATTCACTTTTAGAAGTATTCCTTAACATTAATTCATAACATACGCCTTAGGAGTTTAACCACTCATATAAAATGTTCATAGCTCATAGGTTTTAGGATGAGAACTCCCTTTCACCACAAACCCATCATCATGTGAGAACATTACATCATACCATAGTCATAAGATTTATATTTGAGAACATTACATCATAGCCCTTTAATCATAGCATGATCATACATTCATAACTTCATCATTAATACTTCAATTAATAAACATTACCAAAGGTAAACCAATAATACTACAATACAATGTTCATAACCTTGAAGATCTTACCAATGGCCTTCAAGAACCATTTCAAGAATTCATCACAAATCCATGATTTTTACCCATTAAATCAGTTATCATCGTCATAAAATAGACAATTATGCAATAAAATACACAATTACATCACATCAAGTCATTAATCAACATAATTCAAGAATTATGGTTAGGAGATGAGGGACATTCATGGATCTTTAAAGAATTAGGTCAAAAACCTAAGGTAACACATAAATTCATTCATAATAATTCATAATCCATCATTATTAATCAAATCTAGTCCAAATAATTCATGTTTATAGGTGACCTACGAAATTGAGTGAAATCTAAAAATTTGGAAGAACATTGAAATTTTCAATTTTAAGGAACCTCTTGAGGAATGGAGTCACAAGAATGAAGATTTACCATACCTTATCAATACTTAAGGATTTATGTAGAAACATCTTGTTCTTGAACCCAACTTGAAGCTTTGATCTTCTTCTTCAATAGAGGTTTTGTGTAGATAGAGAATTTTTAAGAGAAGTGAGAGCAATTGAGTTTTCAATGTAGGGATTTTTGTAGTGGGAATTGGTGTAAAATTGTTTAAGTTCAACATATGCTAAGCCCCTAAAATACCCAAAACACCCCTCACTTGGCTGGGACTTTCAATTAAGTAAAACTTGACTTTTATTTTCGGAGTTTTCACCGTGGAATAAATCCGCGTCACGGAGGTGTTCCCTCAAATTTCTGGAAATAAATTTTGGGATAGAAGATTCTACGACAACGTCCGCGACACGGACCAACATTTTTTCATTTGATAAGACGGTCCGCGACGTGGATATGCTCCTTCCATGATATAGACAAGCTGCCTCGGCAGCTTGTTGGCCGAATGTTTGGGTCCTCCTCAAGAACCCATAGGGTGGTCCTTGGGAGGTCTCCCCTATAAATTTTCCTCCTAAAAGATTTTTTTATCTATTTAAAGTATTTTACAAGTTTTACCCTCCAAAGGAGACACCCAATCCTTCACAAGATGTAAGAACACCTGCAAATTCAATTTTACTAGGTTCCGTCATAGTCGTTTCTTGATGTTTAGGCTCTAATACTTCCAAATATCAATTTAATTACATTATTATAGGTATTTAAAAACCTTTTTAATAATTATTCATAAGCTAAGGATCTAGCCTTTTTAATAATTATAATTCAATAACAAAGGTGGAAAAATTCACTCCATTCCCAAACACAACAAGGCATCATTATGTGGTAGAAACTATATCAACTACCAGTTATGCACACATTTCATCATTTCACATTATGCATGGGAGGATTTTACTTCTCCTTATCATATATCTCAACATTTTAAACAAGGAGTCTATACATCACTTCACACTTGAGCAATTTCATAATCAAGAATTATCACATAAGGTCAATTATGTAAGACCCTGGAAATGACTTAGGTGAACTAGAGCCTAACATGTTGTTATTGATACTCTAAAGTCCTAAATAGTAATAATATATTGTATAGATTAAGTATCTAAAGTATTAGGTGCATTAAAAGTCAAACGTCAAGGTACGACAAAAACATTCGACGACTAAGTCACCTATGTGCCTCATATATTGTTCTATGTGTTTATGTTTGACTCATGAAGTTTAATGTACATAAATGAGTTCTTATATCATATTAAGGCAGTGTGTCAACCTTTGTGGAGTTGGGAGGTCAAACGTCCAATAACGTACATGACGTTTGAAAGATGTGCCTTGAAATGACCTTGTGTTTCTAGGCGTATTTCACTGAGTTTTATGTGTTCGTTTTGAAAAAAATTTATGAGAGGGGTGAAAAACTCATAGACTACCTTATTTGGTTTGGAAACGTCTGGGAAATTATCCTCAAGTACCATCCAAGGTTCCTTGAGAAAGGACTCAAATTGATGGCCAAGACTGCCCAAGGCAGCATCACCTACGGAACTCAATCAACGGCCAGTGGCCTAGTCGACGGTTCGTGGGTTATAGGCGTGGGTAGGTACTTATTCTGGGTGGATAATCTACATGTTCTAAGTCTCTGAACCCATCTACGATGGACAGGTTGGCCCGTAAGAGGACGTACGTCTCATTGATGGGCACTTCTTCGATGGAAAGCCCTTGTCCCTAGACAACGGACCAAAGAACGGTTCGTAGCTCAAAGAACGGGGTGTTGTTGGTGTCGTAGGTTCAGAATCAGACTGTGGAAGGATGAGGATCCACATACAATATCTAACCCAATTGACGGAGGGCAGCACAGTCCGTTTGTGGACTGACGCCCCATCGATGAGCAGTCGTATGTGGAATGTCTCCCCACGAGCAATCACTGCCAAACTAGTGCTGAATTTGTAAATTCACCCCACTTCTAAAAATATACTTTGGCGGTTCTTTAAGGGTCTTTTGGGTATTGTAAATGAGTATATAAGTGATTAACACATTGAAGACTTCATTCTACAAAATCAAATTCCTAAATCCCTTAGAATTCTCCCAAACACTCCATTGAAGCCTAAAATCAAGGAAGAGCTTGGTGTGATGTTTTTAGTGGAAATTCTTCATCAAAGTGAAAGAATTAGCTTCATCAAGGTATTGATATTGATCCTTGAAACTCACTTCATAAAAGAGCCCCGATTCTCATGATGTTTTCTAAAGTTATCAGAGTTGAATTGTCCAATTTCATGATTGAACCATGGGTTCCTGCATTAATGATTTTGAAACATTGAATAATGATTTAATTGATGTTGTATTGATTATTTTAACCTAAATTAACTATGAACCAATGAAGTGGATGAAACCTAGATTTTTGGCTAAGTTATCGTTTACTTGATATTAACCTAATGTTGTTGAATTCCAGTGTAGATTTCTATGGTCTTTCTAATGATATAAGAATGGATTAAAGTATATCTAGGTTATATTATATGGATTAATATCTATTGAATTTACCTAGTTTCATTGATTTTCATAGTTTCTACATTGAATTATTGTTCCTGACCATTGGTAAGGGCCTTATGGTGTTGAATTGGATGACTTAGTATGGAATTGAGGTGTTGAGGATGAGGTGGGGGTATCCTTCCTTATTACCTTTATTTTGATGTTATTTATAATTTAATTATGTTTTTATTGTTATGGTCCACTTATGGTGGTGGTGTTATGTGAATAGGTGTGGCCTTGTCGGCGTCACTTTATGCAACAAGATGATCATGGCCTTTTCGGTCCTACTTGAATTAATGTAGCTTTTTTTGTAATTGATTATGTGAAGTATTATTATATCTATATATTTGTTAAGAAATGTGGAAGTATATGTGTTGTATTGATGTATGTAGGTGATCATGTTAGACTATGACTATACGCTTATATGTATAGTCTTAGATGTTGATACATGATTAATCTTTCTTGACTATATGAGTTATTATGGTTATATTGATAACTATATGGTAATTTATAGGGTGATATTAAGAATATAAGGGTCATCCTAAGTGCTTTAAAAAATGATACGCTATATGTGATAAGGTGAAAGAATGTAGTGTCTTGTTGGGTAAAGTTGTGTCCCATACCTGATATATCTATGATGATTATGATATTTTCATATGCCTTGACTAGGTAGGCTTAGTTCACCCTTGTCATGTATGAATGAAAGATATGTGAGACCTTAGAGGATATTAAGAAGGTCATGTATGTGGTAAAGGTTATGTTATGAATATTGAAGTTGAAAGTTGTAATGGTATTCTTAATTCAAAAGAATGGTTGACATAAGGTTAATTAGCTGAAACGGCATCATATTAATCCTTACGATAGTCATAATCATCTATCTTAGTTGCCATTGAAAGGTAACCCAAGTGGCCCTCATTTGTAGGGTGAATGTGATTGGGTTATGAACAAGATATGGAACCTCTTCATTTGATCCTTTAATGTGAATTACTCTACGAGAACCAAGGGTAGAATTAAGTGATTATGTAATAGGAAGTATCTCTACTTGAGAATGAGACTAGAGTATAATGTACCTCTACTTGAGAATGAGACTAGAGTGCATAAAAGCCCTTCATACTCCTTAACCATGTGCTTACATGGGATGTGTCCTAGTTCTACCCTTGGAAAGTAGAACATCCTCATTAGAGTAGGTTAGAACTCCGGATTCCATGTCTAGCTATCATGGTCTATGTCAGTTATTGCATTTTCTCATCATGTGGGATACTTACTAGTGATAAAGAAGTTCTATAAAGTTTAGGTGGTGGTATGGGAAGCTATCTAGACATTGCACTATAGGCTTTGAAGGATGTAGTTAGAGTCCCTAAGTCTTGTCTAAGACCATTTCTTGATATTATTTATGTGATTTATCAATCTTAATGAACTAATGAACTAATGACTTGTGTTATAAAGTATGTAAAAGGAATAAGTACCTATCTAGAGTAATTAAGGGTTGTCTAGTTAAGGTGTGAAGGGGGCATGGGAATGGTCACTTCGTATCTTACCTAGATGAGTCTGAAGAATGACTCTAGCTATGGAAGATGTTGATTATGTGGATATGATCCAAAATTAGGAAGTCTTAAGGATTATTTAGGTAGTCTTGAAGAGTTAAATCATGGACGTTCTCTTATTGATCTACTTAAATAAGTATTTTGATAGACTTTGATGAGGAAATGTCATATTATCTATATATTAATACTTTTAGTCAGAATGAGTCTACCATAGGTATCTATAGGATCTCTTAAGTGTGTGTTTAAGGGATTGTATGGGAGATCGCTTCACAACTCACTTAAGTGAGACTTAGAGTCACTTTGGTAGAACAATCATACATAGATATGATTGATGTCTTGAAGTGTGTATGCGGCTCATTATAAGTTATCTTAAGAGTCGTTTCGGCACATCTAGAGAGGGTGTATGGGCTGTCTCTCATTGTATGACTTAAGTGAATCTTAGGATAGTTTTAAGTGAGAATATTACATGCTAAAGGGCGTCTAAAGTGAAGGATAAGTAGCTTCACTGTACTGTGAAGCAATTCACTGTAGCAGTGAATTGGACTTACTGTAAAGTGTGTTCAAAAATAAGATTTTTGGTTAAAATGTTATCTTATGTGTTTTTAAGTTGTTAAATGTTTTTCTTATGATTATAATATGATTTAAAGGAAAAGATGCATATTTCTAATAAAAGTTAGTTTTCATGATTTTTATGCATAATAAAATACTTAGTACATGTGGTTGTAATAATTCCATGCTTTTATCTATCTATATAGGTCTTGGTAGGTGAGGATCTTTTTGAAAGGAAGACTTAGACCATAGCATCATTCAAGAGAAGATGAAGTATGTCCACATTTGATTCGAGGGCATTTATGTCTTTTATGTTTTCCATTTGAAGTATTGTAATAGATTAAGTATTTCTATATTAGTATCTTGAAGTATTGGTCTTGTCCCAGGTTTTCTTGTGTCTTAAAATGATGAGATTGAGACTTAGTATTTCCTATTTCTTTATATCGAAGAGTTTTTAAAGACTTTGTTATGTTTTGTGAAAAGTTTTAATTCCGCACTACTTTTCACTGTGTTTATGTGATGAAATATATGAAAAGGTTTGTAAAAGACCTCCGAGAGGTCGAGCACGCCGATTACAATTCGAGATTATACCCTAACTTCTAGGGTGTGGTCTTTCGATGTGACAGGCTTGTTATGTGCGCATAGGTTTGTGAAAGTAGTATTAGGGATCGAAAAGTCTCATTAAGTCAGGTCTAGTAGAGTTTTGACCATCGATGTGCGTCGCAACACATCCATGGGCGAGAGGCTATAGGATGATAGAGTTTCACTTCTTTTTTACTTCTATGTCATGCCTTATAGTAAAATTATGAGTACTATTTTCTTATGGTTTTCCTTGTGTTTCTAGGAAGATTAATACAAGGAGGACACCGGCTAGGAGGGTTGAGGAGAATAAGGTGCAAGAGGAGATTCTACCTTAAGTTGAGGAAGTTGAGCAAGTTCCTCAAGGTGCTCAAGGTGTCTAGTCCCTATTGTGGGTGGAGGTGATGATCCCTCTGAATTAAGTAATAGGGATATTAGGAGGCTTTGTTTCTTTAGCCCGAGTTGTATCTACTCAAGTGAATTTGAGTATGGTACCTAGGGCGAATGTGGCGTAAAGCACAATGACCTCTAGGTTGAGACATTTTGTGAGGATGAATCCTCCTATCTTTCTTATCTCTATGGTGGGAGATGATCCCCAAAAGTGTATAGATGAGGTGTAAAAGATAGTGCATGCTATGGGAGTAACGTCTAGGGAGAAAACGGAGTTGGCTTCGTATCAACTGAAATATGTGGATCAATTGTGGTACACACAATAGAAAGACAATAGGCCGGAGGAGTCGGGTCCTATTTAGTGGGAAGAATTTAAGGAAGTTTTTCTTGGTAAGTACTTTCCCCGTGAGATGAGGGAAGTTAAGGTAGATAGGAGTTTATCTATCTTAAGCAAGGTAATATGAGTGTTGAGGAATACCCTTTGAAGTTCTCTAAGTGTCCAAATATGCTCCCTCTCTTGTGGCTAATCCAAGGGATGAAATGAGTCGTTGCGTGACGGGTGTAGCCAACTTAGTAAGGGAATAATATCATACGGCGATGTTACAAGATTATATGACCGTAGCTAGACTCATGGTGTATGCAATAGCAATTGAAGTGTCTAAACTAGGAGGATGGTTAGAAACTTAAAAAGGGGTGGTTCTAGTGATCATTTGCAAACTAGGGTTAAGAAGAGTGCTCAAACTCAAGAAGAGCCTAGAAGTGCTACGGTGAAATTTGAGAAAGGAGGTGGTTCTCAAAATATAAAGCCTACATGTTTCACTTGTGGGAAGAGACACTATGGGAAGTGTCTAGCCGGTACTAGTGGTTGATATGGTTGTGGTAAGGATGATCATAATGTGAGAGATTGTCCTACCATTGCGACTAGAGGAAGGGAGAGTAAGCAAGATTCTCCTAGTGCCGCAAAAGAAGATGCTCCAATAAATAGGCATTTCTATGCACTCTAGGCAAGAGGATCAAAGTCGGATGAGAATGAGAGTGATGATGATGTTGGTATCTTTATCTTGTGGTAATATGAGTTCCTTCTAAGTGGGGGAGTGTGATTAGTAAATGGGATAGAATGATATAAAAGCATGTTGCATGTGCATGATGTTTAGGAGTTTTGTTGAAATTGAGTTTCATTAACCTCTTGCATTGTGTATTTATGAAATCATAATTATGTTGTAAGATGTGCTTATATGATTTTACTTTGCATATTAGCATGTTTATATCATCAATTGCCTAAAAATAGCATTTTGGAAAAAAATTACCAAAAAACATTGTATCATTAAGACTGCTCACTATAAAATTTTGGAGAAATTTACTAATTGATTCTTGGGTATAAAATTGTTGTAATACGGTTATAACTGATTTATATAAGTATCTTGTTGAATATAAATGAGTTTTTACTATTTTGAATGAAGCATGTGAGTCTTGTAGCATAATGAGTATAGAATGGTTTTCTAGAGTCTTGTTGTGTTGTAAATATATTGGCTATGTGAAATGATATTTTCTTAATGAGTTTTTTTTTATGGAATTGTTATTATCTGCTAGTTTAATATCTATTCCTGGAAGTGTTTGGAGAGTGGCTAATGTCATTCGAGGACGAATGTTGTCCAAGTGGGTGAGATTGTAACACCCAAAAAATGACTTAGGTGAACGAGAGACTAAATGTTGTTATTGATGGTATAAGGTCATAAATAGTTATAATGTATGGTGTATAGTCAGTAGCTAAAGTATTAGGTTCATTGGAAGTTAAACGTCAAGGGACGCCAAGACGTTCGACGACTGTCACCTATATGCCTCATATGTGGTTCTATGTGTTGATGTGTGATTAAAGATAATTAAATATCCTTAAATGATTTATTATTGCATATGTAGGTAGTGTGTCAAGTTTCATGGAGATTTGAGATCAAACGTCCATGACGTTCGGAAGATATGCCTTCGAATGACCTTGTGTGTCTAGGCGTGTTTCGTCGAGTTTTATGTGTTCGTTTTAGACAAAATTTATGAGAGAGGTTATAAACTCATAGAAGACCGTATTTAGGTTGGAAAAGTGTGGGAAATTATACTAGAGTACCATCCAAGGGTCCTTGAGGAAGGACCCAAGTTAGTGGCCAAGACTGTCCAAAGAGGCCTCACCTACAGAAGTCAATCAACGGCCAGTGGCCTGGTCGACGATTCGTGGGTGATGGGCGTGAATAGGTACTTAGACTGGGTGGATAAGATACATTTTCAAAGTCTTTTAACCTATCGACAATGGATAGGATATCCCATAAATGGACCTACGTCCCGTCGATGGGCAGTTCGTGGATGGAAAGTCCTTGTCCCTACACTACGGAACAAGGAACGGTCTGTAGTTCATAGAACAGGGCATCGTTGGTGTTGTAGGTTTATACTCATGATGGGGAAGGATAATGATCCACATCCAAGCTCTTACCCGAATCGACGGAAGGCAGCATGGTCCGTTTGTGGGATGACGCTAGCCGATGGGCAGTCATCTGTAGAATGTGTCCCTCCGTGCAGTCAGTGCCAAGCTAGCGGTAAATTTTTAAATTCACCCCCACTTATAAAAATATACTTTGGTGGTTATTTAAGGGTCTTTTGGGTATTGACATGAGTAAATAAGTGGTTAACACATTGAAGACTTCATTCTTCGAAATCAAATTCCCAAATCCCTTATAATTCTACCAAAGACTCCATTGAAGTCCAAAATCAAGGAAGGTCTTGGTGTGAAGTTTTAAGTGGAAATTCTTCATCAAGGTGAAGAATTATCTTCATCAAGGTATTGATATTTATCCTTCAAACTCTCTTCATCAAGGAGCCCCATTTCTCTTGATGTTTTCAAAAGTTTTCAAAGTTGAATTATCCAATTTAATGATTCTACCATGGGTTCCTACATTAATGTTTTCAGAACATTGAATAATAATTTAATTGATGTTGTATTTATTATTTTAAACTAAATTACCAACGAACCCAAGAATTGGATGAACCCTAGATTTTTGACTAAGTTATGGGTTACTGATATACCGTGGTTTCACGGTATAATTAATACTTTTTCCTTAAGTTTAGTGTGTCCGAAAGCCTTTTTGTGATAATTTTGATATAAGTTTCTCTTTGTTTTGCAGGAAATCTGTCCAGAACTGAATGCGGAGATTTTGAGCGAAAAAACGCAGAAAAGACCACCTACGGAGCTTATGACAGTCCGTCGTGCCTGTGACGGTCCGTAGGTGGCAGCGTAGTGCAGCTGCTGAAGGAAGATGGGGAAGTCTGACCAAGTGTGGGATTACGGAGCTTGTGACGGACCGTCATAGCCATGACGGTCCGTCCTGCAGGTCCGTCGTGAAGATCAGAGAAGTGATCCCAGTACCCAGATTCCAAGAAGTGAAGTATTTTGAAACGAAGACCCTCGACGGACCGTCGTGCCTATGACGGTCCGTCACACTTGCCGTCGAGGGAAAGAAGAGAGCAGCAGAAGAAATGACCAAGTATAGGACAACGGAGTCCACGACGGTCCGTCGCTACCACGACGATCCGTCGCGTGGTCCGTCGACCCGGTCGCGTTTTGGCAGATTTCCAGCAAATAAAACCCTTGTTCATTTAGTTTTTAT